>CP136066.1:88261138-88861138 GCA_032622095.1 Siphonodentalium dalli | reverse complement strand
GTGGTAACATGTCAGAAAAATAGCATATTTTCACATTTCGGCAGCCATCTTGGCCGCCATATTGGATTCTGGTGTCGGATTTTTGCCTAATTTGTAAGGGTTGTATATTAGCATAACGAATCGAGCGGAAAACAAGACCACATGTGATATCATATTTACTATAACGGCGATCAAAGAGACCTGGTGCATTTTTTTTAAATGGCCGCCATGATGGACGCCATCTTGTCTGGAGTCTCTGCGGCAGGGTTGGTGATTTATTTGATTTAAATCAGATTTATTTGATTTAAATCGATTTTTTTGATTTAAATCGATTTTTTTGATTTTTTTTCTAATTGTTATGAAAATATGCAATTGTGCAATGTCTTTGATAAATGAAGATTCTGAAAGGTGTTGCTTATTATATCCAAGACTGGATTAATCCAAATTCTATTAATATTTATTACTTTTTTGTATACCTATCAAACACAAATATCATGGCAGTACAGATATAGTGACCATGTACTTTAATTATGCATACACTTAGGTCCATATGAGTTCCAATGTTGTCATATCTGGATAGGCAGACCTGTGCTTAAAGATTTACTCATAAATTTAGTAAATTTTAGCTGAAAACTGAATATATTTTCAATCGCGTTTGCTCCTCAGTGACTTGAGGGCATAATCACACCATATATCAAGTATAGACATTAGACAACTAGAGTAGTTTAGATGGCAGAGTATGTGGTAGAATTACTCGGTGCCAATTACATTGTACAGCAATCCGAAAAGGAAAGGAAATTCAATAGTGTAATATGAGGCATTCTGAATCTGATTGTAGTTTCAAATAATACTAACAATGCTAAGCTGAACAGGCCATTGCTGGAGCAGTAATGACGGTACCACGCAGTATGCCTGTAGTTTCTATAGGGTTGACAATTACTGCACAATTTGATATCTATTATCCAATGTTGTATATTGTTTAATCATAATCATGTTATAGTTTACAAAAACCTTGTTAGATGTTGCAAGTTCTTGACTTTTTGCAATCATTTAAATTTTTTTTATTTAAATCAATAATTTTTTTGAAAAAAATCATTGATTTAAATCGCTTGATTTAAATCAGCCGACCCTGCTCGGCGGCCACATTTTTTTCTTGTTAACAAGTGAAAAAAATTAGAGGAGACCTTAGGGAAGAAAATTAGTGGGGTGAAGTTGAGTCCTGGGGGGGGGGGGGGTTGCAGAGGTCGACCAATATCTCAGTTAGATACTTATTTTCCTATTTTTGCGCAATATGTTCAGTAATCAATCCCACGGTAAAAAAATTACATATCTGAGATAAATAATTACTAGACGTATCTGTTTATGATACAGTCTCCCATGCATGTGCTACGTTCTCATGGTGACACATTTTGCCTGACAATTTTGCAGGCATTCGCCGTAGAAGAGGGCTGGGTTGCACTGTGGCATATTCCCGAAATAATTAGCCTTATAGATATGGCAAGAATCAATCCACAATAACTCGTATATCATCACGTCGCTCTGATAACGCAATCGAACACACATAATTATTATGTAATATCAGAATTTATCATTCAGATTTTCAGAAAACTGAAACTATAGATAATTTCATGAAATTTTATCAGCACTATACATTCATACACTCGCGCGGTATGTTTTGGAGGCATCTCGTCGTATAAAACGATATGGTGCCAGCATTTGAACGGAAATAGGCGACAAAACGTTTTCATCAATTATATGCCCCATCCGCAAGCCCTGACTTTGGCGGTGTCACTTCAGATAATTTAAAATGCATAATATAATTAACGCCCATATAACGTTCTACTTCTTTGGCTTCGGGGGTAAAAAATAGTTGATTCGAACCTCGGACATATACCCATCAAAGATCAGGGTTATTAGCGATCGATTTTTGAAATCTGTTATTGTGTACCACCGGGAATATTTGGCGGCTTGGCAAAACATTAGCTGATTTCTTACAGAACTAGTACAGACATGCGAGCGAATGCCGTTACGAGAGGTCACGCAAGGTTGCGGCTACATGTGCGATCAGTGACGAGCAATTAATTTCGGACGAAAGTCGATGAAAAGTATTGCCACCAACAGGAATATATGTTGTGATACGTTGACCTGTGTATAAATACTATGTGTTACATTTGGGACAACATTTGTTGGGGAATTCCAATTTGAATTAGGAATCACCATAATATGGAAGTTGTAGACCACACTCGCTCACCTTCAAGCTGCTAAGAAAAACCGTTATACTAGGAATTTTTCGCAAAATATGATATTGTTGTGAGTATTTATTGGTAATAAACTAATTTTGATAACTAAACCGGCTTTTGGTGAAATTCCATTGTTGTTGTTGTTGTAACTGGATGATACGGGACCACCTAATCGGATTGTGTACCTTTACAATACACCATCAGTCCTCTCGTACATGCCGGAGATATATTCAGAAGTCTGATGGAAATCGGCGAACGTTTTTATCAATTTGTGTGCACTTTCCTCAACCCTATCCCTGACGGAACTAATTTGGAAAATTTGAACAACTATAGACTCATCGTACATCATGGAGATGCCTACATGCATATACATATACGTTTAGTAAAAATCGCGGACAAGTTTCTATAAATTTTGGCGTCCCTCGATGATCCCCAACCCTGACACGACTCGGACGACACCTCCACAATTATGATTCCCAATATAATGAAGGTGACTAAAAATAAGTTCAGTCGGTGGGAAACAATAATTCATTCTCGATATCTGATCACTCTGAGCATTGATGTGTGAGTTCCTCGACTCGAATCAGATATTGTTTACCCCCGAAGACAAAGAAATAGTAATATAGGACCCCACATGTGATCGGATTGAGTACCTTTAAGATAACAGAAAAACGTAACTAATGAACTCAATATAAAGTGGGTTTATATTCAACTCTCTTTGAACCCAATAGCTGTTAGTGCTTTATATATCATGCATAAGTATATATATCTTACTTGCGCAAAATTAACTTAATTTTTATTGTTATGGATGGGACTACACCAATACAATTTGGGAAATATATAACTTATCTATAAATGTGTGTATCTTTAATTCAGGTACGATATATATGGTAAACTCGATACCCAATTATACCGGAGGACGTGGGGCTTTCTTGCATATTTTATTTCAACTTTCTGACTGATTCTGAAACTGCCTATACAGCAGGGTGTTCAGCCTATCATTAGCTTATATCATCTTCCGGTGGGCAAGACATGGTACCTCTTGTGGTGAACCCAAGTGTCATTTGGGCACCCCCTTTACTCACATATATGTCAACCACCAGAAGGTAGTATTTCAAGTAACAAGTCATAATAAACCACATTCATTTTTTATTAGCATCAATACAGCTGATCAATATAAAATAAATCTGCAATGTATTGATTGATCGAACTTCTTTATCCTGTAATAGTATCTATAAACAGTTATATATATACGACACATTCTCAATTCTACTATATTACGCACCATGATGAACAATTCATGTGTTGATGTTCATCTTATTTCGTTATAAAATCAATGTTGCGCAGATTTAAGATGTTCTTGCAACACTGTTATTGAATCACATGTGTTGAATTTGATTTTCGATTTGCCTCTTGTATTTAAACGGACATGGTTCATTCGAGCATCCAAATTATGTCTTACGTAATTTGGAAGGAGATATCCATTAAGATAGGTTGACAAATACACGAAATATAGATATATCGGCTTCATAATTTTGATCTGAGATATACATCCCATTGTCCAACCATTTTCCAGCTTTTTCAATTTTTCGCACATAAGGGAAACGAACGCTCTTTATCTCTACCATATCATGAATAGACTAATGCTGAACGCTGTTTTCTGTTCCTTAAATGTAACGCAATTGGCTGGGGTTTTGGCGAACAAACATCGTGTTCAAAGTTGTATTGTATGTGACTTCAATGCGCTGACATATATAACGCTCGTATAAAGATAGTTAAAAAATATATATCAACCTATTTCGATACCGGGACAAAATCAAAAGCTAATATTATAGGTGTATTTTGGAGCGCAAACAGCCAAATGGCTTTAAAGGCACGTGAGGCCTTAATTGTCGAAAATATTCATATTTGTTCCAAATACCGTAAACAGAAAAACATTAAAACGCATACAGTTTCGTTCATATATACCACGACCATCGCGTAAACAGCATGTTATCATAAATACATACTATATTTTACCTAAGCAAGAGCCTGATTGGGTTACAGAGGACAGCACAATGCTACTGGCTAATCACACACAAATGGCATAAATGCTCTTTATTAGTTCCATATCAGGAATTCACCAACAAAGAACGCTCTTTATGTTTACCATCATAATATAAACAAACACCAGAAAAGTAACTTTTTATGCTTTTGTTTACATAACAATGGTTAAACATATGAGAATAACATACTGTTTATGCGATATTTCTTATTTATATACGGACAAAGTCTGTCTACATTTTGATGTTCTTTCTGTTTGTGGCGGTTTTTGACGGGTGGAAATATGTTCACAGGATACCCACCGCCAAGGCCAACCGTACCTTTAATCCACGAAAACGCAATATCCATATTCAAATATCATAGTTGAATACAAGTTTCGCTACTGATGTATGCTAGTTGAATTGGGGGTGTGCCAGACCTGATAAAGGTAAGAACAAATGAAAATATTTATGAAAAACAATAATCTAAACAACTATAGAAAATCTACCTGATGGCTGTTGTCACACGTGACGTACCAAAGTAGCGTGTTATAATTATCATATCTTGTAACATACAGGATTAACTTGGTAGGTTGACGGGATTTTTCGAGCACTCATTCAAATTTGTTGAGGAACTGAGGTAACCCTTTCATGGCTGGAGCTGCGCGTGCACATGTACAAAATTAAAGACCATGCGCCAGTGCATTCTCTTATATATGCGAGTCTCACATATAGAGAACTCGTAAATATAAAAGAATGCATTGGTACAGGGCTTCCCAAAGCTCTGGTCATGGAAGTGATAAACGTGCATTGAATTTATATAACTTAACACGGAGTGTGAGTATCCGCTTATTGATCTGATATATGGGGCTTTGGTGGGGGGTCTCCACGTCCGAGTACAATTCCGAGCGACCATGTAACTAGTTAATTTACCAGTCAAGCTAGTGAACTATCTAGTAAAAGAACATTCCATGTCGCCTTATGTTGAGTATATAACTCAACCCCGTATGTGAAACTACTGAGGCATAGATGATTAACCCTTTCATGACGGGAGCTGCGCTGATACAGCATTAAAGATCATGTGCTTGTGTATTCTCTTGAGTATGCGAGTCTCCCATGTACAGGGAGCCTGGCATATAAGAGAGTACCATGACTGCCAAGGTCAATGTAAATATTGCATTTACATGTATAAGAGAATACATTGGCACATGGTTTTCGCAAAATATTACGAAGCTCCAGTCATAGAAGGGTTAATAGGCCTGGGAGGGCGAGTACAGCTGCGAGCGACACACCTAACTGCATCATGTATAGTATTTATGACGGACAGTATTGTCAGCAAACTGATTTTTTTTAATTTGCTTAATCTCCATAAAACATTACATATACATACAGTATTTGAGATAAATATGAGATGCAAGTATACATCTGAAATTAATATTTACAAGAAATCAAGAAATATATATTGTTCTCACGTCCCAGTTCGTGGAAGTGAGAACAATATATATTTCTTATAATGATAAGTCATTAAAACTCTCTGGCTAAAATGTATTATTTTATATATACTTATCAGTTAGTAAAGAGATTTCATGGGGATATGCAACCCGCAAGGGGTCGATCGTTGGTTGGTTTTCGTATAGTCCGAGGCATAGTAATAGTAAAGAAATGTAATTGGTTCAATTAAATACTGTCCGTATACATTTAAAGGCGAAGGTTCCGTCGCATCGTATGTTGGCGAAAAATATCAAACAATGCCTGTATATTCTCAGAGAGGGGTTTCTCGCATGCTTTCCGCTATCAGTTATGTGGTGTGCGTGCAAACTTTCACATAGTGACAATCAAGAAAATATCAAATCAAATCAAAGCTCAGAGTTATTAGATATCGATTTTTAAATTCTATTATTTTTCACCATCGAGAATTATTAGTGGTCCAGTAAACAGTCGACGAGCCGACGAGCCGACGGCCTCGGACCAAATTGGGACGAAGATGGATAACTCTAAAATCAAGAGGCTTTCTGTTGATGAGGAAGCCAAATTTCGTCGAAAGACATGTTGACAAATAACACGTTTCGGGCAATTTTATACTAGCGTTGACAGCGGTTAGCATTGTTTGTGGGCAATTTATGGACTCTGATAACCGAAGCCGCATTTCTAAAAATGTTGCTGTTGTTGGAATCTGATTATATGGGGACCATCGAATCGGATTGAGTACCTTTAAGGATACGGATGGCCTTCGCGATGGTTATTGCTTTTAAAATAGTTACATCTGTTAACAACCACCATAAGCAGAAAGGATATTAAAATATAGACATATTTTGTTCTTACACAACTAATAAATGTCGCATAAATAGCATGTTATTGTCAAGATCGTAAAGAAAAGCCATGTTGTGTTCAGGGTTGGCGCTGGACCCAAATTTTCTCTTGCCAAAATTTTTGCCAAATGAATTTTTTTTTTGCCAAATGAATTTTTTTTTTGCCAAATTAAATCGAAGGTCAAATTGGGGAAAAATAAGGAAAATTAGCGTTTTTATCTTTATTCATATAAAACGTAAATAGATACAGGTAAAATGACAACAAATCAATATTAAATGTTAATAGAAGACACAATACATTTAGACAAGCAATTGTCAAATACTAGTAAACATAAACCTATAGTATGGTAATGCACATTAATATTAAACATGAACAATTCTACGAGACTTAACATCAACCCACTTCAAAAATGCAGCAGCAAAATCAAACTCAGACACAGATGGTCCTTCGATAGAAATTTTCATTAGAGCATTGAGATAACGAACAGACAATCGATTGCGCGATTTTGTTTTAACAATGTTTTGAATGGAGAAGGCTCGCTCGCAGTCGACTGTTGATACGGGAACACAGACTAGCCGTTCGGCAAACTGACCAACAATCGTGAACAGTTCCTTGTGTTTCAGGGCGCACTGGCATCCATCATCGACGTCGTTGATGCTTTTCTTTTAGTCTAGGCTGTGCTGGGGGGTGATCGTCGCACATCGGGGGAATTTATGCGACCATCATTTTCTTATGGGAAAATTACTCTAGTTTTCGAATTCAGAGGGCGCCGAGCCGAGATAGGTGACAAAATATAACTTTTCACTATGTTTCATAGGGTACCCTACCTAAAAAATGACATATTTTCAAAGGTTAACAGGCATTAGCCAACTGGTTAACAGGGCAGCAACATCGGAAAGATTGTAAACATATTTGCCAAATAAGGAACGAATATAGACACTTAATCAGATTCAACATCGTTTTCCTGCTTTCGTTCTGATTTCGTGACGTCATGGTAAAATATGTAGCGTGACGCGTCAAAAATTCATGGCGATTCAGACAAAGTGTTGTGCGTCAACTCTGTGCAAAGATAGCATATCTGTCGAATTCTTCCAAGTTATATATTTTTGGAAATGGAAAGGTACCCCCTATATAATGATGTTCATACTTACATTATATCTTTCCAAGTATTGACATAATAGACAAAAACTTAACCCTCCCCCCAATTTCACAAATAACCACATATATGTGCCCATGCAGTTTGTGTCCACCAAATAAATTGACAATGCACAGTTTACCCTTTCATGTTGTGTAGAATCGTACGGCGACACTGATAATGTAAAACATCGTTCAAATCCTAGATTAGGAAGGTAATAAAATCCAAGATGGCGTCCAAGATGGCCGCCAATTTTTATATTGACACTCTATTCACCAGATGTATGGTAACCGGACTAGATCATCGCGAGTGCTTTATGTAATATGGCCTTGTCTTGGATGGAGTCTGTATCTTAATACGTATAAGGCAATTGGCGACGTAAAACCGATGATGAAGACCAAAATGGCCGCCAAAATAAACAGAACTGTTCCGATAAAACGACCAACTTCTGAGTTGCAATAAAATCACATGGTATGACTGTTCTAGCTTTTTTGTTCGTACATATATGTCATTTTGTCCAACATGATCCGTATCTGAAGGAACTAGGGACATTAAGATAGTAACTGTTAATTAATTTCTCGAAATAACGACATCATTTAATGTCAAATTGCCTAAATAGGACCGAATTTCAAACTGACATCCAATCATTTGATGGTATATATGTCAATGTTCTGCTACACGATGCTACAACTGCAAACATCCATAGTACAGCAATAATGGAAGCCACAATGCCGATTAAAACATGCCTATGCAGTGTATGCACTAATATTTATATATTCAATTATCAATAAATAAAGGAGTTTTTCCATGCTAGTAGCACATTAGACCCGCAATCGTAAACCGTCTGGAGATAACGGACCTACAATAATTGCGGATATTTTGTTTATACGAAAATGTTGGCCAACTGTGTTCACATTACCCCGCTAATGTCGTCAACTGCTTACCATGGTGGTTGGTTTCTACGTTCAAAGAAGCGATGTTCCAATGTAATAACGGACAATAATCACCAGCAATTTAGACCGAACTAAAACTGTTTTCTCTACATTTCCTCGGGATGCCTCACCGCACGGAAATGGGTGTTTACATAAGCAGTTCTAATTCGTATTTGTTTAGTACTTCTCAACTCTGAAGATTTAGATAACAATAAACGGTTACATGTTCATTGCAAATACTCATTTTATGAACTATTCGCAGTTGCAACCGATAGTTTAAATCAATTTCCCACCAACGTACTATAGTCATGGGTGGTTGACGAGTTAATTCACAGGTTTATGCCCTCACTTCCATATCATTTTATTTCACACCTGCAGTTCAGGTTTCACGTCGCTGTCGCAATATATTAATACATCTATTGAGCGTTTTGTTATGATGATCATCCATTTCGTCAAGAGACGAAGAAATAATAAGTTTCTGCCATATTTTATATTGGATAAGGCCTATCCACTCGTAGACAATTTCGTTAGACATTTAACCACCGATAACATGACTTCATCATGTTGGTACTTATCAGCTATGAGTAACATACATCTATCGGATCTACACAGCCGGTGACACGATTAAGTTGATGTTCTGTTCTTATGTGAACCTAATTTAATCATTAGCTGTCAACTCGGGGAACACTATAAAAAAGTTGGTTGGCACATGTGCGCGGGCATTTCTGCCAAGTACGATAAGCCGAGAAGTTGCAATAGTTAATTCACTGTGACAGTATTGTTGGATTAAATTGACCTGACCAATCATATGATGCAATCCAATTACTCTTCAGCTGGATACGTGATTGTTCCCAACAAGTAATTGTTTATCATAAGTAATTCATAAATGGCACTGAATGGCATGGGTATATATAATAGAAAAATGGACGAATTTTATTAATATTGGGACTAAATTCAAATTATAAGAAATATTTCTTTTTTCGATTTAATAAGGTGGCGAGTTAGAATCGACAATTTTGAAGACAACTTAACTTCAATCGCATAACCTTAGTCGAGACTAGATCCATTTATTAAATGTAACACTTAACTGGTTTTCAAAGGGCAAATATGTTTGCATTATTTGTGTGCAATTTTACACGTACAATACCATAACTCAAAGCATGAAGTATCTCGATCTAAATTCCTACCAGGTGTACACATAAGAAAGTAGAGAGATTACTAATTTAATATGCTGGAAGCAAAGGGTGTTGCTACTTTCGAAGTTTCATATGTGTGGGATACTATGTGTAAGTTTACTATATGCCTTGCCCCATGTCGCAGAAGAGTCCATATTATTAGCAAATAGGTCCAACAGCCATCACATGTCCGACTGCGATTGTCTATATATGTCATACATTCAATCCAACATTTAAACAAGAACGTGTGTCATTGTCGAATATAGGACCGTCGCCACATGCAACGATGGAACCTGGTTTGATTGTATGGTGCTCACAAGGTAAACTTACTCAAAATATACCGACCCATTACGGCTTCAAATTCCTCAATATTAAGCTAAAATAAGGATTCTGGGACGTTTACTTAGATGAATGCACGCAATAACTACCACACCTATGTACATTATCTGATATTTGTGATAATCGCATGCTTGCATATATGCTTTCGGTCAGATACATATAATTGGTTCACGCATATCGTAAAATGTATCCTGGGGACAATTACCACAATCATGAATATTTGACATATATCAGATACGTAGGTTGTTCCATTGCAGAAAATTGGCGATCGTGCAAAGGAGCTGCTAATTATTGTTTGTGTTAAAAGTACTCCACGGCTACTATATTTCTTGAGAATGTCCTACCTGTAGCGGTTATACTCTATTTTGATTAAAAACTAATTCCGCGGCTATGGCTGATAACATGTGACCAACGAGTTGCCATCACGTTGCTTGAAATGGATCAGCATCAGTGAAAGGGACACATTTAGTATGACAAGCATCATCCTAATGCTGAGCAACTGAGTATATGACATTTTGAGCACGTCTTCTAACTGTGTGGCTTTCTAATCCTTGTACTTTTCATCTTTGGTTAATTGCCGAGATTGCTCCATGCTGATATAGTTTTATCCCATTCGAGTACTGTACGTGATTATCATAGTTGGGTACGTGTGACGGAGAGTCGTGTGATACCTACAGTGTGAGACCAACTTTCATGGATCCAAATTTCATGGGACTTAGCACAATCAATACCACGGCCTCACACTTACCGTTATCATTTAAAGCATTAGTATTTACAAATGAGGGGTCAGTTTTGATAATATTCTACCTGTTCCAACCAAACCTGAAAGTTGGTTCTGTGCAACATTCTTGGGGTAAGTTCCAAGTAACTTGATATTATTTAAAATGACCAATGCCTTGTATGAAGTTAAATACTGAATACATATAATGTGTTTAAATATATTGTGATAGCAACGCGAATTCTGGACATCCGGGAAGATATAAAATAATATGGAAACGAATGCATATATATAACTCGCCGAAGGCATCAGCCACTACTCAGACATACAAGATCTATAGTACATTAGCAGGACAATAATTATACTATTGGTCGTCAATGTGTATTCAATAAAATAATTAATACACCTGCAACCACGCATATCAAGCGGCATATAATTAAGTACAGATAAGCAAATACTCAAATGAACTGCTTAAGTAAATAAGCATAAATCCACGTCTGATGGGACCATAGCGAGAATATAACGACACAGATACGTATTTTGTCAGATTTGTTTGAGATTTGTTTCGGTTATTTCCATAGAACATCACTCAAATGAACGTGAAAATAAATTACCCCAGTACGCATTGACAACATTGATGAGATATATAAAATAAATTGTCCATTCTTTGCATACCCGCATTTATCAGGATTCTAAATTGGTTGTTATTGCTTGACGGTTTGTGTAAGCGGGTCTAATGAGTCATTACCGTGGACACCTACATTGGTTATTGAGTCAGCAGTTTCATCACCAAGCAGAACGTTGACTTGTATACCACAAAATGGATGTCAGGTTGAAACACTATCCCATTGTGGCAATTTGGCATTGCATGTCGATTTTGAGAAATAAAATGAGCATTTAATTTCTCAATGCCAACGGTTTTATTGGATTCTGATCACATTATCAACAGACATATATGCACGAACGAATAAGCTACAAAACTCATAACATGCAGATGACATAACATTGCAACTCGGAAGCAGGTAATTTTATCGGATTTTTTTTTAGTTTTATGGCGGCCATTTTGGTCTCCATCATTGGTTTTACGTAACTAGTTGACTTATACATATTACAATACAGCATCTATGAAATAAAGATCAGTTACAACCGGTGTGCAGCACAGTGCACACTCAGTGTGCACAGAGTGCCGATATTAAACTTGGCAGCCATCTTGGACGCCATCTTGGATTTTATTACCTTCGTAATCTAGGATTTGAACGGAATCTTAGATTCTCCATGTCCTCGGATGGTTCTGCCCTATATGACACTACAAAATGTGCATTGTCGATATTTAATTGGAAACAATCTGCATGGGTGCATTTAAGTGGATATTTGTGAAATTGGGGTGAGGGTTAAGCTTTTCTCGATTAGTTTACCATTTGGAGATATATAATAAAGATAGGAACATCATTTTGTAGGCAATACCCTTCCATTTGCAAAATTATTTAACTTGGAAAAATTCGACAGATATGCTATATTTGCATGAGTTGATGATCTAGTCCGGTTACCATACATCTGGTGTATAGAGTGTCAATATAAAAATTGGCGGCCATCTTGGACGCCATCTTGGATTTTATATTACCTTCCTAATCTAGGATTTGAACGATGTTTTACATTATCAGTGTCGCCGTACGATTCTACACAATATGAAAAGGTAAACTGTGCATTGTCAATTTATTTGATGTACACAAACTGCATGGACACATATATGTGGTTATTTGTGAAATTGGGGGAGGGTTAAGTTTTTGTCTATAATGTCAATACTTGGAAAGATATAATGTAAGTATGAACATCATTATATAGGGGGTACCCTTCCATTTCCAAAAATATATAACTTGGAAGAATTCGACAGATATGCTATCTTTGCACAGAGTTGACGCACAACACTTTGTCTGAATCGCCATGAAGTTTTGACGCGTCACGCTACATATTTTACCATGACGTCACGAAATCAGAACGAAAGCAGGAAAACGATGTTGAATCTGATTAAGTGTCTATATTCGTTCCATATTTTGCAAATATGTTTACAATCTTTCCGATGTTGCTGCCCTGTTAACCAGTTGGCTAATGCCTGTTAACCTTTGAAAATATGTCATTTTTTAGGTAGGGTACCCTATGAAACATAGTGAAAAGTTATATTTTGTCACCTATCTCGGCTCGGCGCCCTCTGAATTCGAAAACTAGAGTAATTTTCCCATAAGAAAATGATGGTCGCATAAATTCCCCCGATGTGCGACGATCACCCCCCAGCACAGCCTAGACTATTTGCTTTGATGAAGGATCGGAATGAGTTAATCTCGTCGATTATATCGCCAGCGACAACGGATTTCTCGGCTTTGACGACGGCAGTTTTGTGGACTTCTTTCATGTTTTTTGATTCGTTGATCATTTGTACGGCAATGTTGTGAGAATTTATGCCTGAAAATTAAATATATCCACATATACACACAATCATTAAAATAATTTTGATGAGCTAGAAGTATTTTTATATATATTTTTTTTTTTTTAAACATTATAAAATAATTTCCACGAGCAGTCCTGCTTTCTATGATATACTTTTGCCACGTTCTCTGGTGTTAATTCGTTTACAATCTTTGTGGCTCAATTGCCGTTAATTAATCTTGGATTATTTCATTTCAACATGAGACAATATATATATCAGAGCAGCTAATATTTATATTAAATCATTTTTGAACCATTACATTTAAAATAGTATCAGATAATGAGTTTTTCCATTCGAATATTAATCCACCTCGAATTTATAGAGTTATTGTTCTTGTTGCAGAACGTACATAATACGTTTCGTCGATTACCGCGAAATTCATAATTTTTTTCTTCTTCATAAAACGACAAATAGCCATAAAATATATGCGGCATATGCCTGATTCACATTTGGCTGATTAACCTATTGTCTTACACTTGGTGCTCATAAACCTTGACCGTCATAAATACAATGTCATCATAAATACGCATTGTGCAGTAGCCCCGTGAGTGACCAGACAAACAATGGGTGGGATTAGAGGATTAAATGTAAAATAATTACCTTTTGCTGTTTCGTGCAGAGTGACGTAATCTTTCTTCAGATTAAAACAGCCTGCTACGAACAAATTGCTTATACCTGCGTCGGTGCACACTTTACAAAACATACCTTTCTTCACATTGTCATAAATCAACCACGGTCGGTTTAATTTCCACGCGTCTTTGAAGGTCCGTTTTGTCAGTAATGTCGGTCTGTTAGTCAATTTCGAAGGCGTCGTCGGAGTCTGGTTACTAATGTCTGTCCGTCTATGTAAATCAATCACACGTTCGTCTGTTACATCGTCAACAACAGTTACATCTGCAGGTCGTACGTCGTCTTTTTGTATGTCAGTCAATACACAGTCAGACGTAGGTAACGTAGGCAAAACTGTTTTGCGTCCAAAGAAGTCCGTCAGTTTTTTACCTTTCGTCACGGTATCGTCGCACTCGGAACGTTTTCGTTTGAGACTCATTTTAGAAATGATTTGACGTTTGGTATCGCAGTCACTATTTAAGCAATCTAAAATAAACACAGTTTCTGTAACAACACCACCTGACACGCGAGCATTAATGAACTCCCATCAGTGAGTTTGATTATGTATGAAATAAGGTGTTACCGTCTTGTGAAAACTAAAGACGATTGCATCTCACTTTGTGATCGCTTGGTTAAAGGCACGTGCGGCCTTAATTGTCGAAAATATTCATATTTGTTCCAAACACCGTAAACAGAAAAACATTAAAACGCGCACAGTTCCGTTCATATATACCATGACCATCGCGTAAACAGCATGTTATCATAAAGACCTACTATATTTGACCCAAGCAAGAGCCTGATTGTGTTACAGAAGACAGCACAATGCTACTGGCTAATCACACACAAATGGCATAAACGCTCTTTATTAGTTCCATATCAGGTATTCACCAACATAGAACGCTCTTTATGTTTACCATCATAATATAAACAAACACCAGAAAAGTTACTTTTTATGCTTTTGTTTACATAACAATGGTCAAACATATGACCATAACATACTGTTTATGCGATATTTCTTATTTGTATACGGACAAAGTCTATCTACATTTTGATGTTCTTTCTGTTTGTGGCGGTTTTTGACGGGTGGAGATATTTTCACAGGATACCCTCTGCCAAGGCCAACCGTGTCTTTAATAGTTGTCGACCGGGTTTCCCTTTGTAGTGTCCGCGATGTGGTTTCCCTTTGTACAGTCGGCGATATATTCCCACCTTCGATGTTTCCGGACTAGATATTTCACATCACAGAATTGAAAACCCACTTGCCAAAATTTTTGCCAACTGAGATTTTTTTTTGCCAAATGAGATTTTTTTTTGCCATTGGCAAATTTGGCAAGCGGCAGCGCGAACCCTGGTTGTGTTACAGTACAATACGTAAACAGTGTGCGATACGCAAAACACTCCACACCGGGGAGATCTCACTAATGTGCACTTTGATTAAAACTGTACCGTAGTGTTTACAACATACCGTCATATAGCGTCATCGACACTCAACATATCGGTGATGAATGGGCCACCGTCAATCAATCTCCCCAAAAAATCACCAAGGTTTGAGTGTGTGTTTTGGTTATCGCACACTCTTTATGTTCTTTACATAAACAAACGGTCGGCTCGCACAATTGTCTTTTGTAGATAATATCGTATCCATACTATTATTATACTTTATATTTAGTATATTCTTGAGGAAATTCATAATTTGGTAACTTTTATTTACCAATTGATATATTTGATATGCACGTTTCCGTTAATATTCTGGCACCATGGGATTTTATATATGAGAAAATGACTGCAAACATACCGTGCAAACTTGCCAGTGTGTGAACGTACCCTTATTTTGTTCTCAATATTTATTCAGTGTAACAAAGCGAAATTTGATGCTAAATTTGATTCTGTTTGCGGTTGTAATGGGGTCTGAAACTCAGAATACATCTTTAAGATCGGTCAGCATATGCATGTGGTTATCTTTGGAACATTCACGCCTTTCTCTGTGTGAAGTACATCAACAGACAAGCCAAGGTGACAGCGATGTGCGGTACAACGTTGGAGCCGGAACCTACAATGGAAAAATGTTCATTTTTCCCAGTTATGTATTTTAGTTGGCGGTTTCCCAGGCATCGAATTGTTCGCGCGAATCTTGTCATTAACTCTTTCTATACTAAAGCATAATTGATGATTAGTTATCCCATAGGAACTGTTCAGATAATAAGTTCAACAAACGACCATAGTCGCTTGTTGAACTTATTATCTAAAAATTTCCTTCAACAAATAGGGCGCTGTCTGCACTTTTATTTGTCGTCTGCTTTTATCACCTTAAAATCCCTCCAAATCAATAATAGACAATTCCGAAGTACACTATGTAACTGACTGGGAAAATCCATTTAGTATACAAAGGGTTAACTTCGGACTATGGTGATCATCGAGAGGCAAATTTATTCAGTTTCAGATTTTAAAGATGCCCTGTAGGATTTGACGCCATAAAACCATCCACATGTATGTCTTCTACACCCGAAAATAATTAGTTTTAATTCTTTTAATTTAGTCACTTTAATGCCAATCATGGGACGGTTTTGTGGTATACTTGAATAAATCAATCAGTTTAGGTATATGCTCATTGTGATAAATATCCCAACGGTTATGATATGAATCTACACAAAGTCATGTCTATCTACAATCGTAATATATATGTGTGTTTCGTTATCCAACCCAAAGCACAGGTCCCTGGCACAATAGACCCCAAACACCCAAAGATATATATGTCTTTGGGTGTTTGGGGTCTATTGTGCCAGGGACCTGTGACCCAAAGTATAACATAAAGTTCACGGAAGTAAGTCGCATTGACTTTTTTCCGAAAATAGCTATATATAAATTATGTTTGTGCGTCGCATCAAATCCAACTTCTAATCATCGTAGCCGTATATGCCAAAATTGTGCATCCAGTCGCTCCTTGAATATTGATAAACGCGCAGCGTCGACAACAGATTGGGAGAGGTTGTTCCATTGCAATAGAACTCGCTTTGATAAGAAATATAATCGCACGTCCTTGGAGCATTTATCAATTTTGAGTTTATAGGAATGACCCCTTCTCCTCTCGTCGTTTGTTTCTCGGAACAATTCCTTAATTTCTACCTTGTTTTTTTCCATGCACCAGCTTGTATGTCTATCAAATCGCCTCGGAACCTCCGATAGTTCATGGGCATCAGTTGCAGTTTTAAAGGTACTCAATCCTATCAGACGCTCCTAATTTACTATTTCTTTGCCTTCGGGGGTAAAATATATTTGATTCGAGTCGAGGAACCCACCCATCAAAGCTCAGAGTTATTAGATATCAATGTTTGAAGTTTGCGATTTCTATTGTTTGTGGAACAGAACTGGCCGGTCTTGCAGATAAAGACGGATAACTCTAAAATCAAGTGGTTATTATTACCACTTTATCTGCAAGAGCATCCGTTTGACCGACAAGTTCTGTCCCACAAACAACAGAAATCGTAAACTTCAAACATCTATATATAATCACTCTGAGCTTTGATGGGTGGGTTCCTCGACTCGAATCAAATATTTATTACTCCCGAAGCCAGGGGGGGGGGGGGGGGGGGGGGGGTCGGAATTTTTTTTCAGGCACGTATGGCATTTTTTCCCTTTCGATCATTTTTTGTACCCACCCACCCCCACCGCCAATTTTTTTTCCGTTTACGGCAGTTTTTTCCGACCATTTTTTGACACCCACCCCCCCTTTTAACACTAAAACAGAGATTTGAGGGGAGAAATTCACTGTAAACAGCTGTATATGAATTTCTGTGCATACTATTTATCATGGATGTTAACAAGGACATGTAAATAGGAATGAGTCATTTTGAGGTCATTCGGCCAAAAAACCATGGCTGCCAGCGGCCATCTTGGATTTCAAAATTTGCAACAAAATACAACACGATAACTGCCTGCAGTCAGCTTACCAGTTAGAATTACATTATTTCTCACATTCAAAGTGGTTTTGAAGCCCAACTCATTGCCAAAACACTAAAAAAAACAAGCAGAATTTATTTTTTTAGTTGCGCAAAAAATTGCTTGTTGGTGGCTTTGATCACCCACCCACCCCGGCAAAGCCAAAGAAATAGTAATTTAGGAGCGTCTGATCGGATTGAGTACCTTTAATAGCATATATCTCATATATATTTTGAAGACCTCTGTCTGTCTGTTTGTTTGTCATTTATACAAATCTACCAAATATTGGTACGTGTGTGTAGATTGACCAGGCGGTGGACGTTGTCGTATTGGCGAGCCCGTGTGGCGCCCGCTTTGTGCATGCGCAGACGAGATCTCGGAAACGGGTGGAGCTATCGACTTGAAATTTGGTTTTTGAATAGCCCGGACAACGTCGGGCTCATCGGCTAGTCTCATATATATTTTGAAGACCTCTGTCTGTTTGTCTGTCTGTTTGTCTGTCTGTCATTAATACAAATCTACGATTCTCGACCGATCGGGACGAAACTTGGTACGTGTGTGTAGTTTGACCAGGCGGTGGACGTTGTCACAGAGCCGGTGCGACGCCAGCTTCGCGCATGCGCAGACGAGATCTCGGAAACGGGTGCAGCTATCGACTTGAAATTTGGTATGTGAATGTATCTTGCCCCGGATAGGAATTTTATCGGGTCGCCGAGCCCGTGCGACGCCAGCTTCGCCAACTTCGCGCATGCGCAGACGAGATCTCGGAAACGGGTGGAGCTATCGACTTGGAATTTGCTACGTGAATGTATCTTGCCCCGGATACGAAGTTTATCGGGTCGCCGAGCCCGTGCGCCGCCAGCTTCGTGCATGCGCAGACGAGATCTCGGAAACGGGTGGAGCTATCGACTTGAAATTTGCTATGTGAATGTATCTTGCCTCGGATACGAATTTTAACGGGTCGCCGAGCCCGTGCGACGCCAGCTTCGCGCATGCGAAGACGAGATCTCGGAAACGGGTGGAGCTATCGACTTGAAATTTGCTATGTGAATGTATCTTGCCTCGGATACGAATTTTAATTGGGAGAGGAGGTACTCATAAGTCAGTAAGCACTTGTCCTCCAATCCCATTGTCTATATAAAAATGTATGTATCATTTCCTATATGTGTTATTGAAATCAGACAAATAAATAAGTTTAAACTAAAACTAGCTTCGCCAACTTCGCGCATGCGCAGACGAGATCTCGGAAACGGGTGGGGCTATCGACTTGGAATTTGCTACGTGAATGTATCTTGCCCCGGATACGAAGTTTATCGGGTCGCCGAGCCCGTGCGCCGCCAGCTTCGTGCATGCGCAGACGAGATCTCGGAAACGGGTGGAGCTATCGACTTGAAATTTGCTATGTGAATGTATCTTGCCTCGGATACGAATTTTAACGGGTCGCCGAGCCCGTGCGACGCCAGTTTCGCGCATGCGAAGACGAGATCTCGGAAACGGGTGGAGCTATCGACTTGAAATTTGCTATGTGAATGTATCTTGCCCCGGATACGAATTTTATCGGGTCGCCGAGCCCGTGCGACGCCAGTTTCGCGCATGCGCAGACGAGATCTCGGAAACGGGTGGAGCTATTGACTTGAAATTTGCTATGTGAATGTATCTTGCCCCGGATACGAATTTTATCGGGTCGCCGAGCCCGTGCGACGCCAGCTTCGCGCATGCGGAGACGAGATCTCGGAAACGGGTGGAGCTATCGACTTGAAATTTGGTATGTGAATGTATCTTGCCCCGGATACGAATTTTATCGGGTCGCCGAGCCCGTGCGACGCCAGCTTCGCGCACGCGCAGACCAGATCTCGGAAACGGGTAGAGCTATCGACTTGAAATTTGGTTTTTGAATAGCCCGAAAACGTCGGGCTGGGTAGAGATATCGACTTGAAATTTGGTTTTTGAATAGCCCGGACAACGTCGGGCTCATCGGCAAGTCTCATATATTTTGAAGACCTCTGTCTGTCTGTCTGTCTGTCTGTTTGTCTGTCATTAATACAAATCTACGATTCTCGACCGATCGGGACGAAACTTGGTACGTGTATGTAGTTTGACCAGGCGGTCATCGTTGTCGTATTGGCGAGCCCGTGCGACGCCCGTGCAGTGCATGCGCAGAAGAAATCTCGGAAACGGGTTGAGCTATCGACTTGAAATTTGCTATGTGAATGTATCTTGCCCCGGATACGAATTTTATCGGGTCGCCGAGCCCGTGCGACGCCAGCTTCGCGCATGTGCAGACGAGATCTCGGAAACGGATCGAGCCATCGACTTGAAATTTGGTATGTGAATGTATCTTGCCCCGGAGCCCGTGCGGCGCCCGCTTCGCGCATGCGCAGACGAGATATCGGAAACGGGTGGAGCTATCGACCTGAAATTTGGTATGTGAATGTATCTTGCCCCGGATATGAATTTTATCGGGTCGCCGAGCCCGTGCGACGCCAGCTTCGCGCATGCGCAGACGAGATCTCGGAAACGGGTAGAGCTATCGACTTGAATTTTGGTTTTTGAATAGCCCGGACAACGTCGGGCTGGGTAGAGCTATCGACTTGAAATTTGGTTTTTGAATAGCCCGGACAACGTCGGGCTCATCGGCTAGTCTCATATATATTTTGAAGACCTCTGTCTGTTAAACTTATGGGAGAACAGGGTGTTTTTATGGTATTCTAATGTTGAATTGAATTATACTCAGCTCACATGCAGGTTTAGTGATGTTGAGTTACTACAATTTGATCAATCAGTATGATTCGGTAGTCGAGCAGGTTGCGTCTTTATCAGTCCCACATCAATTTTGATTGGCTGCATCACCATTTTGTATAAAGGTTCTACAATTTCCCTAACACGTACATTATTTGTTCTAAAATAATGTACGTGTTAGGGAAATTGCATGTGAAGCTGTTCTATATCATTGACGTCGCCGAGTCCTAGTTATTGAGAGAAATGTTCAGATATTAAATTCTACAAAAGACCTATCGTTTGTTGAATTTAATATTATCTGAACATTTCCTATGGGATATAACTACTCATCAACGATGCTTTAGAATAGAAAGGGTTCAATGGACCAAGGCATTGGCAGTGGGTACATATTCAGTGTTGATAGACACAATTGCACGCGTTGAAACCATTGTAATTTACAATGGACATCAATGAAATTCATTCGAAACAGAACACCACAACGGAGAAGGCAACTGACTTCAGAAAAAGCAACACTTTGCTGCGGGTTGTGATGACATAACTAACTCAGACTGTATAGTCACGTTGTCACTCTAGGGTGGTAAAAAGGGGGACGTGCGTTCATGCACATGTAATCTAGAATATGTGTATTTCTTGCAAGAATTTCAACACCGTCAACGTTACCATGATTTGTACGTCGCTTGGCATTTAGTACTGGTTTTTAATTCATGATATTGGTTGACCGAATAAATATAGGCCTACATGTATAGGCGAAATGACCTATTCAGTGTCCAACGTTTCGTAATGTATGTAACTCATCAACATATAACCCTCTTGTTTTCCCTTTATGTGGTATATTGTAAATTAAGAGTCGGACTATTTTGCGCTCAGTTTTAAATTGCGCGAAAAATAGTACTGCGCGAATTTAAATACGAGTAAGATAGTTCAAACATTTTAGTCTGTTTATGATTTTCTTTTCCAAAGCTTACCGTTAAGTTTTCATCAGACTTTTGTGTATTATTGGAATTATTGACCAATTGGACTTTTATCTGTAATTTCACTGTGCACATAACAATGGTTTTGATATACGAATCTCATTATTGGGAGAGCTGTTAATGATGAAAATACGAACAAAGTCAATCTATGTTTCCTGCACTTGTTTATGGTAGTTGCTTTACAGAGCTCTGTGCAATTTTGGACATCAAGCTCCAATTGTTCACACATTCTCTCAAATTGTGAACTTCATTACATGTTTCAATCTGTTCTCTCAAATCCAGCCTATCCATTCTGCTTTGTATATATTGCAACCAGTCTATTATATGCTGTTTTCAACTCTTATTGACCGATGCTATCTCAGGGCAAAGTGTAACTCATGGTTTCCTGCTCATATTAGTTAAAACTACATCTCGGTCCGACTCTATACATCAGTCGTTCTGATTTAAGCCGCCATACCTTGTGAATACTACATGTATACAACCACATATTTTTATATGCCATGTACCTGCTCACTCGTGATTTCAATTCGATGGTCCCCATATCTTCAGGTTCCAACAACAACAACAATAACATTTTTTTAAATGCCGTTCAGTTATCAGAATCGATTAATTGCCCAAAAATAATGCTAATAACAGTCAACTATATTATAAAATTTCTCAAAACTTGTTATTTATCAATATTTTTTTCAACGGTTTGTCAACAATCTGACACAAAACAGCCACTTGATTAATTTTAGAGTTAATCATCTTCATCCGCAATTTGGTCCGAGACCGTCCTCTCGTCGACTTTTAATCAGGCCACTATTAAATACCGGTGGTGAAAAATAATAGATTTCAAAAATAGACATCTGAGCACTCTGAGCTTTGATGGGTGGGTTTCTCGACTCGAATATTGTTTACCCCTTAGCCAAAGAAATAGTAATTTGCGAGCGTTAATTCGGATTATGCATCTTTAGAGACATATAGAGACATATCCTACACTTTTACATATATATTATAATAGTTGAAAAGCGATTCTTTGGAATGCGTGAAGCATGTCCTTCATTGATTTACTCTCGCCTGAGATTGAACATCGGTGCAAATTTACCAATTACGTAATTGTGATTCAAAAGAACTATATATATATAACGTCAATGATTGATGATAAAATATGTGACACCTTCCTGCTTGGTTCATTTTTTTAAACTATTGATCCGGTTTTGGTGACATCTTCCGGTTTGGTGATACCAGGTGTTCGGAGGTGTGATAAGTATATGGATTTATATCAAGTTTATTTATCTATCTCGTATGGTTCTAAACGCAGGATATATCCTTTTCAGAGTGATGTTCACGTTTTGTTATTGTAGGTTTGGCACGATCCACACTTGGGGTGTGCGACACCTCAGGTTATGGGACTACGCTCCTCAACTGCCAAAGGCCAACATCAGCCACATGCGAGTGAGTATCAGGTTTATTGACTGATGCAAAAAATGATTGAACGAACCTAAATTATTTTCGAATAACAAAGACAAATTATATTTTAAATGTTTTATTAAACGGACGAGTCATGTATATATGTGGCATACCATGCAGCCTCGGCAAATATAAATCATGTGAAGTTGGGCATGCGAACACTACAATATATTGCACCTATATCAACGGTCAAAGTGTTTTTTTTCCAAGACAACGTCAACAGAGTAGATCTCGCGAAACTAGTTAATAGCACTGCTTGTAGGGTGGAATAGTGAACTCGAGGGGATACACTAAGTTAACATAACATGTACGTCACTTACTTGTTCCCCAATTCCTTGTAACTTTCGTTGTAATAAATGTTTAAATCAAAGACATGACTCAGGTTGAAGAAGAGAATGGCATTGTTTTTTGTTATGTATTTACCTTATCATTTCACGTCAAATTCACGATGAAGAAAAATTACCATCGCATATAATTATGCCATTTTCAATACTGGCTGGGTTGTCGGCGAACAGTACAGCATAATTCGCGTACATGTACAATAAACACACCTAATCAGACGCGTGAATGAAATGTTATAAATTCACGAAACTCGCAACAGTGTAATTTTGTATATACACCAGGGGATTGCCTGTCAAAAGCTTCGACTGAACGTATTGCAAAGTTCTTTTATTCCATTCAGAGCTTACAAAGCCTTTGCAGCTTGCTATACCAATGCTGCAACCAACAACGGATGTGACGAGGCATCACTTGGAAGCACATTTTGGTCAGCTGTCACAAATATACAGACCAGAGTCAATACGTATTGTGAGTAAACTGATCAATTTATATTTCGAATTCCACATTAGTTTGTTCAATTCTCTTTACACCAATGGAGAATGACACGAACTCAAAGGCATACTTATCAGTATAACAAGCTGACATCCGCTAACCCCCTGTCAGGTAGAATTTATGGCATGGTAGTTGATGATTGTGAGACATGGTGTCTGCTATATATGGTAGCCTATTCAAACAATGACCCCGGAAACTATAGACCAAATAAGCCTAACATGTGTACGCTCCCGAGTTATGGAGTCTTTCGTCAAGACAGCGAATGTTCAACATATGGACGACAACATATTATTTTCAAGATGTTAGCATGGCTTTCGGTCTGGTAGATCATGTAAAATACAGCTCTGGGAATATCTTGAGATTGTGACTTCAATTCATGATAAATGAGAACCGATCGATGCCATATATTTAGACATCAAGAAGGCCTTTGATTAAGTGCCACATGAGCGTCTACTCAGGAAAATAGCTAGACTCACATGGAATCGGGGGGAATGTAATCAGATGGATCGATATCTTCCTTCGCGATAAAAAACAGAGAGTCGTAGTCGGAGATTCAAATTCGGAGTGGTCAAATGTCATCAATGGAGTTCCACAAGGGATCATTTTAGGCCCCATTCTCTCCTCTTGTTCATTAACGATCTACCGGAATCTATCGGTTGTTGTTGCAAAATATTTGCCGACGACACGAAAATATTCGGTAATCCTCTGAAAGTAAATATGTAAAATCATATTGATGCTGTATGTGAGTGGTCGATAAAATGGCAACTCCGTTTTAGTTCAAAGAAAATCAATTCACTGCATTTCGGCTACAACAATCCATCAAATATATGTCAAATGACAGACCATCCAGACCTCCCAGCATTTTAAATATACAGAACAAGAAAAAGACTTAAGAATATATTAACTGACAATAAGCTCAGTTTTGATTCAGATGTAAATGAAGCAATCTCTAAAGCAAAGAGTTCATTCGTATATACAGAGAAAGACGTTGTCGTTCCTCTGATAATAGCACTAATCAGATCTATTCTCGAGTATGGCAATGACGTGAGAAACATGAACTTATTTAAGCACCCAAGGGCAATAGAAAAAATCCAAAGAAGAACTACCAACCTAAGACCGAAATTACGGGACTCATCATATATAATTATAGCAGATGAGCCCGATGTTGTCCGGGCTATTCAAAAACCAAATTTCAAGTCGATAGCTCCACCCGTTTCCGAGATCTGGTCTGCGCATGCGCGAAGCTGGCGTCGCACGGGCTCGGCGACCCGATAAAATTCGTATCCGGGGCAAGATACATTCACATACCAAATTTCAAGTCGATAGCTCCACCCGTTTCCGAGATCTAGTCTGCGCATGCGCGAAGCTGGCGTCGCATGGGCTCGGCGACCCGATACAAATCGTATCCGGGGCAAGATACATTCACATAGCAAATTTCAAGTCGATAGCTCCATCCGTTTCCGAGATCTCGTCTGCACATGCGCGAAGCTGGCGTCGCACGGGCTCGTCGACCCGATATAATTCGTATCCGTAGCAAGATACATTCACATAGCAAATTTCAAATCGATAGCTCCACCCGTTTCCGAGATCTCGTCTGCGCATGCGCGAAGCGGGCACCACACGGGCTCGCCAATACGACAACGTCGACCGCCTGGTCAAACTACACACACGTACCAAGTTTCGTCCTGATCGGTCGAGAATCGTAGATTTGTATAAATGACAGACATACAGACAAACAAACAAACAAACAGAGTCCAGTGTTCGCGCTGGACAGAAAAAAACTTTAGCCAAAAGTTTAGCCAAATGAAAATTTTATTAGCCAAATGAAAAAAACTTTAGCCAAATGTATTTTGGCCAAATTAGATCATCGTTTTCTGGTCGGTTCACAATTAATGACTAAAACGTAAAATCTAACAGACACAGGTAAAATACACAATAATTTAAATAACTTTGATGAACTAGAAGTATTTTTATATACATCATTTATTAAAAAATTATTTAATCTTTATGTGAAAGAGTGATTGGGGGATTGGGGGGGGGGGGGGGGGGGGGGGGGGTAACCCGGGATTGTCCTTAATTTTTGTTTTGTTTTATATCAATATCTTTTTTTAAATCAATAAATATTTATCCTTGCGAAAATATCTAAGTGACATCTGGAAACTAATAACTTAATATTGTTACGCCATTATCAAATTACAATCTGTCATAAAAGCGTGCATATTATTTTGACTGTATCGATATTGACGGCCAATAGCCACAAAATATCTGTCGTGATTCACATTTGGCTGATTAAGCTATTGTCTTACATGCACTTGGTGCTCATAAACCTCGACGGTCATAAATACAATGTCATCAGAAACATGCATTGTGCAGAGGCCCCGTGAGTGACCAGACAGACAATGGGGGATTAGGGGATTAAATGTAAAATAATGACATTTTGCTGTTTCGTGCAGAGTGACGTAATCTTTCTCCAGATTAAAACACTAAATATGATTGCATATCACTTTGTGATCGCTTGGTTGATAGAGTACGTTGTCGATCGGCTTTCCCTTTGTACTGTCCGCGATCTAGTTTCCCTTTGGACAGTCGGCGATATATTCCCACTTTCGTTGTGTTCGGACTAGATCGATCGCATCACTAAATGTTAGAGCTTACCTCTAAAATTGCTGCTACGGAACGATATTTCATAAGTACGAAAATAATGAAATACTTTCGTCACCTAACTTCGTCTTGAATGTCGATCTATTGAGCGCTTTTATTAATTAGCTTTCTGACTCCATGATTTCAGTCTCCATTTGGGGTCAAAAAAAGTTTAGCCAAAAGTTTAGCCAAATGAAATTTTTATTAGCCAAATTCGAAAAATATTAGCCAATGGCTAATTTGGCTACCGTCAGCGCGAACACTGAAACAGACAGAGGTCTTCAAAATATATATGAGACTAGCCGATGAGCCCGACGTTGTCCGGGCTATTCAAAAACCAAATTTCAAGTCGATATCTCTACCCAGCCCGACGTTGTCCGGGCTATTCAAAAACCAAATTTCAAGTCGATAGCTCTACCCGTTTCCGAGATCTGGTCTGCGCATGCGCGAAGCTGGCGTCGCACGGGCTCGGCGACCCGATAAAATTCGTATCCGGGGCAAGATACATTCACATAGCAAATTTCAAGTCGATAGCTCCACCCGTTTCCGAGATCTCGTCTTCGCATGCGCGAAGCTGGCGTCGCACGGGCTCAGCGACCCGTTAAAATTCGTATCCGAGGCAAGATACATTCACATACCAAATTTCAAGTCGATAGCTCCACCCGTTTCCGAGATCTCGTCTCCGCATGCGCGAAGCTGGCGTCGCACGGGCTCGGCGACCCGATAAAATTCGTATCCGGGGCAAGATACATTCACATAGCAAATTTCAAGTCGATAGCTCCACCCGTTTCCGAGATCTCGTCTTCGCATGCGCGAAGCTGGCGTCGCACGGGCTCAGCGACCCGTTAAAATTCGTATCCGAGGCAAGATACATTTACATAGCAAATTTCAAGTCGATAGCTCCACCCGTTTCCGAGATCTCGTCTGCGCATGCACGAAGCTGGCGGCGCACGGGCTCGGCGACCCGATAAACTTCGTATCCGGGGCAAGATACATTCACGTAGCAAATTCCAAGTCGATAGCTCCACCCGTTTCCGAGATCTCGTCTGTGCATGCACGAAGCTGGCGTCGCACGGGCTCGGCGACCCGATAAAATTCGTATCCGGGGCAAGATACATTCACATAGCAAATTTCAAGTCGATAGCTCCACCTGTTTCCGAGATCTCGTCTGCGCATGCGCGAAGTTGGCGAAGCTGGCGTCGCACGGGCTCGGCGACCCGATAAAATTCGTATCCGGGGCAAGATACATTCACATACCAAATTTCAAGTCGATAGCTGCACCCGTTTCCGAGATCTCGTCTTCGCATGCGCGAAGCTGGCGTCGCACGGGCTCGGCGACAACGTCCACCGCCTGGTCAAACTACACACACGTACCAAGTTTCGTCCCGATCGGTCAAGAATCATAGATTTGTATTAATGACAGACAGACAGACAAACAGACAGAGGTCTTCAAAATATATATGAGACTAGCCGATGAGCCCGACGTTGTCCGGGCTATTCAAAAACCAAATTTCAAGTCGATAGCTCCACCCGTTTCCGAGATCTCGTCTGCGCATGCGCGAAGCTGGCGTCGCACGGGCTCGGCGACAACGTCCACCGCCTGGTCAAACTACACACACGTACCAAGTTTCGTCCCGATCGGTCGAGAATCGTAGATTTGTATTAATGACAGACAGACAAACAGACAGACAAACAGACAGAGGTCTTCAAAATATATATGAGACTAGCCGATGAGCCCGACGTTGTCCGGGCTATTCAAAAACCAAATTTCAAGTCGATAGCTCCACCCGTTTCCGAGATCTCGTCTGCGCATGCACAAAGCGGGCGCCACACGGGCTCGCCAATACGACAACGTCCACCGCCTGGTCAAACTACACACACGTACCAAGATTTGGTAGATTTGTATAAATGACAAACAAACAGACAGACAGAGGTCTTCAAAATATATATGAGATATATGCTATTAAAGGTACTCAATCCGATCAGACGCTCCTAAATTACTATTTCTTTGGCTTTGCCGGGGTGGGTGGGTGATCAAAGCCACCAACAAGCAATTTTTTGCGCAACTAAAAAAATAAATTCTGCTTGTTTTTTTTAGTGTTTTGGCAATGAGTTGGGCTTCAAAACCACTTTGAATGAGAGAAATAATGTAATTCTAACTGGTAAGCTGACTGCAGGCAGTTATCGTGTTGTATTTTGTTGCAAATTTTGAAATCCAAGATGGCCGCTGGCAGCCATGGTTTTTTTGGCCGAATGACCTAAAAATGACTCATTCCTATTTACATGTCCTTGTTAACATCCATGATAAATAGTATGCACAGAAATTCATATACAGCTGTTTACAGTGAATTTCTCCCCGCAAATCTCTGTTTAGTGTTAAAAGGGGGGGGGTGGGTGTCAAAAAATGGTCGGAAAAAACTGCCGTAAACGGAAAAAAAAATTGGCGGTGGGGGTGGGTGGGTACAAAAAATGATCGAAAGGGAAAAAATGCCATACGTGCCTGAATTTTTTCTCCGACCCCCCCCCCCCCTGGCTTCGGGAGTAATAAATATTTGATTCGAGTCGAGGAACCCACCCATCAAAGCTCAGAGTGATTAGATATAGATGTTTGAAGTTTACGATTTCTGTTGTTTGTGGGACAGAACTTGTCGGTCAAACGGATGCTCTTGCAGATAAAGTGGTAATAATAACCACTTGATTTTAGAGTTATCCGTCTTTATCTGCAAGACCGCGCCAGTTCTGTTCCACAAACAATAGAAATCGCAAACTTCAAACATTGATATCTAATAACTCTGAGCTTTGATGGGTGGGTTCCTCGACTCGAATCAAATATATTTTACCCCCGAAGGCAAAGAAATAGTAAATTAGGAGCGTCTGATAGGATTGAGTACCTTTAAAACTGCAACTGATGCCCATGAACTATCGGAGGTTCCGAGGCGATTTGATAGACATACAAGCTGGTGCATGGAAAAAAACAAGGTAGAAATTAAGGAATTGTTCCGAGAAACAAACGACGAGAGGAGAAGGGGTCATTCCTATAAACTCAAAATTGATAAATGCTCCAAGGACGTGCGATTATATTTCTTATCAAAGCGAGTTCTATTGCAATGGAACAACCTCTCCCAATCTGTTGTCGACGCTGCGCGTTTATCAATATTCAAGGAGCGACTGGATGCACAATTTTGGCATATACGGCTACGATGATTAGAAGTTGGATTTGATGCGACGCACAAACATAATTTATATATAGCTATTTTCGGAAAAAAAGTCAATGCGACTTACTTCCGTGAACTTTATGTTATACTTTGGGTCACAGGTCCCTGGCACAATAGACCCCAAACACCCAAAGACATATATATCTTTGGGTGTTTGGGGTCTATTGTGCCAGGGACCTGTGCTTTGGGTTGGATAACGACACACACATATATATTACGATTGTAGATAGCCATGACTTTGTGTAGATTCATATCATAACCGTTGGGATATTTATCACAATGAGCATATACCTAAACTGATTGATTTATTCAAGTATACCACAAAACCGTCCCATGATTGGCATTAAAGTGACTAAATTAAAAGAATTAAAACTAATTATTTTCGGGTGTAGAAGACATACATGTGGATGGTTTTATGGCGTCAAATCCTACAGGGCATCTTTAAAATCTGAAACTGAATAAATTTGCCTCTCGATGATCACCATAGTCCGAAGTTAACCCTTTGTATACTAAATGGATTTTCCCAGTCAGTTACATAGTGTACTTCGGAATTGTCTATTATTGATTTGGAGGGATTTTAAGGTGATAAAAGCAGACGACAAATAAAAGTGCAGACAGAGGCCTATTTGTTGAAGGAAATGTTTAGATAATAAGTTCAACAAGCGACTATGGTCGTTTGTTGAACTTATTATCTGAACAGTTCCTATGGGATAACTAATCATCAATTATGCTTTAGTATAGAAAGAGTTAATGACAAGATTCGCGCGAACAATTCGATGCCTGGGAAACCGCCAACTAAAATACATAACTGGGAAAAATGAACATTTTTCCATTGTAGGTTCCGGCTCCAACGTTGTACCGCACATCGCTGTCACCTTGGCTTGTCTGTTGATGTACTTCACACAGAGAAAGGCGTGAATGTTCCAAAGATAACCACATGCATATGCTGACCGATCTTAAAGATGTATTCTGAGTTTCAGACCCCATTACAACCGCAAACAGAATCAAATTTAGCATCAAATTTCGCTTTGTTACACTGAATAAATATTGAGAACAAAATAAGGGTACGTTCACACACTGGCAAGTTTGCACGGTATGTTTGCAGTCATTTTCTCATATATAAAATCCCATGGTGCCAGAATATTAACGGAAACGTGCATATCAAATATATCAATTGGTAAATAAAAGTTACCAAATTATGAATTTCCTCAAGAATATACTAAAAATAAAGTATAATAATAGTATGGATACGATATTATCTACAAAAGACAATTGTGCGAGCCGACCGTTTGTTTATGTAAAGAACATAAAGAGTGTGCGATAACCAAAACACACACTCAAACCTTGGTGATTTTTTGGGGAGATTGATTTACGGTGGCCCATTCATCACCGATATGTTGAGTGTCGATGACGCTATATGACGGTATGTTGTAAACACTACGGTACAGTTTTAATCAAAGTGCACATTAGTGAGATCTCCCCGGTGTGGAGTGGTTTGCTTATCGCACACTGTTTACGTATTGTACTGTAACACAACATGGCTTTTCTTTACGATCTTGACAATAACATGCTATTTATGCGACATTTATTAGTTGTGTAAGAACAAAATATGTCTATATTTTAATATCCTTTCTGCTTATGGTGGTTGTTAACAGATGTAACTATTTTAAAAGCAATAACCATCGCGAAGGCCAGCCGTATCCTTAAAGGTACTCAATCCGATTCGATGGTCCCCATATAATCAGATTCCAACAACAACAACATTTTTAGAAATGCGGCTTCGGTTATCAGAGTCCATAAATTGCCCACAAACAATGCTAACCGCTGTCAACGCTAGTATAAAATTGCCCGAAACGTGTTATTTGTCAACATGTCTTTCGACGAAATTTGGCTTCCTCATCAACAGAAAGCCTCTTGATTTTAGAGTTATCCATCTTCGTCCCAATTTGGTCCGAGGCCGTCGGCTCGTCGGCTCGTCGACTGTTTACTGGACCACTAATAATTCTCGATGGTGAAAAATAATAGAATTTAAAAATCGATATCTAATAACTCTGAGCTTTGATTTGATTTGATATTTTCTTGATTGTCACTATGTGAAAGTTTGCACGCACACCACATAACTGATAGCGGAAAGCATGCGAGAAACCCCTCTCTGAGAATATACAGGCATTGTTTGATATTTTTCGCCAACATACGATGCGACGGAACCTTCGCATTTAAATGTATACGGACAGTATTTAATTGAACCAATTACATTTCTTTACTATTACTATGCCAACCAACGATCGACCCCTTGCGGATTGCATATCCCCATGAAATCTCTTTACTAACTGATAAGTATATATAATAAAATAATACATTTTAGCCAGAGAGTTTTAATGACTTATCATTATAAGAAATATATATTGTTCTCACTTCCACGAACTGGGACGTGAGAACAATATATATATCTTGATTTCTTGTAAATATTAATTTCAGATGTATACTTGCATCTCATATTTATCTCAAATACTGTATGTATATGTAATGTTTTATGGAGATTAAGCAAATTAAAAAAAATCAGTTTGCTGACAATATTGTCCGTCATAAATACTATACATGATGCAGTTAGGTGTGTCGCTCGCAGCTGTACTCGCCCTCCCAGGCCTATTAACCCTTCTATGACTGGAGCTTCGTAATATTTTGCGAAAACCATGTGCCAATGTATTCTCTTATACATGTATATGCAATATTTACATTGACCTTGGCAGTCATGGTACTCTCTTATATGCCAGGCTCCCTGTACATGGGAGACTCGCATACTCAAGAGAATACACAAGCACATGATCTTTAATGCTGTATCAGCGCAGCTCCCGTCATGAAAGGGTTAATCGTCTATGCCTCAGTAGTCTCACATACGGGGTTGAGTTATATACTCAACATAAGGCGACATGGAATGTTCTTTTACTAGATAGTTCACTAGCTTGACGGGTAAATTAACTAGTTACATGGTCGCTCGGAATTGTACTCGGACGTGGAGACCCCCCACCAAAGCCCGATATATCAGATCAATAAGCGGATACTCACACTCCGTGTTAAGTTATATAAATTCAATGCACGTGTATCCCTTCCATGACCAGAGCTTTGGGAAGCCCTGTACCAATGCATTCTTTTATATATACGAGGTTCTCTATATGTGAGACTCGCATATATAAGAGAATGCACTGGCGCATGGTCTTTAATTTTGTACATGTACACGCGCAGCTCCAGCCAAGAAAGGGTTACCTCAGTTCCTCAACAAATTTGAATGAGTGCTCGAAAAATCCCGTCAACGTACCAAGTTAATCCTGTATGTTACAAGATATGATAATTATAACACGCTACTTTGGTACGTCACGTGTGACAACAGCCATCAGGTAGATTTTCTATAGTTGTTTAGATTATTGTTTTTCATAAATATTTTCATTTGTTCTTACCTTTATCAGGTATGGCACACCCCCAATTCAACTAGCATACAGCAGTTGCGAAAACTTGTGTTCAACTATGATATTTGAATATGGATATTGCGTTTTCATGGATTAAAGCCATTTGGCTGTTTGCGCTCCAAAATACACCTATAATATTAGCTTTTGATTTTTTCCCAGTATCGAAATAGGTTGATATATATATTTTAACTATCTTTATACGAGCGTTATATATGTCAGCACATTGAAGTCACACACAATACAACTTTGAACACGATGTTTGTTCGCCAAAAAACCCAGCCAATTGCGTTACAATTAAGGAACAGAAAATAGCGTTCAGCATTAGTCTATTCTTGATATGGTAGAGATAAAGAGCGTTCATTTCCCTTCTGTGCGAAAAATTGAAAAAGCTGGAAAATGGTTGGACAATGGGATGTATATCTCAGAGCAAAATTATGAAGCCGATATATCTATATTTCGTGTATTTGTCAACCTATCTTAAAGGCACGTGAGGCCTTAATTGTCGAAAATATTCATATTTGTTCCAAACACTGTAAACAGAAAAACATTAAAACGCATACAGTTTCGTTCATATATACCATGACCATCGCGTAAACAGCATGTTATCATAAATACCTACTATATTTTACCTAAGCAAGAGCCTGATTGAGTTACAGATGACAGCACAATGCTACTGGCTAATCACACACAAATGGCATAAACGCTCTTTATTAGTTCCATATCAGGAATTCACCAACAAAGAACGCTCTTTATGTTTACCATCATAATATAAACAAACACCAGAAAAGTTACTTTTTATGCCTTTGTTTACATAACAATGGTTAAACATATGAGAATAACATACTGTTTATGCAATATTTCTTATTTATATACGGACAAAGTCTGTCTACATTTTGATGTTCTTTCTGTTGTGGCGGTTTTTGACGGGTGGAAATATGTTCACATGATACCCACCGCCAATACCAACCGTACCTTTAATGGATATCTCCTTCCAAATTACGTAGGCATAATTTGGATGCTCGAATGAACCATGTCCGTTTAAATACAAGAGGCAAATCGAAAATCAAATTCAACACATGTGATTCAATATCAGTGTTGCAAGAACATCTTAAATCTGCGCAACATTGATTTTATAACGAAATAAGATGAACATCAACACATGACTTGTTCATCATGGTGCGTAATATAGTAGAATTGAGAATGTGCCGTATACATATAACTGTTTATAGATACTATTACAGGGTAAAGAAGTTCGATCAATCAATACATTGCAGATTTATTTTATATTGATCAGCTGTATTGATGCTAAATAAAAAATGAATGTGCTTTATATGACTTGTTACTTGAAATACTACCTTCTGGTGGTTGACATATATGTGAGTAAAGGGGGTGCCCAAATGACACTTGAGTGCACCACAAGAGGTACCATGTCTTACCCACCGGAAGATTATATAAGCTATTGATAGGCAGAACACCCTGCTGTTTAGGCAGTTTCAGAATCAGTCAGAAAGTTGAAATGAAATAAGCAAGAAAGCCCCACGTCCTCCGGTATATTGGGTATCGAGTTTACCATATATATCGTACCTGAATTAAAGGTACACACATTTATAGATAAGTTATATATTTCCCAAATTGTATTGGTGTAGTCCCATCCATAACAATAAAAATTAAGTTAATTTCGCGCAAGTAAGATCTATTATACTTATGCATGATATATAAAGCACTAACAGCTATTGGGTTCCAAGAGAGTTGAATATACACCCACTTTATATTGAGTTCATTAGTTACGTGTTTCTGTTATCTTAAAGGTACCCAATCCGATCACAGGGTCCTATATTACTATTTCTTTGGCTTCGGGTGTTTACAAGCAATATTTGATTCGAGTCGATGAACTCACACATCAAAGCTCAGAGTGATCAGATATCGAGAATTAATTATTTGTTTCCCACCGACTGAACTTATTTTTAGTCACCTTCAGATACAGATACAGATAGTTTATTCTCAAGTCACCATACATATTGGTATAATAGAGTGAGAGAATATATATACATGTGAATAGACCAATTGAACATTTAATATAACATGTATACCAATAGGGCACATTCGTGGATGGGTGTAGGTACGGTGTATACATGTAATCATGGGGAGGTAGGGGTGTAAAACAGTATCGCGTGTTATAATTGGCGTATATATATATGGGGGGGGGGGGTCCATTGTATAAATAATATATAATTGGCAAAAGTAAGGGGTCAGACCTGGGTCGGGGTAATATGGAGCATATGCACAAGTCAATCTTTTTATTTCGGAAAGGATAGGGTGTCATTAACTCGCGCGCGTTATATTGCAGTCTTATTGAACGGGTGAGGGGTGCATGGGGCATGTTACTTAGTTACTGCGGTTAATCGTGTGTTCATTTATATTCAGGCGGTGTTGTTTGCCACAGGAGCTTCCATTAAACGTAGGGCGTCGCGGATGAATATGCTTAGATTAGTCAGAGTTCGTCTATTTATGCAGGTGAAAAGCGCATTCAATTTGTATGTGTTGTGCCTAACTCTGTAGTAGGGTTTGATATGTTTCTGTCTTAGATCGAGTATTTTCTTGCATTTAAGGATGATATGATACTCATCCCCGAGTTCCTCGTTACATAGTGAACATTTTCTATCTGAGTAGTCCTTGTTGGTCCATGATCCGGATTCTACTGGGAGATGATGGTTTCTCGTTCTGAACTTAAGTTCTATTGGGAATCATAATTGTGGAGGTGTCGTCCGAGTCGTCTCAGGGTTGGGGATCACCGAGGGACGCCAAAATTTATAGAAACTTGTCCGCGATTTTTACTAAACGTATATGTATATGCATGTAGGCATCTCCATGATGTACGATGAGTCTATAGTTGTTCAAATTTTCCAAATTAGTTCCGTCAGGGATATATAGGGTTGAGGAAAGTGCACACAAATTGATAAAAAAGTTCTGGTCGCCGATTTCCATCAGACTTCTGTATAAATCTCCGGCATGTACGAGAGGACTGATGGTGTATTTTAAAGGTACACAATCCGATTAGGTGGTCCCGTATCTCAGTTACAACAACAACGGAATTTCACCAAAAGCCGGTTTAGTTATCAAAATTAGTTTATTACCAATAAATACTCACATTCGCTCGCATGTCTGTACTAGTTCTGTAAGAAATCAGCTGATTGTTTTTGCCAGGCCGCCAAATATTCCCGGTGGTACACAATAACAGATTTCAAAAATCGATCGCTAATAACCCTGATCTTTGATGGGTATAGGTCCGAGGCTCGAATCAACTATTTTTCACCCCCGAAGCCAAAGAAGTAAAATGTTATATGGGCGTTAATTAGATTATGCATTTTAAATTATCTGAAGTTACACCGCCAAAGTCAGGACTTGCGGAGGGGAACACAATTGATGAACACGTTTTCGTCGCCTATTTCCGTTCAAATGCTGGCACCATATCGTTTTATACGACGAGATGCCTCCAAAACATACCGCGCGAGTGTATATGAACGTATAGTGCTGGTAAAATTGCGGGCGCGAAACAAAAGGGGAGCAAACTTAATAAAAGCCCTTGGGCTTGTTGTTTAATCCCCTTTCCAATCATCCTATTATATATATATTATTCTGTCTTATAATGTAAAATATTTGTCAAATGTTTAAATATGTTATTATTGATTGGAATGAAATATGTTTACATCAAATTTCATGAAATTATCTATAGTTTCAGTTTTCTGAAAATCTGAATGATAAATTCTGATATTACATAATAATTATGTGTGTTCGATTGCGTTATCAGAGCGACGTGATGATATACGAGTTATTGATTCTTGCCATATCTATAAGGCTAATTATTTCGGGAATATGCCACAGTGCAACACAGCCCTCTTTCTACGGCGAATGCCTGCAAAATTGTCAGGCAAAATGTGTCACCATGAGAACGTAGCACATGCATGGGAGACCGTATCATAAACAGATACGTCTAGTAATTATTTATCTCAGATATGTAATTTTTTTTTACCGTGGGATTGATTACTGAATATATTGCGCAAAAATAGGAAAATAAATATCTAACTGCCAGCGCAGCCTGTTTTAAATGTGGATTTACTGGTCTGATTTTTCAAATATTTTAAAAGCTGTGAAAGTTCACAATAAAGTAAGAAATTTGGACGCGTATACCATGATATTCGTATTTAGTGCAGGCTGTGTCAGTGTGTTTGGCTATACAAAAATAGCCAGATTTTCTCCCCTGAATTTTGTCACCTGCACATATACAAGAAATTTGTTTAAAATTGCTACGTTAACTTTTTTTTTCTACTTCAAATATTTCTCTGTTCTATCATAGCTCTAGCAAGCAGAAGAAGCTTATTTGCTGCCGTGGTCGGCTTTTGGGTGGAAAATTGTCAATTATAGTAACAAAATATGGTTAAAATCTGACGTTTTGTGTGTGAAAACCACGGGGCATATATCATGATTAATGCTACAAAAACCCCAAAATACAGACTATTGTTTCTGCTGTCTGCAATAATAAACTATTCATAGGTCTTATATATGTCAAGGGCAATGGCTCAGTATATATTTGAAGTACATTTCCCCCTCCCAAGTTGCTTAACCCTTGATATACTGAATACTCATTGATGAGTAGTCATCTAGGAAATGTTCAGATCATAAGTTCAACAAATGCAGTCTTGGTAAATTGAAAATGCTTTTAAGGAGCACACGACCAAGAACACTTGCAACATTATGAAAGAGATATGTATCAAACCCCGTGTCACATCCTGATGGCAACATTAACTTGAATATGATCAATTAATGACGTTAACCATGCATCGTCCACCCGCACTTGACACGGAGTAGGTTATATTGTTTTATGTATTCCGTTGTTTCCGTATCATGTACACTGCATGGCTGCGAGATGAAGTATATACAAACGACCAGAAATATTATCTGAACATTCCCCTCCTGTGAATATGAATATGGAAGCGTATTGGTGCCATTTTGAAGGGAAAAAATTTGGCCCAGTAAGTGCTAATTAGCACATACGTATCAGCTAATTAGCTGACAATAACAGCTAATTAGCACATATCAAGTGCTAATTAGCACATACATATCAGCTAATTAGCTGATAATAACAGCCAATTAGCTGATAATATCAGCTTATTAGCACATACGTATCAGCTAATTAGCACATAATAAGTATGGACCATTTTCGAGAACGGTAAGGATTTCGACCGATTTGACGACATGGGTGGGTGGCCGGCCCCAAATACCACCTAGAAACACCCCGAGCCCCCCTCCCCACCCATCACCCCCGGGGGGGTGCCACCCCGAGGGAGTGAAAATGGGGTATGGACCATTTTCGAGAACGGTAAGGATTTCGACCGATTTGACGGCATGGGTGGGTGGTCGGCCCCCAAATACCACCTAGAAACACCCCCAACCCCCACCCATCACCCCCGGGTGGGGGTCGGGGTGTTTCTAGGTGGTATTTGGGGCCGGCCACCCACCCATGCAGTCAAATCGGTCGAAATCCTTACCGTTCTCGAAAATTGTCCATACCCCATTTTCACATCCTCGGGGTGGCACCCCCGGGGGTGATGGGTGTGGGGTCGGGGTGTTTCTAGGTGGTATTTGGGGCCGGCCACCCACCCATGCCGTCAAATCGGTCGAAATCCTTACCGTTCTCAAAAATGGTCCATACTTACTATGTGCTAATTAGCTGTTATTATCAGCTAATTAGCTGATACGTATGTGCTAATTAGCTGATATTATCAGCTAATTAGCTGATACGTCAGCTAATTAGCTGATACGTATGTGCTAATTAGCACTTACTGGTTTAAAAAAAATTCATAATGGCACCAATACGCTTCCATACAAACGCGACATGAAACTAGGAAAAGGGTAATAAACTAGGATAATGATATATTACATAGAATTTTAGCAACTACGAGCATATTCTATACTATTTTTCAAACAAGATGATACATTCTGACCAAAGTTGCCCGTCGAAGGATTTTCCTAGACGTATGGAGTTGTGTATTCCACGAACCTCCGACTGGAAATTTTAGTGCAGGAGATATTGGTCGACCTCTGCACCCCCTCCTCCAGGACTCAACTTCACCCCACTAATTTTCTTCCCTAAGGTCTCCTCTAATTATTTTCACTTGTTAACAAGAAAAAAAAGTGGCCGCAGAGCAGGGTCGGCTGATTTAAATCAAGCGATTTAAATCAATGATTTTTTTCAAAAAAATCATTGATTTAAATCAAAACATTTTGAAACGATTGCAAAAAGTCAAGAACTTGCAATATCTAACAAGGTTTTTGTAAACTATAACATGATTATGATTAAAAAATATTCAACATTGGATAATAGATATCAACACCCCCGTGTACGTGGTATCGCCAAAACCGAGGGTATCGCCAAAACCGAGAATATGGGAAAGTCATTTTCACGTATATGATATGGGGATATGTTTGTTTCTCATCGTAATACAGGCATCGAGCATCGTATGTGTATGTCCACGCGAAGCAGGAGTATTTATCCACTAGTTGTCATTTAGTTTTCCCAGATCAGACCATTAATTTTTGTTTGGCGAATTTTTTCAATGGTGTTTTTACTTTTGCTCACTCAAATTTTCGAGAACATCCATTCACTGGTATAGTTCCTGGACTCCCACGCTTCCAAAACAAATACCGGTATATAGTTGAATCTGTCAATGAAGCATACGATTTGACAGAATTAAAAAAATCCCCGTCGTTCTCAATATCCGCGCGATATGAAGGGACCACCGTCGGTCCAGAAAGATGCGAACGGCACAGATGAAGATGCGCCAAACGCCGAGTTTCTGTGCAGTAAATATGCGTATTACTTAAGGAGTTGTGATGAGTTTTCGAGTGTTTTTATGTGTATCTGAGACTGATAAATTGAACTGCGAATGTCATCTGAAATATGAATCCATAACATATTCGAAATATTGTGTGCATATATATTATGAATGTGTTTCAATTGAAATTAATTGAACATCCATCTCAGCATTCAGATTTGCGATCTCAAGAACGTGAATGAATGATAGCGCGATGCCTTGACCACACGCACGTGAATGCTGCCGTTTGCATGCATGCACCTAATCGGATATTCGTTTAGTATTAACATGCTTGGAGTTTGTATATAGACCACACATGCCGGACGACACGCTACGGCGTATCAACGATTTGTTATAATCATGTTTATTTTACAGACTTTATGACTCGTTCCCACTCGAGTAGACCGTTACGCGACAATGAAACCGAATCATCTTATCGAATATGCATATATCGTATTGCTCCAAATTATGCAATTCTGGCTTTTTAAGAGTCATCAGATAATATTGTAACGATTCTATGTTAACCTTAAACATCCGTACATGTATCATCACAATGTGCTATGTGTGGCACACGTGTGTGCCTTCTTATCTGGATGTCGATGGGCCTCTGTATTGTGTCTATGTAGCACATGTAGTCAGCTTACCAACTTATAACACCATGTTTAAACAAACTCAAACCAGACCATGCGGTTTTGATAAATAACGTATCTTCCTCAGATGAAGCTATATATATATATATATATCTGGGGAAGTGTTATGTTACGCCAACACACCACTGTCACATCCCTATGACCGCATGGATGAATTAGCCGACTAAAAGACAGAACATGTGGTCTTCGGATGTAGCCTAGTATGTTCGCGGATAGAGCACGTATAAATATTTATCTTTTTTCCTGTGATGTTTTGTATAAGAATTATCATTGGAAATTGCTCGTCTGACCGCCACCATGTGCTATGGTGTCCATTTTTCTCTGTTGAATGGTTTGACAGAGGTTAAGACTCCGCCCCAACAAAACAAGTACTCTCCTCGAAGACAAATAAATTTATGATGAATGACACGTTATACTCATCATCGGGCCTCGTGAAAGTTTGCACGAGTGGAGCAATTATCTCTGTCTGTGAACAAAGCAAAAACAGCCAGTCCGCATAAAATCATAATAAAATTATAATGGATCCCTTAATCAGTCAATTCGTCCGGTCCCTTGTGTGTTGCGCGGATATTTTGTGGCATCTCGAATTTAGTATTATGAAATATCATGTCTGAATCAGATGCGCCATTGGAAATTGTGCCCATAGACGAAGCGTTAGGGAAAGTCAGATGCGACTTGACGCTGAACATCCATAACAATTTTGGTTAGAACCATAAATCAAACTCAGGACGGAGATAAGATTCATTTCGGTTAAACATACATATCAATTACAGTATATGCAACCTATACGATAACATAATGAAGTCTTGTGTAAATATTATGCCCACTAAATATGTGGTCCTAGGGCTAAATTAGAAAAGTTATAAACTATAGTGCAATTTACATGTGCACATAACAATCATGGCAGTATACACATGTTCCACAGTGAAGTGTTTATTATAAATAGCAGTAACTTTGTTGTGTGTGTGTGTGTGTGTGTGTGTACATATATGTTCGGATGTTTAGTGTGTTAACATAGACTCGTTACCATTTTATCTGATGACTCTCAAAAAAGCCAGAATTGCATAATTTGGAGCAATAATTCAATAAGATGATTCGGTTTCATTGTCGCGTAACGGTCTACTTGAGTGGGAACGAGTCATAATTTAAAGTCTGTAAAATAAACATGATTTGATACGCCGTAGCGTGTCGTCTGGCATGTGTGGTCTATATACAAACTCCAAGCATGTTAATACTAAACGAATAACCGATTAGCTGCATGCGTGCGAAACGGCAGCATTCACGTGCGTGTGATCAACAGATCAAGGTATTGCGTTATCATTCACTCACGTTCTTGAGATCGCAAATCTGAATGCTGAGATGAATGTTCAATTAATTTCAATTGAAACACATTCATAATATATATGCACACAATATTTCGAATATGTTATGGATTCATATTTCAGATGACATTCGCAGTCCAATTTATCAGTCTCAGATACACATAAAAACACTCGAAAACTCATCAGAACTCCTTAAGTAATACGCATATTTACTGCACAGAAACTCGGCGTTTGGCGCATCTTCATCTGTGCCGTTCGCATCTTTCTGGACCGACAGTGGTCCCTTCATATCGCGCGGATATTGAGAACGACAGGGATTTTTTAAATTCTGTCAAATCGTATGTTTCAATGACAGATTCAACTATATACCGGCATTTGTTTTGGAAGCGTGGGAGTCCAGGAACTATACCAGTGAATGGATGTTCTAGAAAATTTGAGTGAGCAAAAGCAAAAACACCATTGAAAAACTTCGCCAAACAAAAATTAATGGTCTGATCTGGGAAAACTAAATGACAACTAGTGGATAAATACTCCTGCTTCGTGTGGACATACACATACGACGCTCGATGTCTGTATTACGATGAGAAACAAACATATCCCCATATCATATACGTGAAAATGACTTTCCCATATTCTCGGTTTTGGCGATACCCTCGGTTTTGGCGATACCACGTACACGGGGGTGATCAAATTGTGCAGTAATTGTCAACCCTATATAGAAACTACAGGCATGCTGCGTGGTACCGTGATTACTGCTCCAGCAATGGCCTGTTCAGCTTAGCATTGTTAGTATTATTTGAAACTACAATCAGATTCAGAACGCCTCATATTACACTATTGAATTTCCTTTCCTTTTCGGATTGCTGTACATGTAATTGGCACCGAGTAATTCTACCACATACTCTGCCATCTAAACTGCTCTAGTTGTCTAATGTCTATACTTGATATATGGTGTGATTATGCCCTCAAGTCACTGAGGAGCAAACGCGATTGATAATATATTCAGTTTTCAGCTAAAATTTACTAAATTTATGAGTAAATCTTTAAGCACAGGTCTGCCTATCCAGATATGACAACATTGGAACTCATATGGACCTAAGTGTATGCATAATTAAAGTACATGGTCACTATATCTGTACTGCCATGATATTTGTGTTTGATAGGTATACAAAAAAATAATAAATATTAATAGAATTTGGATTAATCCAGTCTTGGATATAATAAGCAACACCTTTTAGAATCTTCATTTATCAAAGACATTGCACAATTGCATATTTTCATAACAATTAGAAAAAAAATCAAAAAAATCGATTTAAATCAAATAAATGCACCAGGTCTCTTTGGTCGCCGTTATAGTAAATATGATATAACATGCGGTCTTGTTTTCCGCTCGATTCGTTATGCTAATATACAACCCATACAAATTAGCCAAAAATCCGACACCAGAATCCAATATGGCGGCCAAGATGGCCGCCGAAATGTGAAAATATGCTATTTTTCTGACATGTTACCAACTTTCGTTTGTCTCTGTGGGAAATGTTGGCATCCTTGAGTCATGTTATATATTTATCACATAGAGGAGTCATTGGACACCACATGGGAACCATAATATACATTCATTGTGGGATATTTTGTCCGATATCACGTTTTCCCAAATGCCGGTATAATAGGTCAAAGCCGAATCTACGTTAATAACGCGATGTAATGTTTCGAATCAATGAATGTTATTGCTATTATAAGAACACCCATGCATATATATGTGCAGGAGATACTCAAGCTAGGATTCCTCTTATACCTGAGTTGAGGAATATTTACCCAAATACAATATGGCGGCCAAAATGGCCACCAGAAATAAAAAATCGCCGAAAATCACCGATTTTAACATAAGTGAGCATTATTGTCATGAAAATTCCACACCTGCTTACTATTGCCAGTTGGGAACACTTAGACGAAGAACTTTCCTTGTACCATATCCAAATAAAAGTCCCCCAAATGGCGCCCACAATGGTGGACAGATTTTGAAAAATAACCGAAATTCCCTCATATTCACATCATTTGGCATTATTGTCGAGACAACTCCATCCATGCTTACAGTTGAGTTGGAAATACTGAGGTGAAGTAATTACCTTACATCTCATGCAAGAAAAGGTTTTCCAAATCGAAGATGGCGGCCAAAATGGCGACCGAAATTTGAAAACAAGTCTACATTCCTTTACTTTCTTACGATTGGCGTTATTGTTTCGCGATTTCTATCGACAATTACATGTTGATATGGAATAGTGACATGAAGTATTCATTAGGGTTTGGCAGTTGATACTCACAGCCAAGATCGCTGCTAAATTGGCGGCTAGAAATTGAAAAGAAATCGATATTTTCACATATTAATTTCAACTTTTTGTCATAATATCGGCATGTATGGACGAAACTGTACATAAACCATCTACTAGTTCAACTTAAAGTTATCAAAACGCATAAGATAGCTCGTATCCTTCTGGAAAGATGAAAAACCACAATTAATATCGCGATGTGGCATTTCGAAATCCATTCTCCACTTAGCGCCGATAGTGGCCGTAAGTGTAGGTGCGCCGAATAGTTATATCAGAACAATTACCTGATAACAAATTCTGATTTGCCACGTCATGTCCATACTTATCTGGACCAGCTTCCATTGATTTGTCTGATAAATCTAGGTCGCTCACACCGACAAAGTATTTACCACTTCCTGGGAGTAGGGTCCCTCTAATCATAACGTTTCAAACAATTCATTTTCCGGTGTCTAGCTTACGATTTTAAATATTTGCTAAATATGATATTTGTGCGTCATCTTGAACTAGAACGGCATATGACCGATGAGTATACAAGCTTACAGAAGGTCATCTCTATGTATGTGTCTCATACCCCATGGGGATAACGACATGTACACATGGCGAACCAGTTAGCTAGTCACTTCTCAATAGATGGCTCGTCAACTCACAAACTCAACGAACGAATTGGCATATGTGGACTACTTCGACAGTGTTTCGAATGTTGCTAGCTGTCTCATTCCCTTGGACAGATGTCTATCTGCTAAGGAGAAGTCCATAATGTACAGACTATCCACACTACTTGACCATGATCCGAAGCAAACTGTGTGACGCCCCGCAGTTGTCTCGTCGAATATCTCCCAGAACAATGCTCGCGGTGCTAGTTTGTGGACATGCGCCATGATAGTGTGAATGAAATGGGCCACGGTATACACCACCCCTACACCTGGTGCATGTTTAAGATATAGAATGTCATGCGTGTCGGTTTTATTTGGTGTGGTAAGATTGTATTTCCACATCCGTTTCGAAGCCTTTCTGATTCAACTACGTACTTTTTTGTCTGGATAATACTATGCTAGCCTCCCTCAAAACAGTCGGATGGACTAAAGGATAATGTCTTTATAGCATGAATGTATGCCTTTTTTTGTTATCCTCTCTCGGGGTTAGTGTCAGTATGTGGGTGGTATTATTCAAGAAAATGTCAGGAACTGTGGTGCATTTATTTCACTATGTATTTAAAGAACAATTTACAGTCTCGATGGCAATGGCTGTGAACGTTGGGGAACGCGACCTTTATGATCATATAGCTTTATATATATAACTTTAGAATATATTAGTTAATGTCTCATGCAGGAAAATGGTCGCAATGGTGAAATCACTTGGTGTACCAACGTTTGTTGAACTGATTGCAAGAGCTCATCAACGTAACATTCCTCTGGATGTTTTTCGCGTTGAACATTTCACCCTTTTGTTGATGGCATTGTACTTTCTTGAACCATACCACCCAGCGTAAGTATGACATATCAACCAACTATCAAAGATATCGCCTTTAAGACTACACCACAGTCTTGGTGGGGCTTATACAGCAGTAGCCAATGGCACACGCCTGGTCCAGTTGTTTAAGAACGGCTTCCAAACGGATGGGAACATACAATCTTAGCATACAAGGAAAGTAAAGCCACACATGAGATCCTGTCTGAATCTAAAACATAACAAAATATGGGGCGGTGCAGTCATGGTCCAATTTCATTTCGACTATCATGACACATAACAACAAACTAGCACCGTGTGTATTGTTATCATCTGCTTGGATCTGTTCGGTGAGACGATTGCTGGACGCCACCAAGCTTGTTCTTATGATCATGTTCAAGGAGTTTGGGTATATTATGCATTATTGTCTTCTACGCCTTAGCAGAAATGCATCCGTCAAATGTCGGGCTTTCACATTCGAAGCCATATACAGAAGTTGTCCGGGTACGTCAGTGCATTAGATGAGTATGTGAATTCGATTAACCATATATTGAGAAGTGGCTGTTTGGGAAGATCACCAGGTGTACACGTTGTTATCCCCATTAGGTCACCAAAGCTGACAATACGCAGATAGATAGGTCCTTCTGAAAGCTAGTATACGCATCGACCGAATACCTTTCTAGTGTATCACACAAGATGACGCCTATACCCCATATGTAGCATCTGAATTATACCATAAGCTATACCACGACTGAAGCTCGCTAAGAATTCCAAGCTTTCGAAAAAAACACGTGAGCTGCACACCGGCATATGTATTGTTTGAAACATTCCGATTAGTGGCACCCTTCTACAAAGAAGTGTAGTAAACTGTTTTTGTGAGTGAGATAGATTAATCTGACGAAGAGACGGAAACGGGTCTAGATAATGCTGAATGTGGCAATTCAGAATAAGCTCAGGTACTGTTGTTTTGATTCTTGGAAGTCATAATATGACTATTCGGCGCACCTATATACGGTTACGGCCAGTATGAGCCCTTAGTGAAGAATGGATTTTGAAATGCCACATCGCGATTGTGGGTTTTCATCCTTCCAAAAGGCTACGACTTACATTGGAACTAATAGATGGCTTATATTATGTACCGTTTCGTCTATACAAATCGATATTATGACAATAAGTTGAAATTAGTATGTGATAATATCGGCTTTTTTCAATTTCTGGCCGCCAGTTTGGCCGCCATATTGACTGTGAGTATCACTTGCCAAACCCTAATGAATAATTCATACATATCAACATGTAATGGTGGGTAGAAATCGCGAAACAATAACGCCCATCCTAAGAAAGTAAAGGAATATCGACATGTGCCACAGGATAGGAAAACATTTCAAAGGTACATTACAAGTGAAAGACATTCAGGAACAAAATAATCAGCGACGTAAACCGAGGGCTATTATTGTTAAGTTTGTGAACAGATTCACTAAATATGACGTCATTGAGGCCAGGAGTAACCTGAAGAAATCAGGCATTTCTATTGTTGAGGATGCCACACAGCTGAATCATGAACTGCTTACTAAGGCTTTCAAATCTACGTGTGTTCAAAACTCTTGGCTCACAAATGGCAAATTATACCTGAAGCTCTCATCTGGGAAAATTGAAAAATTCCATACACATGAAGAGCTAAACAAAATAATTGACAATTAATATGTTGAGATATGCTCAGATGCTAGCTGTGTATGTAAATATGTTGTATTTTTGTAGCATGTGACCTAATGATGTAATGATTTTGAAAAATGACCTAATCCAATCACAAGATATCTTGTGATCCAAACACCCCCTTACCCAATATAATTGCTTTAATAGAATCCCTAAAACCCCAGTTGTGGCAAATTATATAATCCCCAACACTAAATATCCTTTAAAAAATAAGCCTTAATTCATAGCTTAAATTTAGTCATTCAGTAAAGACGTGACTTCCGAATTACACTTGATTACATAATTATATCATATATATTTAACTACAAAGTATATATAACACCGAAATGTCTCCCTGTTAAACTCGGCGATTTTCAGCAAGCATCCTACCCCAATGTAAGCTACTTTTATAGCTGGAATGCAGTCACTTGACATGCAGTGACATGAGTTCAGTGTTATTCTTGATTAGATGGTTATATTAGATACATTGTTTTGCATATTATACATATTTTTATAATCTGTATCTGTATCTGTAGTGTTACGTCGTAGGAACCAGTTCTGGCGTGTTACCCCCCCCCCCCCAATAATGTAGATTCTCATGAAATTGAATAGTCTTTGATCCTTTGACATACAATTTGTTTGAATAGTACATTCCTCCAGCGGCTCCACGCCATGTATGACGCGAGCAGTGCCACCTAATATCTACTTTGGATTTACCTTAAATAGCTGTTAAACATTCGACCTTTTTAACTTTGTAATCCCGTCAATCTCCAAATAAAACAATTCTTAGGGTTTTTCATAAATGAAGTCATCCTTTAAAGTAATCCTGACATAACGTTTGTTCAGAAGAGACACAATATGATCCATAGTAAATCCAGAATTACGAATGATACATTAAACTCCACATCTTATTTTGACACATTCTGAGTCAGCACAGACGGAAAGCACAATGAATAACCTGACTTTTGGCCTAATTATTTGTGTCACACGAACAATGTTAACAATAATCACCCGTCTCTACTAAGTGTTAATAATTGTTGGAATTTGTCCATTTATCGATCGGTTTGCCGAGTATCTAAATATAGCGCACTGACTGAAGTCAACTATATGCTCAAAACGTCCAGATTTAACAAATGTGCTGTCATTTTCTCCATGAACAGTTTCATTTTATTCAAGACTTGAAAGGCACTCTGGATTACATATAATATAATGTAGAATATACCACACTTTCAAACAGGGTGCTGATATTGACCCCTGTCTTAATTGGTATTTCATCCTATGTAGTTTGTTCTGCCTGGAGCACCACTTCACATGACTAAAATAGATAATATAATACTTACTCAATCAATATATGTATGTGCTGACTCGTGTAGGTATTGTGGTCAGGATATATCATGGTATAAATAATTATGTTATTATAACATGTAATCAGAATCTTTTTCACTACACTTTAATGTCTTCGTGTATATGTATGTTGCCTCAGACACCCTTTTATTTATTTATTTATTTTAATTTTTTTTCTTCCCCGGGGTTTTGGCAAGCCAATTGCCCTAACCTATATTATATATTGCCACCACTGGGCGGTCAGTGTTGTCCATCCAAGCTGACAACAACCTTCAACCGGTATGTATTTGTCTTTGTTTTTGCTATTTCTGTACTCTACCTTTGTTATGCATGTGTCTCTTTTCTTAGTGCGAATGAATGTGACATCAAAATGTACCATAATGTTATATGCATATATGTACCGTATACATTACCAAATAGTACACATTTCTGGTTCGGCAGCTAGGGCGTCCGCATATAATATCAATGAGTACTATTAAAATTTTGTCTCTGAACTGCCGTGGACTTAACCAAGCCGAGAAACGCCGAGACGTCTTTCACCACATTCGTAACATGGAGGGCTCGATATATTGCTTGCAAGACACACATTTCACTAAACACATGGAAAGGTGTATTGAAACAGAATGGGGATGCAAAGCGATAATGTCATCTTATACTTCCCAGGCTAGAGGTGTAGCTATTCTATTTGGAAATAACTTTGAATATAGTATCCACGAAACACATAAAGATTCTGGTGGAAATTTTATTATACTCGACATAACCATAGAAAATATACGTTTAAGTTTGGTGAACTTGTATGGGCCAAATGAAGATAATCCAGCATTTTACTCTAACCTAAAAAAATTAATTACCCAGATTGGGAACACGCAAATAATCATGTGTGGAGACTGGAATCTGGTACAGAAACAAGACTTAGACACTTATAACTACAAACATTTAAACAACCCCCGCGCCCAAAATGAAGTTGCGGACCTTTCCGGCAGCCTCGAACTAGTTGACGTGTGGAGATTATTTAACAAACAAGAAAGACGCTATACGTGGAGAAGAAAATCCCCAATTAAAATGGCGAGGCTAGATTACTTTTTAATTTCGGAGGACCTCCTTAATCTAGTGGGAAAAGGACCGACAATTTTACCCGGATACAAAACAGATCATTCTATTATTTCACTCCCATTAAACGTCAGTGACATCAAGACTGGTCCAGATTTTTGGAAATTTAATAATTCTCTGTTATACTGTAGAGAATATGTCGACTTAGTAAAAGGAATCATAGCTGAAAACAAAATAAGATATTCTTACTCCTCAAATGAGGAAAAAAGCATTAAAAATTGCTCCATTGGAAAACGACTATTTCTCGACGCAGTGTTGCTTGATATCAGAGGCGCTACTATACGATTTTCTGCAAATCGAAAACGTGAGCGAATAAAAATTGAGAAAAATCTAACATTAAAAAAGGCAAAAATTATTTCTGATCTTGAGCATCCATCATATAGCTCTGAAGAAAAGCAAAAAATAATGGAAGACTTAGAAAAAGTAGAAGTCGAAATGGAAGCAATGCGAAGAGAAACAATCCGCGGAACCATGGTTAGATCTCGTGCAAAATGGATAGAGGAAGGCGAAAAACCAACAAAATATTTTCTAAATTTAGAAAAACGTAATTACATTTCCAAAGCCCTGACCAGCCTGACAGTGGCGAATGATAGTACAATCACAAAACAAACCGATATCATGAAAGAAGTCCTAAATTTTTATCTTAATTTATACTCATATAGGTCAATGGACGATCGCGATTTAAAATCCCTTCTTAACGATGGAACCGTTCCTAAACTAAGCACCATGCAGGCCTCGAGTATTGAAGGACCTTTAACCTTGCAAGAATTAACAGATGCGCTTAAGACCACCAGAAATAATAAAAGCCCAGGGCCATCCGGATACACTTATGAATTTTATAAAAAAATTTGGTCTGACCTTGGCCCCTTCTTAACAGAGTCGCTCAATGAATCGTTTTCAATGGGGGAGCTATCAATCACACAAAAACAAGGCATTATAACGTTGATACCAAAAAAGGATAAAAATAGGCAGATGATAAAAAACTGGCGTCCCATCATCCTCTTGAATACGTCCTACAAACTAGCCTCGTCATGCATAGCTGACAGAATAAAACGTGTGCTCCCATCTATAATCAACTCCGATCAAACTGGGTTTCTAGCTGGTATGTATATAGGTGACAACACCCGACTTATATATGACATAATTCACAGGACAAAGCAAGAAAATAAATCTGGCCTACTACTCCTTATCGATTTTGAAAAAGCATTTGACACTGTTTCCTGGTCATTTATAAGAAAATGTCTTGACCTTTTTAATTTTGGAGATGCAGTAAAAAAAATGGATATCAATTTTGTACGAGAATGCCAGTTCATCTATTCTGATTAATGGTCATATTTCTCAGAGCTTCATGTTAGGGAGAGGCTGCCGCCAGGGTGACCCAATATCCCCGTATATCTTCCTCCTCTGTGCCGAAGTTTTAGGGCTAATGATACGACAAAACTATACAATTAAAGGGATTTTCCTCGGCGGTTCAGAGTACAAAATAACACAATATGCGGACGACACGACGCTCATACTTGATGGTTCTGAAAATAGTCTACGCGAATCGTACTTAACACTGGACGAATTTGCTCGGGTATCGGGTCTGCGCATAAATCCTGAAAAATGTCAAGCAGCATGGATAGGGATTGAGTCACAAAATAAAATACGACAAGTGCTTTCGGAATTAAACCTGTCTACCGTAAACACCTTTAATTTTCTAGGCATTCATTTCGACACTAATTTAACAAACATGAATATAAACTACAGTTATAAACTCGAAGATATTGATAGGACCACAAAAATTTGGAAACACAGACCCCTGACCCCTGACCCCTTTAGGTAGAATAACAGTTATCAAATCACTAATCTTACCTAAATTGACACACCTATTTATAGCTCTCCCAAGTCCGGATACAGCCTTTTTGAAAGCCCTTAATACCTGTCTATATAATTTCATTTGGAATTCCAAACGCGATAGAATAAAAAGAAAACAATTATGTGCTGACCATATGTACGGAGGTTTGAAGATGATTAATGTTGAAAACTTTGATGCCGCCATGAAAATTACCTGGATACGACGTTTGATTTGCAAACAATCGAAATGGGCTTCACTATGCAATACCACCCCTCTCTTAAACGACCCACTCCTTATCACATACCACGCAAATTATATTGTAAAGCAAACAGACAAGTTCGCAAATCCATTATGGAGAGACGTCTTCCGCGCATGGTGTAAATTTATGCGACTAAATAATGCAAATGATAATATTATGGCCTCAACTATCTGGAATAATCCGAACATAAAAATCGGAGGTTCGTCGATCAACTTGAAGTCGTGGAAAGATGCGGGAATATATTATATAAATGATCTATTCCAATCAGATAATAAATTCCATACCCTATTCACATTATATGCAACTTTCAACATCCGCGTCGATTTCATAACAATCAACAACATAAAGCGTCAGATTTTCTCATTGGCAAGTTCTCTTAATCAACGCTTAATCCGTATGCCATGTCCATTCCTACCCAACAATCTCGCTCCGATACTCCGTGACGTAAAAGGCGGGCAATTATTTTACAAAACTCTAACAAATGGGAAAAATATGCCGAATGCATGCCAAAAATGGGAATACGAAATAGGCGAGAAGATAGAAAATTGGGAAGAATATTTGAGCATGCCCTTTAAAACGACAACCGATACGAAATTACAGTGGCTCCAATTCAGAATAAACACACGAATTATTAGTACCAATAAATTTCTGAAGATGGCTAACCTTAGACTCGACGATTTTTGCAATCGCTGTCAAAATGTACAGGAAACCATATCTCATATTTTCTGGGATTGTCCCCACGTCCAAACCTTTATACTAGAAATTAAAACATGGACAAGAAACAACCAATTTCCAATTGATCTAACAAAAAAGAATATCATTATAGGTATCGATCATGAATACAGATATTCAAAAATTAACCTTTTCCTACTAGTGTTGAAACAATATATATATAGGACCAAATTCACACCGACACAGCTGTCGCTTCGCCCGTTCCTTTGCGATCTTCAATTTAGGTATGAATGCGAGAGATACAACGCAAAATGTAACATGAATCACGACTTCGATAATCAGTGGCTGGCACTGCGAAATGCCTTAAAAATAAAATAATATAATATTATATTAAAAACCCTGTTTTTTACAGACTCAAAGTATACCCTACCTTAACAGTGACCCTGAACAACACACAGCATAAATCAATTACCCGGTACCCGAGCGATCATTCTCATTCTTATTGGTCCAGTAATACAGTCCACAAGAACGTCAATATATACATGGTATGCTTAACCACATCACAACATTTTACAATCACAGTCCCAAACGCAATTCAAGCGAGCGTTGTGTATTTTCCCCCTTTGCTATCGAACCAGGCAATATTCACAATATTTACAATACGGTCTCAATATGGTTAAATTTACTAATTAAACTGTTTATGTTAAATTCAGAACTTAAATCAATTAAAGCTGCACATAGTGTTGGACATTGAATTTGCAAACCTTAAATATTGCAAACCATCGACCATTTTAACCGGTTAATAAGGGAAATTTAAAGTTATTCTGAAGACAAACAAATAATCTATTGTTTTTTATTATCATTGTTGTTGCTAAAGAAAGTCCTTTTCAGGCAAAAAATATATCAAGGTAGTACCTAGTATCGATTATTATTGGTCTTGCTTTTAAGTTGAACGATGACTGTTAAAATTGTCCTAACACATAGTGTGGCTTTAAATATTTTCTAATTGCATGTCACAGGTAAGAAAGTAGGCCAGGGCATGGAAGAGTGAAACTCTTCCATGTTTAGGACAGAGAGCATGAATGAGTGAATGTATTTTGTCTCTTTCTTTTGTTATTATTCTTCTTTATCAATAAAAAATAAAAATAAAAAAATAAAATAAAATAAAAAATAAAAAAGTAAAGGAATGTAGGCGTGTTTTCAAATTTCGGTCGCTATTTCGGCCGCCATCTTCGATTTGGAAAACCATTTCTTACATGAGATGTAAGGTAATTACGTCACCTCAGTATTTCCAACTCAACTGTACGCATGGATGGAGTTGTCTCGACAATAATGCCCAATGATGTGAATATGAGGGAATTTCGGTTATTTTTAAAAATCTGTCCGCCATTGAGGGCACCATTTTGGATTTGGGGGACTTTTATTTGGATATGGTACAAGGAAAGTTCTTCGCCTAAGTGTTCCCATCTTACAATAGTAAGCAGGTGTGGAGTTGTCATGACAATAATGCTCACTGATGTTAAAATCAGTGATTTTCGGCGATTTTTCTATTTCTGGTAGCAATTTTGGCCGCCATCTTGGATTTGGGTAAATATTCCTCAACTCAGGTATAAGAGGAATCCTAGCTCGAGTATCTACTGCACATATATATATGCATGGGTGTTGTTATAATAGCAATAACATTCATTGATTCGAAACATTACATCGCGTTATTAACGTAGATTCGCCTTTGACCTATTATAACGGCATTTGGGAAAACCTGATATCGGACAAAACTATCCCGCAATGAATGTATATTATGGTCCCCATGTGTTCGCTAATGACTCCTCTATACGATAAATGTATAACATGACGTAATGATGCCAACATTTTTCCACAGAGACAAACGAAAGGTAGTAACATGTAAGAAAAATAGCATATTTTCACATTTCGGCGGCCATCTTGGCCGCCATATTGGATTCTGGTGTCGGATTTTTGGCTAATTTGTAAGGGTTGTATATTAGTATAACGAATCGAGCGGAAAACAAGACCGCATGTGCTATCATCTTTACTATAATGGCGATCAAAGAGACTTGGTGCATATAAAAAATATGGCCGCCATGATGGACGCCATCTTGTCTGGAGTCTCTGCGGCCACTTTTTTTCTTGTTAACAAGTGAAAAAAATTAGAGGAGACATTAAGAAAGAAAATTAGTGGGGTGAAGTTGAGTCCTGGGGGGGGGGGGGGGGGGGGGGGGTCCAGAGGTCGACCAATATCTCCTGGACTATTTGGTAAGAATATTATAAAAAAAACTACTGAGTATTTCCGAACAGATATTATATCAACTTGTTTTAAAAATAAACTAGCATATACTTGTGTCCAAATGCTAAGTTTTGTGTCAGTTCCTCTTATAGTATGTTTTTGTGCGTGGTACTCACCAACCTCGAAACCACGTGATTCCCCACAGTGGGAATGGGTGAATCCATGCGCCAGTTAGGTTAGAAGAAACAACTTATTATGGATTCATCACACATGGCAAACATTTGAAGGAACAAAGTTTACTAAATTCAAACACGTGCTTTACAAACGACAACCAAGACAATTAAGACAAAACCTGGTCTCATAACACGAAGACATTTACCAATCGCTCCCATTCACACATAGTCAATCACATCACTAATACTCTGTGGCGATGCATTCAGTAAAGAAAGTGTTAACGTCGCTGGAAATTGTGTATTGCTACCTGAGCCGTCCCCTGCCAGTCTACTTCAGAAATATGCAATAGTTTGTCTTGTCGTTTCTATTATATGAATAGATATGTGTATATTGGAAATAAAGTATCCTATCCTATTCGATTCTATACGTGTACATTTCGCGTCGTATGAATGGTGTACACTCTTGGGATTCACAATTCATCGAACTTGATCGATCAATTCATTAGCTTGATTAATAAACTTAGCTAACTTGATTAATAAACTTAGCTAACTTGATTAATAAACTTAGCTAACTTGATTGATCAACATGCCATCTTGTTAATCATATGGTCATCAACTCATAATAGGAAAGTTTTTGATAATGGACACTTTAGTAGAGCGGACAAACTCAAAAAGCTCACTAGAAGTAGGAGTTTAGTCCATCGGCACCACACACGGGCTTGTGGTACATCATTTTGAAGGTTATAACATTCCGCATCGGATAGGACCTGGTGTGAAATATACAAATGATGCAAAAGATGATTTTTAGCTGATTAAGTGCCAAAATTCAGCAAAAATCCCTGTTTTTGTAAAATTCGGCAAAATGAGAAATAAAAGTATAGAAACGCGAACATTTTGCGCTAAAATATTGTAGTCTATATACCTCTAGATATTTACTATAATAGTGGTACGATTTCTCTGATATTACCAAGATTGTTTTTAGATTTATTGTAAAAATAGACAAAACAGCGCAATTTTTCATTTTTTTTGCCTCTCTTAATGGGTGATAGATCAATATTGTTTAGACCGGGGATATCCTATATAGTCTCGAAAAGTGCGTATATATATACCGCATACGACAGTATGCTGAATATGTCATCACATTTAACATGTGATGTGTTATGTAAGATTATTTCAACCCTCACCCCAAAATGTATCAAAAAGTCGCTGTTTTAGGGAATTCGGCACAAATTAATACAAAAGCACAGGTATTCGGGATATGTTTGTGCTACGATATAGCAATTTACACACTTATAAATACAAAGTAATGAAATGCCATGATTTTGGTGATAAATGTGAAAACTTCTTAAATTTACGTGGAAAATAGACAAAAATAATTCATTTTCAGTTGTTTCGCCCCTCTTAATAGGCGATTATTCAGTATTGCATTGAATGGAAATCCCGTATATAATATCGAAAACTTGTGGAAATATATACTGCATATGATTGTAGGATAAGGATGTCATTATTTGCCATAGTTGCTATGTGGTGGTATATTGTGTCACCCCCATCCCAAAATTCAGAAGAAACAAAATCAGTTTTAGAAATTTCGGTATGGCATAATACAAAAGCACAACTCCGATTATTTATTGCTATTATATTGAAGTCTACCCACTTCGATATATACATTATGATAACGCCATGGTATAATTTACAGATGGCAACATTTCGGAGTTTTCTGATGAAAGTAGACCGAAAATCGTGAAATATAAACTTGTTTTTCCCCTCTACATGGGTGATAATTCAATTCCATTTTGAACAATAATTCAGGACAAACTCTCAAGAGTTGACGAGACACATAATGCATATGAATGTTTTCGGATTGTATCATCTTCTGTCACATTTGTTTGGTTACGTTATTGCACCCATCGCCCCAACAGTACAATACATTGCAAGATGAGACAAACACGGAATGTTTCCTATACACATTTATGCATTATACACATACCTTATCAAGCTGAGTCGTTTGATAGTTACTTGAGTTGAAGAAATTACATCATTGTATATGTTTACTTCGCATAATATAGCTTCACAGTTGTATAAGATTATAGATATTGGGAGGTTTAGTGTTTGTTAATAACCAGGTTCAGCCACAGTACATGCATGTAACTTGTAACATGTGTTGCCATTACCAACGAAATCACCTGACTCACATGACCATTCCGCTTAGACGTACACCATCAAACAACCGTTTAGACGTTTTGTGTCAAATGTGCAGCATTGCGAAATGTGTATCAGAGGGGTGTCCAATCTTGATATCAATCGACGAACATGTGCTTAGTGAACTTAGTAAATTCTTCAGTAGCGGTGACCACGTCGTTACTTTTCCCAAATGGGTTGTTGGTACGAACTACCATTATAGTAGTACTATACATATAAGAATTACCTCTTCATCACATGTGGCAGGGTCATCTGGTCATTGTGCTTGTCGCGTGCGGTTGATGTTTCTGACGACATTGGATGGTTTGGAACTACTTGACAGTGTAAACACGCTTTAATATGTACTATACCGAATTATAACAAACGGCGGATATAAATGCAACATCAAAGTCAATATTATATATGAAAAGTAAATCAAATAAGTGCCGAAACGTCTTCGATCAAGTGCCGAAACGTCCAAGTACCTGGGCCGAAACATCCAAGTGCCGAAACGTCTCGAAAATCAAGTGCCGAAACGTCCAGGTGCCGAAACGTCCTGCACCCGGTTGGATGATCCAGATATATATACGGCTCATTGTACAACAAGCACGACTGGGCTCTCTTGGTGAGAGCATAAGACATAAGAGCATAAGTTGAATTAGAGGCTTTTGCCAAGTCTGAAAAACATAGGGCTAAACACTCTGCTAGGGCAGTAAATGAAGCAGACCCAACACAAAGCAAAAATATAGAGTTTGAAGAACTAAAAAGATAAGAGATGAACTGAAGCCCCAAACTGGTTCTAATTGAAAAGCTCAAAATAGCTCACAACCGTCCGAGACATCACAGTCCATCAAAACAAATACTGACTGATGTGAAGAGGTGTAAAGGGGAGATTAACAAAGAATGACAAACTTGGAGAACCAAAACAAGGAGAAAAGGGATAACACAAATGAGTCCCGGAGGGACTGTCGTGACCATAGACAATGGAGACATAATTATAATGATAATCCTGATTATAACACAAACGAATACAAAGAACGCACCAGATGCAGAACTTCTCACAATCCACGCGACATGTGCCATAATGCATATCGTGGTAGGGGAGACCAGCAGAACACCAGTGGACATCGTAACTCCAACGAGTTTGTTAGATACAGCTCTTCTGAAGAGGGGGGGCTGTATTTACATTGCAATCTGTATGGGCAGCCAGTGAGGTTTCTGATTTGTACTGGAGCAACATTTTCCATGCTCTCAAAAAACTATATCACTACTTATCGGAAGATAAATGCCATATGTTACATAAATGATGTAGCACACGAGCTGCTGATCATTGAGTCCAACGAAACGAAAAAGGCATACCGAGTTGTATCATCTAACTCATTGGAAACTCTGCCAGAGATAGTATCTTCTCGTCACTTGTCAGAGCACATCAACACAAATTCCCCAGAAGGAATTGGAACTATTGAAACTGATGATCACGAGCCCACTTATACCGCGATAAGCAGCACGGATCAGGCACCAGCTATGGTAGAGAACACAGATATTGGCAGAATATGCCATATGTGACTCCTGGAAGGTCTGGAAATTCACAAATGCTCAGAAAGCTTAACGAACCTATTATGGGTCTATATGATCACATGGCAATACAGCAGTAGTTTCTGCTACCACAACCTGAAGTGAAACCAAATGCACAGGAGAAAGAAATTCTTCCTGACACATTGGCAGACATACATGGTCAGATAAATTCGACATGTAATGACCAAGGCCTTGGATATATTACGGCATCTGTTCCTCATCATATTCCAAGAAATATGGCCCAACCCAAAAACGGCGCCATGGTACCCCAACGGGGATTCAAGTACGATATATAGAATTAAAGAACATCGCAAGCTTGATGACAAGGCTCGATTTGATGGCTGTGACCAAGAAGATCGTGACGCATTAAAACCCCAAATACTATGGGAAGGTCCCCATAGGGCAAAGTCGTGGATGATGACTCCCAGATAGGAGAGCCACAGAAATACATAGTATATACTGTTTGTACAGTACAGTTGATGTAAACAAATATTCTATTATATGATTAAATGGAAGTGGCAGCCATGGGGGGACATCAAGTCCCGGGTGGCTGCAGGTTCATTCCAAATACGACCTCTTGGCTCAACTTGCAGGGTTGAGCCACGAATAGATGTGATGAGATCGCGAGCTCATGCACCTTAACGGCTGTCCGTCTCGTGGGTAGTTCATGCCCATTGGTCGCTAAAAACCCTCTATGTGTGTCGACGAAGAGTGGGCTATGCGACCGCATTGGATAACATTTCTGCACCCAGATACAAACAAACTTTGGCTTCCATCGGTTCCAGGGTGCAGACGACCTACGGTGTAAAGGAAGTCGTACCAACAACCCATTTGGGAAAAGTAATGGCGTGGTCACCGCTGCTGAAGAATTTAACAAAAGTTAACTAAGCACAGGTTCGTCGATTGATATAAAGATTGGACAGTGGACACCCCTCTGATACAAATTTCGCAATGCTGCACATTTGACACAAAAAATCTAAACGGTTGTTTGATGGTGTACGTGTAAGCGGAATGGTCATGTGAGTCAGGTGATTATGTTGTTAATGGAAACACACGTTACAAGTGACATGTACTGTGTCTGAACCTGGTTATTAACAATCACTAAACCTCCCAATACGTATAATCTTATACAACTGTGAAGCTATATTATGCGAAGTAAACATATACAATGATGTAATTTCTTCAACTCAAGTAACTATCAAAAGCCTCAGCTTAATGTGTGTGTATAATGCATAAATGTGTATAGGAATATTCCGTGTTTGTCTCATCTTGCAATGTATTGTATTGTTGGGGCCAGTGTTCGCGCTGGACAGAAAAAAACTTTAGCCAAAAGTTTAGCCAAATGAAAATTTTATTAGCCAAATGAAAAAAACTTTAGCCAAATGTATTTTGGCCAAATTAGATCATCGTTTTCTGGTCGGTTCACAATTAATGACTAAAACGTAAAATCTAACAGACACAGGTAAAATACACAATAATTTAAATAACTTTGATGAACTAGAAGTATTTTTATATACATCATTTATTAAAAAATTATTTAATCTTTATGTGAAAGAGTGATTGGGGGGGGGGGGTAACCCGGGATTGTCCTTAATTTTTGTTTTGTTTTATATCAATATCTTTTTTTAAATCAATAAATATTTATCCTTGCGAAAATATCTAAGTGACATCTGGAAACTAATAACTTAATATTGTTACGCCATTATCAAATTACAATCTGTCATAAAAGCGTGCATATTATTTTGACTGTATCGATATTGACGGCCAATAGCCACAAAATATCTGTCGTGATTCACATTTGGCTGATTAAGCTATTGTCTTACACTTGGTGCTCATAAACCTCGACGGTCATAAATACAATGTCATCAGAAACATGCATTGTGCAGAGGCCCCGTGAGTGACCAGACAGACAATGGGGGATTAGGGGATTAAATGTAAAATAATGACATTTTGCTGTTTCGTGCAGAGTGACGTAATCTTTCTCCAGATTAAAACACTAAATATGATTGCATATCACTTTGTGATCGCTTGGTTGATAGAGTACGTTGTCGATCGGCTTTCCCTTTGTACTGTCCGCGATCTAGTTTCCCTTTGGACAGTCGGCGATATATTCCCACTTTCGTTGTGTTCGGACTAGATCGATCACATCACTAAATGTTAGAGCTTACCTCTAAAATTGCTGCTACGGAACGATATTTCATAAGTACGAAAATAATGAAATACTTTCGTCACCTAACTTCGTCTTGAATGTCGATCTATTGAGCGCTTTTATTAATTAGCTTTCTGACTCCATGCTTTCAGTCTCCATTTGGGGTCAAAAAAAGTTTAGCCAAAAGTTTAGCCAAATGAAATTTTTATTAGCCAAATTCGAAAAATATTAGCCAATGGCTAATTTGGCTACCGTCAGCGCGAACACTGGTTGGGGCGATGGGTGCAATAACGTAACCAAACAAATGCGACAGAAGATGATACAATCCGAAAACATTCATATGCATTATGTGTCTCGTCAACTCTTGAGAGTTTGTCCTGGATTATTGTTCAAAATGGAATTTAATTATCACCCATGTAGAGGGGCAAAACAAGTTTATATTTCACGATTTTCGGTCTAATTTCATCAGAAAACTCCGAAATGTTGCCATCTGTAAATTATACCACGACGTTATCATAATGTATATCTCGAAGTGGGTACACTTCAATATAATAGCACAAACTAATCGGAGTTGTGCTTTTGTATTTTGCCATACCGAAATTTCTAAAACAGATTTTGTTTCTTCTTAATTTTGGGGTGGGGTGACACAATATACAACCACATAGCATATATGGCAAAGAATCACATTCTTATCCTACAATCATATGCAGTATATATTTCCACAAGTTTCTATATTATATACGGGATCTCCATTCAATTTAATACTGAATAATCGCCTATTAAGAGGGGCGAAACAACTGAAAATGAATGATTTTTTTGTCTATTTTCCACGTAAAATTAAGAAATTTTTACATCTTTCACCACAATCATGGCATTTCATTACTTTGTATTTATAAGTGTGTAACCTGCTATATCGTAGCACAAGCATATCCCAAATACCTGTGCTTTTGTATTCATTTGTTCCGAATTTCCCTAAAACAGTGACTTTTTGCTAAATTTTGGGGTGAGTGTTGAATTAATCTTACATAACACATCACATGTTAAATATGATGACATATTCAGCATATTGTCGTATGCAGTATATATATACGCACTTTTCGAGACTATATAGGATATCCCCGGTCTAAACAATATTGATCTATCACCCATTAAGAGAGGCAAAAAAAATGAAAAATTGCGCTGTTTTGTCTATTTTTACAATAAATCTAACAAAAATCTTCGTAATATCAGAGAAATCGCACCACTATCATAGTAAATATCTAGAGGTATGTAGACTACAATATTTTAGCGCAAAATGTTCGCGTTTCTATACTTTTATTTCTCATTTTGCCGAATTTTACAAAAACAGGGATTTTTGCTGAATTTTGGCACTTAATCAGCTAAAAATCATCTTTTGCATCATTTGTATATTTCACACCGGGTCCTATCCGATGCGGAATGTCAAAACATTTTTTTCAAAATGATGTATTACAAGCCCGTGTGTGGAGCCGATGGACTAAACTTTCTGAAATCGGTTCCGTCCGCTCTACTACTTCAGCTGGATTGTAATTCAAGGAGAATAACTCCACTTTTGTGGCAAATTAACTTTGCATCAAAAGAATGTAAAAATAATTAAATTACCTCCCCTATATAGACCAAAGTTCGCTGTTGTTTGTTATATATCAAAATAAAATAAGCAAAACAAAAACAACAAAAAACACGTGAACTCCTTCGTCTTATCTTAGTCCTATTTTCTCTAATGAACTTATTACAACATTATTTACTCCCGAAACTGTACGTATATAATACAAAAATTGCTTTATATATGTTAAAGGATCAGAAGCGTACCTGAAGACCTGAAGCCATTATTTTTTTCATAGGACCAACATTTTAATTAAAAACATAATTTCGGAACCGGACGTGGTAAATCTTTTCCAAACAATGATTCTTTCTGTGTCATCAAGCTCGTGTGGTAAGTCAAATGCACGTTTGATAGGTATACATTAACAAAATGGCCGAAGCCGATACATAAGAAATCTCTTATTAAGATAACAGAAACACATAACTAATGAACTCAATATAAAGTGGGTTTATATTCAACTCTCTTGGAACCCAATAGCTGTTTAGTGCTTTATATATCATGCATAAGTATATATATATCTTACTTGCGCGAAATGGACTTAATTTTTACTGTTATCGATGGGACACCACCAATACAATTTGGGAAATGTATAACTTATCTATAAATGGGTGTACCTTTAATTCAGGTACGATATATAATAATGGTAAACTCGATACCCAATATACCGGAGGACGTGGGGCTTTCTTGCTTATTTTATTTCAACTTTCTGACTGACTCTGAAACTGCATAAACAGCAGAGTGCTCTGCCTATCATTAGCTTATGTCAGCTTCCGGTGGGCAAGAATTAATGGTGCCTCTGGTGGTGGGCTCAAGTGTCACATATGTGAACCACCATAATGTAGTCTTTCAAGTAACAAATCATATAAACCACACAAATTTTTTATATAGTATCAATATAAAATAAACCTGCAATGTTTAGATTGATCGAACTTCTTTATCCTTTAATAATATATATAAACAGTTATATATATACGGCACATCCTCAATTCTACTATATTACGCACCATGATGAACAATTCATGTGTTGATGTTCATCTTATTTCGTTATAAAATCAATGTTGCGCAGATTTAAGATGTTCTTGCAACACTGTTATTGAATCATATGTGTGGAATTTGATTTTCGATTATGCCTTTTGTATTTAAACGGACATAGTTCATTCGAGCTTCCAAATTATGCCTACGTAATTTGGAAGGAGATATCCATTAAGATAGGTTGACAAATACACGAAATATAGATATATCGGCTTCATGATTATGCTCTGAGATATACATCCCATGGTCCAACCATTTTCCAGCTTTTTAAATTTTTCGCACAGAAGGGAAAAACGCTCTTTATCTCTATCATATCAGGAATAGACTAACACTGAACGCTATTTTCTGTTCCTTGTAACGCAATTGGCTGGGTTATTTTTGGGAATAAACATAGTGTTCAAAGTTGTATCGTGTGTTACTTCAATGCGCTGACATATAACGCTCGTATAAAGATAGTTCAAATATATATCAACCTATTTCGATATCTGGAAAAAATCAAAAGCTATTTTGGAGTGCAAACAGACAAATGGCTTTAATCCATGAAACCGCAATATCCATATTCAAATATCATAGTTGAACACAAGTGCTGTATGCTAGTTGAATTGGGGATGTGCCAGACCTCATAAAGGTAAGACCAAATGAAAATATTTACGAAAAACAATATAAATCAATAAACATTAAAAAGTCTAAACAAGGATAGAAAAATATGTCAAAGTAAATTCGGTATCTGATCTCTTAATTTTATGCTTAACCCTTTCATTGACGAGTAGTTCCCTTAGGTCATATAGGCCGATTATTGAACTTATTATCTGAACATATCTTACTAATGAATAGGAATCATCCTGCCATTGTATTATCAGTTTGCCGTATGTTTATATATTCTTTAACTTCCCTCCAGATGAATAATATATCAGTTCAATGTATTCTTTAACCATTTCTATACTAATTGGATTATGGATTCTCATAATTAGTTTTAAAAGTATATATTGGAATGGTCTATTATTCAGTTAGAGGAATGTTCATGTAATAAAAAACCAGACGAAGGCAGGTGAAACGATTATATAATAACAGAAAGATAGTTATTCATTAATGAAATGTTCAGATAATAAGTTACACTATGGTCGTTTGTTGAACTTATCATCTGAACAGTTTCTAATGGAACTACTCCTCAATGAGTATTTAGCAAAGAAATGGTTAAAATCTATTCAATAATGAAACGGTTAAACATCACACAACGAAGTTCGCAAGAAAATAAATCTACCTGATGGCTGTTGTCAAGTGATGTACCAAAGTAGCGTGTTATATTTCTATATTGTCACATACAAGTTTAACTTGGTAGGTTGACATGATTTTTTGAACGCTCATCCAAATCTGTTGAGGACTGAGGTAACCCTTTCATGCCGGGAGCTTCGCTGGTACAGCATTAAAGACCCCGTGCCAGTGCATTATGTTATATATGCGAGTCTCACATAGAGAGCCTCGTATATATAAGAAGCTGCATTGGAACAGGGTTTTCCCAAAATTACAGGAAGCTCAGGTCATGGAAGGGATAAACATGAATTGAATTTAGCACGGAATGTGAATATCCGCTTTGTGTTCTGATATATTGGGCTTTGGGTTTGAATTGTAAGCGATCACGCAAATTACACACAAGAAACACAAACAAATTCTCGCCATTTACATCGGCATTTATTATCATGTATTCGCCCTATACGATACGACGGAGTCGGTTTAATATGCCCTGTTTAGAACGTGGCTAAATCAGATAATCCCTAAAATATAGACATGTGTAACATATATATATATATATATATATATATATAGTTCACGTATTTTGTAATGGTGTAACAGACCTGTCTTCAATCAGTATTTGTAATGTTCATATATATAATATTTCAGGGGGGTATGCAATCCTTAGGAGGTCGATCGTTGGTTGGTTTTCGTATAGTCGGAGTCAGAGTAATAGTAAAGAAATGTAATTGGTACAATTAAATACTGTTCATATACAGTTAAAGGCTAACTGGTTCCGTCGCATCGTATATTGGCGAAAAATATCAAAAAATGCCTGTATATTCTCAGAGAGGGGTTTCTCGCATGACTTCCGCGAACACTTTAAGTGATGTGCGTGCAAACTACAACATAGTAATGCAACAGGCCTATTATGACATCGCTACTTTGGTAGGTGTGACAACAGTCTCGTTGGAACTATACCCATAAATTTAGTGTACGTCTTCTATGTGGAGAAGTCGGTTCTGTCGAATACAAGCTATCTGTGTTTCGTAATGTTGCTTGGTCTTTACATTTATAGACATGTGCATACAATTTACTACGTTTTAGAATATAACCGTAATTTCATTATTTGGTGTGTTGCGTCATCTCCTTATGTATACAGGCGCGCGCAATTCATTACGATTTAGTTTATAACCGTAGAAAAAATCCTTATTTGGTGTGTTACGTATACTAGTACTATATCGGAGAAAATACGAACTGGATTAATAAATTTTAATATCATTACAAAAGGTACACGATTTCTGACTGATCATTCCCCAATTATGAAGCAATGTATTTTAACTATTTTAGCTAGTGTTTGAACCCACAGTGGGTACTAAATGGGTAACTTTGTTGAAGTGTGATCAGTGAACAAGTGTGATGACGTACCATGTGGTTTTTAATAACTATCCGAGAATGCAGTCAAACACTGCGAGTGTGGCCTCTGTGACTAAGTAAAAGCAAAAGTGTGAATATTAATTGATTTTTACAGGCAGCTATTCACTGGTCGATGCAGCTAGTGCATTCTTCGATGCGATGAGTCTCTGCGAATAATTTCATTGGCGCGATGCCTCCCGTTTGAAATAATTTATTCAAGAGAGATTGTAATGAAATCTTGGTTTATTGTTCCAACGAGACTGATGTGACAACAACCAGTAATAGTTCTAAAGATGTTAAAGATGTATTCAAGATCCCTTGCCAATTATATGAAACATGCTTTAATGGTTTCGATTCAGATTCTGAAGTCAGCTCCTTGTATGGAATGAGAAGTGTCGTCCTCTTGTTGATGTTGCACTTTTTATCCATTTAAAGATATTTGATTCGAGTCGAGGAACCCACCTATCAAAGCTCAGAGTTATTAGATATCGATTTTGAAATCTATTATTTTTCACCATCGATAATTATTAGTGGGCCAGTAAACAGTCGACGAGCCGACGGTCTCGGACCAAATTGCGGATGAAGATGGATAACTCTAAAATCAAGAGACTTTCTGTTGATAATGAAGCCAAATTTCGTCGAACAAGATGTTGATAAATAACACATTTTTGGGCAATTTTATACTAGAGTTGACAGTGGTTAGCATTATTTGTGGGCAATTTATCGACTCTGATAACTGAAGCGGCATTTCTAAAAATGTTTGCTGTTGGAATCTGATTATATGGGGGCATCGAATCGGATTGAGTACCTTTAAGGATACGGATGGTCTTCGCGATGGTTATTGCTGTTAAAATAGTCACATCTGTTAAAAACCACCATAATCAGAAAGAATATTAAAATATAGACGTATTTTGTTCTTATACAACTCATAAATATCGCATAAATAGCATGTTATTGTCAAGATCGTATGACACGTTGTGTTACAGTACAGTACGTAAAAGTGTGCGATAAGCAAAACACTCAACACCGGGGAAATCTCACTAATGTGCACTTTGATTAAAACTGTACCATGTTGTTTACAACATACCGTTATATAGCGCTCGCTAATCCTCGACACTCAACATGTCGGTGTGGAATGGGCCACCGTCAATCAATCTCCCAAAAAAATCACCAAGGTTTGAGTGTGTGTTTTGGTTATCGCATGCTCTTTATGTGTTTTACATAAACAAACGGTCGGCTCGCACAATTGTGTTTTGTGGTTAATATCGTATTCATACTATCATTATATTATATTTTTAGTAGATTCTTGAGGAAATTCACAATTTGGTAACTTATAGTTATCAATTAATGATATATTTTATATGCACGTTTCCGTTAATATTCTGGCACCATAGGATTTTATATATGAGAAAATTACTGCAAACATACCGTGCAAACTTGCCAGTGTGTGAACGTACCCTTATTTTGTTCTCAATATTTATTCAGTGTAACAAAGCGAAATTTGATGCTAAATTGGATTCTGTTTGTCTGTCTGGAACTCATGTCTCCGAATACATCTTTAAGATCTGTCACCATGTTCATGTTCTCTTTGGAACATTCACGCCTTTCTCTGTGTGAAGTACATCAGCAGACAAGCCACGATGACAGCGATGTGCGGTACAACGTTGGAGCTGGAACCCACAATGGAAAAATACGTATTTTGTTCCAGTTATATATTTTAGTTGGCGGTTTCCCAGGCATCGATTAGTTCGCGTGAATCTTTGTATACTAAATCATAATTGATGAGTAGTTATCCCACAGGCAATGTTCAGATAATAAGTTCAACAAACGACCATGCATTTTGCTTGTTGAACTTATTATCTAAACATTTCCTTCAATAAATAGGGCTCTGTCTGCAGTTATCGTCTGCTTTTATCACCTTAACATCCCTCCAAATCAATAACAGACAATTCCTATGTACACTTTGTAACTGACTGGGAGAATCCATTTAGTATAGAAAGGGTTAACATCGGACTCTGATAATCATCGAGAGGCAAAATTATTCAGTTTCAGATTTTAAAAATGCCATGTACGATTTGACGCTATAAAACCATCACATGTATGTCTTCTACACCCGAAAATAATTAGTTTTAATTTCTTTTAATGTAATCACTTTCATGCCAATCATGGGACGGTTTTGTGGTATACTTGAATGAATCAATCAATTTAGATATATGCTCATTGGATAAATATCCAAACATTTTGGGGCGCATATACTAGTTTCTCTTTAAAGCAGTTTTTATTTTAAACATTAAGCTTATACTGTCAATTAGTCTCAGCACAGGAAGAAACACTTACCACCTTTCTGAAAGAAATATCTTTGTTTAACCTTTGTTTATTTATTTAATGGCAATTTCTTAATTTATTTACCAGCATCGGTATGCTTAACTGACTCCTCGGCGGAGCATTTAAATCAGCCCTCAAGGCAAGTACACAGGGGTGACAACCATTTAATGTTCACCAGCTTGAAGGACAGTGAAAGAAAGTTTTTATTTTAAACCTTTCGGACGTCGAATAGGTTTAAGAGAGATGTCTGACAACTAATTATCCGCATTATATAACGTATGACCTTTTACAAGGTGTCTGTTTTTGGTAGTGTTTTGGCTCGGGTTGTCAGTTGCTTCAAAGCACTGTGCATGGAGTTATGGATCTACAATGGAGAGTAACTTCTGTACTGTGCAGATAGCTTATACTTTAAATTAGGCTCAAAACAGGACAAAACACTAATCACCTTTTTGAAAGAAATATGTTTGTTTACTTAATTTATTTACCAGCATCGGTATGCTTAAATGACTCCTCAGCGTAGCATTTCAATCAGCCTCAAAGCAAGTACGGAGGGGTGACTCACATTTAATGTTCACCAACTTGAATGACAGAAAGAAAGAAGTGATTTATTCCACTGAGCCCGTGCCACATACCTTTAAATATATATATATATATAAATACTGTTCGTGCTTTGCATGAAGTTGCGTCAAATGCAACTTCTAATCATCGTAATCGTAACGAAAATGCCAAAATTGTGCATCCAGTCGTTCCTTGAATACTGATAAACTCTCAGCGTCGACAATAAATTGGGAGAGGTTGTTCCTTTGCAATAACACTCGCTTTGATAAGAAATGTAATCGCGCGTCCTTGGAGCATTTATCAATTTTTAGTTTATAGGAATGACCGTTGTCCTCTCGTCGCTTGTTTCTCGGAACAATTCCTCAATTTCTACTTTATATTTTCTTGTACGTCTCTATCAAATCGCCTCGGAACCTCCGATATTTCATGGATATAAGTTGCAGTTTTAGTAGCCTATCTATATATGGTAAGTCCCGTATTTTCGGTATTAGCTTGGTCGCTCTTCTCTGGATTTGTTCTATTGCCTTTGATTGTTCAATTAAGTTCATGTTTCTCCATTGCCAAACTCGAGAATATGTCGATATTGCTCTTATCGGTGGAACTACAGCGTCTTTGAATAAAAGCTGGGCTTATTGTCAATCAATATTCCTAGGTCTTTTTCTTGTGATGTGTGTAAAATTGCTGGGCGGTAGGGATGGTCAGTCATTTGATATACATTAGATGGTTTGCTGTGGCCGAAATGTGGTGAATGGATTTTCTTTGAGTTAAACGGAGTTGCCATTTTATCGACCACTCACATACATCATCAATATGATTTTACATATTTACTTTCAGAGGATTACCGAATACTTTCGTGTCGTCGGCAAATATTTTGCAACAACACACGATAGATTCCGGTAAATCGTTAATGAACAAAAGGAGTAGAATGGGGCCCAAAACGCCACTGATGACATTTGAACTCTCCCAATTTGAATCTCCGACAACCACTCTCTGTTTTTTATCGCGGAGGAAGATATCGATCCATCTGATTACATTCCCCCGATTCCATATGATTCTAGCTATTTTCATGAGTAGACGCTCATGTGGCACTGAATCAAAGACCTTCTTGGTGTCTAAATATGTGGCATCGATCGGTTATCCTTTATCTAGAATTGAAGTCACCATCTCAAGATATTCCCAGAGCTGCGTTTTACAAGATCTACCGGACCGAAAGCCATGCTAACATCTTGAAAATAAAATGTTGTCTTCAATAATTATGTTGAACTATCGCTGTCTTGACGAAAGACTCCTTAACTCGAGGGAGTACACGGGTTAGGCTTATTTGGGCTATAGTTTCCGGGGTCATTTTTAAAATAGGCCACCATATAGAGCAGACACCAAGCATGCACAGAACTCTCTCACAATCATCAACTACCATGACATAAACGCTACCTGGCGGGGAGTTATTAGCGGATGTCAGTTTGTTATACCGATAAGTATGTCTTTGAGTTCGTGTCATTCCCTATTGGTGTAAAGAGCATTGATAAAAATTACCGTGGAATTCGCAATATAAATTTATCAGTTTACTCACAATACGTGTTGACGTTGGTCTGTATACTTGTGATAGCTGACCATAATGTGCTTCCAAGTGATGCCTCGTCACACCCGTTGTTGGTTGCAGCGTCGGTAAAGCATTTTGCATAAGCTGTAAACGCTCTGGAATGGAGTGTATCCGTATAAATAAACTTAATGTCGATATATATGGAGATATATGGGCGTCCTCACCTTACGTGCTGTTCTTTGTATGATTGTGGTGCATTGTTATTATGTTTCTTTTACCCGTTTATTTTGTGATGGAATAAACAAAATTTGCAATACTTTCAGTCGTAACTTTTGACTGGCAATCCCCCTGTGTATATATAAAATTACTCTGTTGCGAGTTTCGTGAATTTATAACATTTCATTCACACGTATGATAAGGTGTGTTTATTGTACATGTGCGCGAATTATGTCGTAGTGCTCGCCGACAACCAAGCCAGTATTGAAAAAGCCGTGGATGATTTGATAGTTATACCTCGTCGTGAAATATAACGTAAATACAAAACAAAAACAAAGCCATTCTCTTCTTCAACCTGAGTCATGTCTTTGATTTAAAGCACTAGTATTATTCGGTCATTAGACATGCCAGAGTGAAAATGCCAGCACTATCAGGCACTATTCAATATTAATTTGAGGTGAAATGCAAACCAGCACTCCTATTCAGTCATCACTTTTATTTGGCACCAGAGAGTGCTTTATCTTATACCTACATAATTATGTTCTTAAGTGTTGGTTAAGGTCATAATCTATGTTAGAACACATTTATTAGTGAAAACAACTTAAAACAATGTCCATAATGTGGGTTGAAAAACAAAAATTCAGGCCTCTGAGATGCACCCACCCCGCCCGGTATAGGTATGTTTTTGGAAGATTTCCCCTGTATTACTTATATCTTATACCTACCCTGTTCCTAAATGTATGTAAAGGCCATAACCTGCCTTAGAACACAATAATTAATGAATATATTTGAAAACAACTTAAAACAAGGGCAAAAATGTGAATAGAAAAAATTTGCACAAACTCATTTTTTCGGGCCTCTTCGGACCCACCACCCCGGCCCTGTATAATAAAACTTGTGTGCGGCCCCCCTGCTTTGATCGTTGATATAGGTGAAATGTCTTGTAATTTTCGCATGTCCGAATTCACATGATTTATTTATGCCGACGCTGCATGATATGCCGCATACATGACTTTTCTAAATTGTCGTAGTTATTTGGTAAATAATTTCGGTTCGTTCGAGCGAATCGAGTTAGAACATAAAGACGAATACAATATGATGATTTGCCCAAAATACGTTGATCTAAGAAAAAAGAAATCTCTCCCGGTTATATTCTGGCTAGTTAAAGGTACTCAATCCGGCCAGAGGGTCCCCATATCACCAAGATACAACATCATTTCTTCAAAATACGCTTTAGTTATCAGAATCGATTAATTGCAACCAAATAATGCTAACCACTGCCAACTATGGTATCAAATTTCCCAAAGCGTGTTATTTATCAACATTTTGTTCAACGAAATATCGCCGTATAATCACATGAGTATTAACGAAATTTGGCCGTATTACCTCTAGTTTTAGTTATCCATCTTCGTCCACAATTGTGACCGATACCATCCATTTGGCGGCGTGTTTGTGGGCCATAAAAAATTTAAATAACAAACTTCAAAAATCAATATATGATCACTCTGATCGGTGATGGGTTGGATCCTCGACTCGGATCAAATATGTGTTACCCCCGAAGCCAAAGAAATAGTAGTTTAGGGGTGTTTAATGGGATTGAGTAACTTTAGAGTTTCATTTGACGTAACTCAATTTGTGATATTGGTTGTTCTAGATGCTAGATTTTGTCAACGATTTGTTCCACTACTCTCCTATATATAGCATAGTTTTAGACGCTGGTTTTCGCCGAAGAACCGTCCCACTGTACTCAACTATAACGGCGTTTAGCGTTGTGAATTTTCCACCCGAATATAATTTTTGCATCAGTCAATAAACCTGTTACTCACGTGCATGTGTTTGATGTTGGCGCTGTGCAGCTGCTGATCGCAGTCGAATACGCCATGTTGTCGCACACCCCAAGTGTGGATCGTGCCAAACCTACAACAATAAAACATGAGCAAAACTCTGAAAAGGATATATCCTCCGTGTAGGACCATACGAAATACATATAGATAAATAAACTTGATATAAATCCATATACGTATCACACATCCGTACACCTGGTATCACCAAACCGGAAGATGTCACCAACACCGGATCAATAGTTTTTAAAAAATGAACTTTTCCTCCCTCAGACGATTGTATTTATAACCCAGTTGAATGATGATATCCACTGATCAAAACATACACTTTCGTAAAGCCAGCTAATACGCACACGCTCTTTAAAAGCATTTCTCCAAACATCTCCGTTATTTCGCAATAATCCCAGCTTCAACCCTAACCTCGCGTGTCACGTGTTCTATCGATTTAATCATTTGCGTATTGGATGGTAACGCGGAATGTTCGAGGTATAATGGATTGACTGCGTCCGTCCGCCCGTCCGTCTGGCCGTCCGTCCGTCTGTCCGTCACGCTTTCTCCCTCCGTGTGTCCGTCCGTCCGTCCGACCTCATAACTCGAACAACTATGAACCGATTTCAATAATTTTTTGTATACAATCTCCTTAGGACGGTCTCTCCGCATGATGCTAATTGCGGTTCGGTCCGACTTTTGTTTTTCAAGTTACGCCTCTTTTTCGACTTATTTTGACTTAGAAAATTCTGTCCGACTTAATAACTTTAACAAATATGAACCGATTTCAATAATTTTTGGTATACATGCTTCTCACAATACCCTCTCTACATGATGCGGCTAGGGATTGGCTCAGACTGTTTTTCGTAATATTACACTTCATTTTCGACCTATTTTGACTTAGAAAATTCTGTCTGACTTAATAACTTTAACAAATATGAACCGATTTGAATAATTTTTTCTGTACCAGCTTCTTGTGACACCATATCGATATTATTAGTCCGAATTTTTCTTTAAAGTTAAAAATCTTTTTTGTTGAGTTTCCGGATAATGCGGGTTGAATTTGCCACGGTGGGGTATGCTAGCACTCGAGTGCACACCTCTTGTATGTAGTTCTTTTGAGACACAACTACGCACCATTGACGGCGGAGTATCTGTATATCAATAGAAAATATATATGATCGAGTAAACTTAAAGGTACTCATGAAAGCATGAGTTCCACTTTGCCCTGAGATAGTATTGGTCAATAAGAGTTGAAAACAGCATGATAATAGACTGATTGCAATATATACAAAGCAGAATGGATAGGCTGGATTTGAGAGAATAGATTTAAAATGTAATGAAGTTCACAAGTTGAGAGAATGTGTGAACAATTGGAGTTTGATGTTCAAAATTGCATAGAGCTCAGTAAAACAACTAGCATAAACAAATGCAGGAAAAATAGGTTGACTTTGTTCTTATTTTCAGCATTAACAGCTCTCCCAGAACTAGTCAGTAATTCCAATAATACACAAAATCCAAACTTGACGGCAAACTTTGTTTCAACGCGTGCAATTGTGTGTATCAACAATGAATATTTACCCACTGTTAATGCCTTGGTCCCTTTAACCTTTTCGTTACTAAATCATCATCGTCTCATCGATGAGTAGTTATCTCATAGGAAATGTTCAGATAATATTAAGTTCAACAAATGATAGGTCGTTTGGAGAGCTTAATATCTGAACATTTCCCTCAATAACTAGGACTGGGCGATGTTAATGATAGAACAGCTTCCCTACAAGCTGCAAGCCAGATTTCAGTCCCCTCGCTACACTGGTCTGATCGCTTCCATCATATATATTTCTTTCATTAACCCTTTACCCAACAAAACGGCCAAAAACGCCCAAATAAAGCTTCAACAGCCTAAAATATCTTCGGTCTGTCTCAATAACACCATACAAATATGGATATCATCGACCACATTGTGATGGTTACAGTTATGCCATGTGCCAATGCATTCTCTTATATATGCGAGTCGACCATAGGTCGCCTCGCATATATAAGAGAATGCATTGGCCTAAAAAATAATAATTTTTTCTGACATTTTTTAACAATTTTTATAATATTTTTCAACATTTTTTGACAATTTTATCATTTTTAATATGTGTTAAGCCAATGCATTCTCTTATATATGCGAGGCGACCTATGGTCGACTCGCATATATAAGAGAATGCATTGGCACAGGGCCGTTCTGTTGGGTAAAGGGTTAAATCCAACATTTTTTATATAAATTATTGTCGGTTACAATTCACTCTGTCTTGATCTAGCCAATTTTCAAATGAATATGGACAGTTCGATTTCTCAGGATAATGGTGAATGGATTGAAACCGACAAAAATATTAATTTAAAAATATGTGATTTCCTCACATTCTGTGTACGTGATAGCAGTGTTCAGTCCAGTGTAACAGGTGACTGAACTCTACCTTGCAGTTTGCAACACAAGATCAATTCTTTGAATGGGAATGGAGATTCTGACACACCAGAGCCTCACAACAAATATGAACTTAGAGTTATTCCGCTTTAATTACTCAGTACATAATATAAAGTTATCTGACGCTGCCCGACACTGCATGCGGGTGAAATTTTACCGTCACTATCGTAAATGCATATGTGCATGTACGGGCGTCGACTTGTGAAACGATGTAAACGCAATACTCTTTTTTACTGGTAACATTGGACTGTTAAAGGTACTCAATCCGATCAGACAGTCCCCATACCATCTAGATACAACAATAACAACAACATTTCTTCAAAATGCGCTTTAGTTTTCAGAATCTGTTTATTGCAACAATATAATGCTACCCGCTGTCAACTATGGTATCAAATTCCCAAAACTTGTTATTTATCAACATTTTGTTCAACAAAATATGGCCCTATTATCACTAAATGATCACGAAATTTGACCGTATTACCACTTGATTTTAGAGTTATCCATCTTCATCCTCAATTTTTTCCGATACCCTCTGTTTGACCACGTGTTTCTGGGCCACATTTTATTACACCTCTCGAGAAATAACAAACTTCAAAAATCGATATATGATCACTCTGAGCTCTGATGGGTGGTTCCTCGACTCGAATCAAATATTTTTTACCCCCGAAGCCAAAGAAACAGTAATTTAGGAGCGTCTTATCGGAGTACCTTTAACGGTAAACATTCAAATGAGATTGCACTACGGTGCTGTTGCAGCTGATACTGAAATTTTTTGGATTGTGCATTATCAAACCCGAATCCTGTCATACAAGCACAACATTTAAAGATGCATAATCCGAAATAACTCTCCCGAATGACTATTTATTTGGCTTCGAGGTAAAACATATTTGATTTTATTCGATGAACCCACCCATAAACGCTCAGAGTGATCAGATATCGCGATCGGTTTTTTATTATTTTTTATTTCTCTAGATGTGTAGTTAGTTATTAGTGGCCTGGTAAAAAGTCTTCAAACCGTCGGTATGGGACCAAATTGCGGATGAAGATTGATAACTCTAAAATCAAGTGGCTTTGGCTTTAGATATATTGACAATCCGGCCATATTTCTTTGAACAAAATGTTGATAAATAACACGTTTTGGACAATGGTGTAATATAGTTGACTATAGTTAGCATTATTTTTGGCAATTAATCAATTCTGATAACAGAAGGGGCATTTCAAAAAACGTCGTTGGAATCGAATCGGACTGAGTACCTTTAAAGCCATGGTTTGATAATTGAACAGTTGATAGAAAATATATAAATTATATCGTTGTAACAAGTTATATTTAACGGAAAACGAAAGACGTGAGTTTACTTTTGTCTGTAAAAGTGTTTTTCTATATAAGACAAAATGACAACTAAATTGAAAAACTCACAATTAACAGGAATGTGGATATACATGTAATATGTCTAATGCATTTAATTAAAATGCAAATACAATATAAATACTTTTCACAGTTTATGTATTTGATTACATCTGATTACTTAAAGGCCCAATTAATTTTCGAGTCACCGATTATTTTTATTATAGTGACTTGATATACGGTTTTTGTAACAATATGCCATAACATATGATTAAAATACTATAATTCATCAACATTTGGAACGTCTGTGTCTCAGAAGGTGCCCATTGAACAATATAAAATAGCTGAAATCATAGAAACATTGTCGGCGTCTTGCTCCCAGAATGCAACATCATTCAAGCTAAGTCATAGAGTTATTCCCCTTCCATTGAAAATAATACACTTTGCACTACAATCCAGATGAAACTTAAGCACAAAACACGTCGGTACATCAACAAAAACAACATGTTGACAGTATATTACAACGGTTAAGTTGATAATATAATATTGTGGAGCATCCTCTCTCAAATGGTATATAATATGGCATATATTTTATACAATATGAGCTGGGGGTTCGAAACATAAGTGGGCCTTAAAAGATGAATTAATGGCACTCTTATTTTATGTTGGCATAGTGTATGTGATATTAAAAAGAGACGCAACAGATAGTTAACTTTAAAATTAAAGTAACATATGGGCCAGATTTTATCAAAATAGAATGCAAGCCATATTTAATATGTGTTTAATTTTCTTGGATGTCAACATATCCTCATGGAAATGGGTTCATATTGGACGTAAATATTCACATATGTTCATATTGGAGGGACTTGAAATAAATACATAGTGAGCGTATACCAGTTATTCACGTCGAATGGCAGGGCCGCATTGAACACACATTATAAAGAGCGTTAACCAACACACATTATAAAGAGCGTTAACCTGGTAAATCGTGTCGATGACAAAATATTAAATAATGCCAATATGGGGGTATTTCGTATGAAATAATCCCATATCGGACCTCTTTAAAGAGCGCGTTTTACGTTCATATTGAGCGTATATTGAGGTTAAGTAATGCCGATATGAGCGTATTTCGTTCACTAAAATACGCCCGTTATGTGCTTATTTTCACGAGAACAAGCTGTGGGTGTATTTATAATTTTATTGTACTTTTGAGGATTAAAGCAGGCATGCGCAACATATCCTCGTGCAAATCACAGTAGGTTCACATTGCACCTAACTATTCACATAGGTTCGTATTGGACTAATTTGATTCTGGAAACACACTGTAATCAACGCAAATCTGGTATGTCGATTTAGGTTAATATGGAGCGTACTTCAGATTCAGATAATGCCGATATGGGCTTATTTGTGTTTTTGAAATAAGTTCAATGTGAGCTTATTTTCATGAGAACAGGTTGGCGTGCGACACCGTTTGTTTGAGAGCTTGCAAAACATGGTGAGGTATGAAATAAACCGTCGTTGTTGTTAGCATTTATGGGACAATCTCCTGTTATGCTCAACAGAATATATGCAATAAATGAAGGAATTTGAGCCATGGATAAGTGCAAAATACACACGTGTGCTATGTGAACAATTCAAACAGCATGGAAATTTTAATGAAAATGATTTTATGATGGATTCATAAAATCATTTTGGAACTAAAAGTGGAGTTAAACCATAATTATTTTTTTTTACTAATACTATATACGCTGGCGATCCAGTAATCTTTGCTGAGAAAATGAATGAATATTGGTTCCATAAATAGTGATAGGAATACAGTCCGTCATTACTATATCACCTCTAACAATATACATGTATAGTCTATTATATTTATTTGTAATTATAGTTTCCATGTGTGCATATTGTAAATAAAATTATCCTATCCTATCCTATCATATCTAAATGTAGTGATGAGCATCGACTTACCGAGCACCAGAACAGTTACAGACAATGCGATGTTCATCATGTTGAGTACACGAGTCCCGAGCTGCAGCGTGAGAATATATGTCGTGCTTAACAAGCCCTGGTGACAAAACTAATGACCGGGTAGCTGGACACCGATATATTACTGTGATTGGTTCACTCTATAACAAATGTTTCCAACGCCCCTGTAACCATCACAACTTTCTCGACGATCGTCTATTGTAAATAAATTTAATGGATTTTCTTAAAATGTGTTTACCCAGCATACAGAAACATGGTGATTCGCTGCATTGGGGTTATGTCTATATTTCTTTACAGTTTGCTTCAGGAGTGTGTTGGTCAATCAATAAATGAAAATATATGACCCTCTCTGGGTGCCATAAAATAACATGTAGTTACAATGTAATGGAGCAAAATCACTACCAACATCGGCTGCGGACACACGTACCACAGTAGCGATGGCATTGTAGGTTTGACAATTTATTATGGTGCAGTTTGCTGACAATTGGTCGTCATATTTCTGTGCATCGCTTGCCATGTTGCGCGCTGAGTTTCCGGAAAATGAGTCGACTCGACCAATTAACCCATTGCGTTTCACGAAGGTTGTTCTCTACTCATTACGTGTTGCTACATTGTATTCTCTACGATATATATAATTGCACGATCGATCGTCCAGAATTGTGTTTGACCGTGGCAATCCCTCATTCACTCACATATCATGCATGCAGTATGTTTTGTTTATATGATCTCAATTCATGTTTATCCACTTATATAAATGTCATGCGTATTAAGACAGTTCCCCAATTGCGGTTTTTATTTTGCGACGTTTAGTTCTCCGCATAATTCCGCTAATATTATCATGTGGGCCAATGAAGCTGTGTCGGAACTGTTGGAGGAAATGAAGCTGCGAGAAAGTATCTGGAATAAACAAAGCGAACTATACAAGGACCAAAAACAAGAAAAATGCTGATTATAACGAACTTTGGAGGACTCATTGTGCGAATACGCAGCGGGCGACATGGCTAGTTATGGCATATTAATTATGACAACCAATTGTCACCAAACTCCACCATATATAATTGTCACACCTACTATGCCATCGTTACTGTGATACGTGTGTCCGCAGCCGATGGGAATAAATATCCTTGAAGAAAGTTGTTCCATTCTTTTGCGTTACGTCGTTCCTGTTTAGAAGCAAACCATAACAGTCCGTGGTGGAACTCCTGAATGCCCACATCATTTACATGTATCACGATAAACCAACTAATTTATCTGTTGCAACATTCGGGAGATCAAAATGGGTTGAAAAGTACATCATAATATATACATGAACGTATACACAGCTGTTATACATGTATTAAATTTTTTGTATCTGAACATTGCTATAATAGAACTACTTGTCGATGAGTATTTTGTATAGAAATGTTTAAAAGACTTCCCGAAATAATAGAAAATTAGCTGTTTTCAACTTTCCGCAAATTAGTGAGATAGGCGCCATTTATTGTCGCAATATCAGTAAAAGACTAATAGTGAACGACGTACGTTCTTTACTGTTCAATGGGCAAATGGTTCTAGGTTAAGTCTGAGACGCGCGTTTGTCAAAATGTCCCGAATGTCAACATTCAAAATGGATTTTCTCAAAAACTGTCTTGAGTATCTTTTTTTTAATTTGGTATATGTATACGTGCGATTAATGTGAAACACTAACAGGCAGCAATAATACAAAGAAATTCTGCAAATAAAACTTTTTGCTGAATTTTTCTCTAAAGAAATAACATGCTTATTTTCATTTAGAAAGACAACAACCATAAATAATGTTCTATATTTGAGAATTTACACGTCATTAGATCAACGAAAGCTTGGACTGCGGTGAGTTATATGTCAAAGGTATACAACCAAACCCAGCTGACCAAATATTAAGATATTGCATAATCCTTAAAGTAATCTACTTCAAAGATACACACACTTGAACAATTTACAAGGATACATTCATTATATGCCACAAACAGAAATCCGATAGATCAATTTATTATACCCCCACTTTCGAAGAAAATGGGGGGTATACTGGATTGACTAAGTCTGTCCGTCACACTTTCTCCCTCCGTGCGTCCGTGCGACCGTCCGTCCGTCCGACCTCATAACTCGAACAACTATGAACCGATTTCAATAACTTTTTGTATGCAATCTCCTTTGGACCGCCTTTCCGACTGATGCTAATTGCGGTGCGGTCCGACTTTCTTTTTTTAAGTTACGCCTTACTTTTCGACTTATTTTGACTTAGACAATTCTGTCCGACTTAATAACTTTAACAAATATGAACCGATTTCAATAATTTTTGGTATACATGCTTCTCACAACACCCTCTCTACATGGTGCGGCTCAGGGTTGGCTCGGACTGTTTTTCCAAACATTACACTTCATTTTCGACTTATTTTGACTTAGAAAATTTTGGGATTTTTTTTGTGGATGCTAACAAGCTTCTTGCGACACCATATCGATATTATTAATCCAATTTTTTCTTTAAAATTAAAATTCTTTTTTGTTGGGTTTACGGATAATGCGGGTTGAATTTGCCACGGTGGGGGTATGCTAGCACGCGAGTGGTGCACTCCTCTTGTTTAAAAAATATAGTAGAAAAGCTGACCCTACTCCCACCCTCGTTGCATTCACGACTGTCAGATTCCTTTGGTCAAACAAATGGTGGCGCAATTTCGGACATGAGAACGGTTTCTATATCAATAGCATGTCTACTTTCAGAGTCTATATACCTGCATATAAATACATAAACACTACACATGTGTCCAGCTGAAATGATAGTGGGACAAGTTTTTGGGCGGTATTAAGAATTTAAAGAGTGTTTACTGCTTATAAAACTATTGACGATCATAATTAGTCTTCCCATGGACTGTGCGAGTTGAAATTTGACACCCATGTCAAGTATGACTCTAAATTATATTTTTTTAATTTTTTTTTTTTTTGGAGAATGTTGGTGTCGTTAGATAAGTCTCGGTGCATTTTCTGTCATTCTTTCAGAATTCGTAACGAAACTATGACTCAACATATCTATGTGAGATAATATGAGTTCCCATTGGCACAGGGTGTCCATATTACCACAAAGACACACAATATATCACTTATACTAAGTTATAGAATTAATCTTGCCAGATCAATATTCAGGTAAGTTTGTAATGACATTTTAATCACCGTCATTCGTGTCCAATGTATCTAATGGAAACATACCAATGCTTAAAAGTCGGTTGCCTGAGTTAGCGTATGTGACTTAAAATGTTTTTTGCGAACATAAACATTTTAGTAATAATCCACCAAAGATTTCATTCGGGGTAAACTTTTCAAAATATATTAATTAACTGATGAGCATTTTGTCCTATTGTAGCGGGAATTGCACACCCTCAAAAACACAGTCACATTTCCAACAAGAGTTACTCGAAATTATCAAACACTATTGGATGTAGTGAACTTCGGTTAGTGTATGATAACTTTATAGCTGAAAGCCCAATGTGTAATTGTCGAACAGAGTTCGAGGATGCCTTACACTCCTTTTCGAATGTCCATTATTCCTACCGCAAAGAACTAATTTATATGATAGACTAGATGAGTATGCTTTCACAACAGTAGACGTAACCCGGAGACGCCCCAAACATTCCACAGCATCGAAACCAACTACTCTTTTAAATTGTTCAAAAATATATTTCAGAAAGAAAACGTATCACTTAACGAAAAACAGTCGTAACTACTCACGGCATGGCGTGATATCTATATTAGAGGATCTTGGGAACGGTAATCACAATCCACCAATCACAAATCAACATACATCACCATGAACATTCTTAATATTATATGCACATTATATCTGTTATTAATCTTGTTCAAACATTTGTGTAAATATTGTCGTGAGAGGACCACATTACGTTTTTGTGCTGCAGTCCATCGTAACTTGCGTTATCTAAGGGTAAAAATGCACGGGAATGGTCATCGGACCGCTTTTGAGAACGTCCGAGCACTCCTTCTCCATGCCCCCTGTCATCGTCCTTGGCAGGGAGTGGTTAACACAATCCATATTTGGTATTGTTAACCGAAGAACGCTCTTTATTCTGTCCATATTTGCGCCTACGGCTGTTTGCAAGCTATTTTCCATATTTGGTTTTGTTCACCGAAAAACGCTCTTTATTCTGTCCATATTTGGCACAGACGTTGCAGCAGAGTTCTGTCCACTCGCTCTGGTTCTGGAGTTCTCCGCAGTCTGATTTCACAGACGTTGCAGCAGAGTTCTGTTGTCGCTGATTTCACACACGTTGCAGTCTGATTTCACACACGTTGCAGGTCTCATTTGATGAATTTTTCTTGATAACATTTGCCACTAATTTCTGCTGCTCTCTACATAATTTTGTTGTCGCTGTTGAACTTCTCTCACACTTTACTTTTAATTCTACATATACTCTTGCCTTCCATAGAGTTCTGTTGTCACTGATTTCACACGTTGCAGTCTGATTTCACACACGTTGCAGGTGTCATTTTATGTGTTGTTCTTGATAACATATTACACTAATTTCTGCTACTCTCTACACAAGGTCAAATCGGGTAAAACCTGACTGATTTCGACGGGTACTTTTGTTGGATTCTTTTGTCCGGGGAGTGTTTTGGACAAAAAAGAGGGATACGAGGAAATATTCAAGAAAATTGACAGTGAGATATACCTAGAGATCGACAAGGTAACGTCGGGAACACATCTCGCTGCAAAACTGAAAGAAATATGGATGATCGATACCTCGAGGAACGAAGACAAATCAGCAAAATTATGGCTACCAAAAGGTGAATTTCTAAAAAAAACTATGAAGCAAATTACGGTAAGGAAATTCCATATCAAGAAAAGACAAAAGAAAAAAACAAAAGATTTTCCAAAAGAGAGGTAAATAATAAACGAAGATTGACGAACAAAACCAATATAAACCAACAAAATAAAAGAGACAAACGCCCACACAAAAGAGCGATATCGCCAAGATCACGTTCTCGCAACTTATCAAAGAACCGGGTAAAACAAAATGGACCTCATAGTGCTGCCAGGAACAGATCTCGCAGCGGTTCCCAAAACAGACAAACAAGATCCAGAAATTTACCCGGAACATATGCGGCTGCAGTCAAACGGCCATTTCGAAAACGAACTCCTACACCCGCACCTAACATAAATAGAGGTAGCTACCCACAAAATAGAAAGGAGGTGTTGACAAACAACCCGAAGATTATGTCTGGAAAATCCGAAAGATATGTTCATTTTTTAGGGAATGGCCAGACGAAACCAAGCAGAGACAAGCCGGAATACCAAACCAAACCAAAGGAGGTCGTGTAGATCCGAAAATCTTCAACTTGTCACAACGGAAACTTGATGAAGACGAAATAAAAATTCTTGAAAGTGGAATGAAAATTTACACCGCTACCATCTAAAAATTGTGACGAACTTCGTTCAGACATCGATGGCTTTTGTCGCAAACTACGTCTGAAAGAGTACTATGCGGATAAAGATTATTCTGATGATGGTTCCTTGGCAATAAACAAATCATCATTCACACCACGTAAAGGTAGGGATAATCATCTGGACGAATATATATACACTTTGTCCAGAATCCCTTTGAATACGTCATCATCAGCAAAAATCCGTCACAACATTACCAAGTCAGAACAAGACGCTTTAACACGACTTCAAAACGATAAGTCAATTATTATCAAGGAAGCAGATAAAGGAGGAGCAGTTGTTGTGATGGACAGTGATCATTACAAGTCAATGGCAGAAAAATTACTGTTAAACAATTCGTCATACGTGGAAGTAGAAGACGATCAGAACAAAGGTATTTTGAATAAAATACGAAAACTCGTCAAACGACATTCTAACTGTTTAACAGACAAAGAGAAGGTCTATCTTACGCTATTCGACTCACGATGTAGCAATTTCTATGGTCTACCCAAGATTCACAAATCAGTGGAGATCCAGAAAGCCATTGAACAATAAAATTCGGAGATAATCGAAATACTCAAACCTAGTGATCTCAAGCTGCGTCATATAGTTGCCGGACCTATATATGTCCGACCCATCGTTTGAGTAACTTTCTAGATCTTATTCTGAAACCGATACTACCTAATATCACAAGTTACTTGAGGGACGATATTGAATTTGTTCGAAATATTTCAAGAACTGTGGACCCAGAATCAGTACTAGCCAGATTCGATGTCACGAGTTTATACAGTAGTATACATCATGAGCTAGGACTGAAATATGTAGAGTATTGGACGACTAAGTGCAGCGAAATCCTCGATAAACGATTCCCGAAATACTTCATCATGGAGGACTGCAAATTGTTCTAGAGTGCAATGTTTTTTCTTCGATGGACACTATTATAAACAAACCATAGGAACAGCAATGGGCACAAAAGTTGCCCCTACATATGCTAATTTAACCATGGGATATCTAGAAGAAAAACTTCATGGAATTCTGTCGGACAGAACCCCGAACACTGAAAGCACTTACATCAGAGATGCATGGAAACGGTACATCGATGACTGTATTGTATATAAAATATTGTATATATGTTTTGCATGTTACTCATTAATTTGGGTCTTCGCAATAAAGCATTCATTCATTCATTCATTTTATCATTTGGCAGTCACCATTAGCCGACCTCACAGCATTTCACGAAATACTCAATTCTTTAGATCCGACAATTAAATTCACCATGGAACAAAACAGAAACCAGCTATCATGTGTGGATGTTCTAATTAATAAATCTGGACAACACATCACTACCGATATATTTTATAAAAGTACAGATAATCATCAATACTTGGATTTTAATTCCTGCCATCCTTCCCGTACGAAGAGAAGTATACCGTATTGTCTAGCCAGACGTATCTGTACAATTGTAGATGATGTTGATATTAGAGAGATATCTTTTACCAACATTACCCAGACAAGCTAATAACAAGTGGAATCGACGAAGCTTTAAAAACACCTAAATCAGAATTGAGAAAAGATAAAGAGAGACAAGCCGAGTCCGATCTCATTCCACTCGTAACAACTCACAACCCACGCCACGCTAATGTAACTCAATCCGCAAAAACACTGCTACGAATACTACACAAGAGTCCTAAAATGAAATATCTCGTCAGTGAGGATAATATACTTCAAAGTAAGCGACAACCACCAAATTTGAAGAAAATACTGACGAGAGCCCGTTTCGATACCAGCAACGAAACAACATACAGAATTCGGACGTGTAGAGATTCCAGATGCGGTACATGCAAAAACATAGTTACTGGTACTCAACTCAAGTTTTAAAATGGGACAGTAGTTGAACCCAATGCGGATATGGACTGCAAATCACGGAACTTAATCTCGGAACTTAATCTATATTATTATATGTTCTGGATGCCATGAGTTTTATGTGGGACAGACGGGCAACACTGCGTGTGAGCGCATGAGAATACACCGCCAACAAATCAAACAACCAGAGCAGAGACAAATTGATCTCAGCGAACATCTGGAAATGTGTGGCGGTTGCTCGTTCACAGTGTTTCCAATACAAAATGCTATCAATGGACCCATTGAAAAGAATTCGGACGGAAACAATGTTGATAAAAAAAACTTCGTCCGAAACTAAATTCAGGAAAAAACTTAAAACCATCACTGGAATAAATATCCAGGGAAGTGACAATGAAACCAAAATTCGGAAGTGACGTTAATATTCATTATACATTATGATATTATACATTGTGTAACCTGAAGATCAGCAGTAGCTGTGAAAGGCCTAGTTACAATACAATAATGTTTTTTCTAAGATATATATATATATCGCCACAATATATATATATATATATTAGAAAAAACATTATTGTATTGTAACTAGGCCTTTCACAGCTACTGCTGATCTTCAGGTTACACAATATATATATATTTTATTCCTCCATTTCTCCAATTCATGATTGAGTAAATAAAGCATTCACAGAATGGTTAGTCTAGCAATAGACTCCGATGAGTGAAGTGGCCTGTTGTTAATCCACCTGAGATTTCCGCCATAGAGCGATGTATCTCCTGGCTCAGCTGTTATACAGCCTAATCGTTGTTAATCCACCTATATCTCGCCACAGAGATTGAAATTTTGGCTCAGCTGTTACCATACGTGAATGATCCACATGCGACCATCGCCATAATGATTGGCTCTGGGATCGGCTGATATTACTAGTTTGTCTAGTTTTTTTCCAGAACATATGGTACTCACAGAATGACCAGCGCCCCTGACGAGACCCGGTCAATAAATAATAGGTCGAAACAATGAATTGAGCCGCCGAATAAAGTGTGTGATATACCACTTTTGCGGTTAAATGATGAACATCTATAATCATGGAAAAGCGATATAGTTAGCCATTCATTGTCGGGCGCCGATCAGAGGTGATGCAACCTGCTGTGTCAGACTTTTAGGTAGAAAAGGATTTCATTTACATACACTAAATCCCACGGGAATGGTCGTCGCGGCGTTTTGGAGAAGCTCAGAGCACCCGTTCTCCACTCTCAGTCACAAAAAACGGCACTGTGGGGTTAGTCGCGTTGATAGTTAAAGAGCGTTCGTATCCACAATGTCGTTGATAAAGATCTTCTATATTTGGGTTCGTTAACCGGTTAACGCTCTTTATTCCCTTCGGCTTTCGCATACGGTTTTGTTTACGTTATCTGGAACTCGCTTCTGGTCTCCCTATATGTGTATATATATTTGTCCTTTATAGAATCGACAACGGCTGCACCGATTGGGCTCAATCTTCCCATCTAAGGGTAACATAACACGGGAATGGTCGTCACGGCGTTTTGGAGAAGCTCAGAGCACCCGTTCTCCACTCTCAGTCACAAAAACGGCACTGCGGGGTTAATCGCGTTGATAGTTAAAGAGCGTTCGATTCCGCAGTGTCGTTGATAAAGATCTTCCATATTTGGGTTCGTTAACCGGTAAACGCTCTTTATTCCCTTCGGCTTTCGCATACGGTTTTGTTTACGTTATCTGGAACTCTTTTCTGTGTGATTCTTACGTACTTAGTGCTTCCTAGGAACGGGGGACATTTTCATCGGCTCAGATTTTCCGCCCGAGGTGATCTTCACCTTGAAACGGGTACCCACAAATGATATATATGTGTGTGTCCTTTATAGACTCGAACCGATTGAGCTCAAACTTGCTACATACGGGAAGTGTCATGGACGGGTTAAATTGTAACCCCGACCTGACCTTGACCTTTAAAATGATAAATTCAAGGTCAAATCGGGTCCAATTGAAAAACAAAAATTAAATTAAAAACTTAACTCATTGAAAATTTTTTTAAAGGCACGTGAGGCCTTAGTTGTCGAAAATATTCATATTTGTTCCAATCACCGTAAACAGAAACACATTAAAACGCATACAGTTTCGTTCATATATACCATGACCATCGCGTAAACAACATGTTATCATAAAGATTTACTATATTTTACCTAAGCAAGAGCCTGATTGTGTCACAGAAGACAGCACAATGCTGCTGGCTAATCACACACAAATGACATAAACGCTCTTTATTCGTTCCATATCAGGAATTCACCAACAAAGAACGCTCTTTATGTTTACCATCACAATATAAACAAACACCAGAAAAGTAACTTTTTATGCTTTTGTTTACATAACAATGGTCAAATATATGACAATAACATACTGTTTATGCGATATTTCTTATTTGTATAAGGACAAAGTCTGTCTACATTTTGTTGTTCTTTCTGTTTGTGGCGGTTTTTGACGGGTGGAAATATTTTCACAGGATACCCACCGCCAAGGCCAACCGTACCTTTAAAATTAAAAACATTAATTACAAAAATTAATTACAAAAATTAAAAATTGTCATGTTTCTGACGATTGCCACCAGTAGCGGGCTAACCTTCTAGTCTCCTATATATTTTGAGAACTACGTAAATATATATATATATATTTGTCCTCTATAGACTCGAACACGGCTGCACCGATTGGGCTCAAACTTCCCATCTAAGGGTTAAAACCCACGGGAATCGTCGTCGCGGCGTTTTGGAGAAGCTCCGAGCACCCGTTCTCCACTCTCAGTCACAAAAACCGGCACTGCGGGGGTTAATCACGTGATAATTTAATGAGCGTTTGTATATGACGCGTCGCTATAAAAGAGTGTTTGTTTACAATTCAACGCAACGTTATCGCTCGAAATTTAGCATCGAAAAAATTCATCAAAAACATAATTACGTGTTGGACTCTGTCATTTTAAGAATATGTAAGTATTACACACAGACACACCAAGTCTCAGCTTAAAATTTTGAAAAATAAGCGTTTTATCGACATAAATCGATTTTAATGGGAAATCCTATGCTAAAATTTAGCATCGAAAAAATTTAATTTTTCCATCTAAAACATAATTACGTGTTGGACTGTGTAATTTTAAGAACATATAAGTATTACACGCAGACACACGAAGGCTCAGCTTGAAATTTTGAAAAAATAAGAGTTTTATCGACATAAATCGATTTGAATGCGAAATCCTATGTTAAAATTTAAATATTACTAGCAGGTTAGCCCGCCACTGGCGGCATTCGTCGGAAAATAGTCAACTCGGGACGGGTCAACCGATTGAGCCCAAACTTGCTACCTATGGGTACTTTTGTCCCGAAAGTGTCACGGACGGGTCAATTCGTGACCCCGACGTGACATTGACCTTCAAACTGGTCAATTCAAGGTCAAATGCGGTAAAACTGGCGGATTTCTGTACTTTTGTCCGGGGAGTGTTTTGGACGGGTCAAATCATGACCACGACCTGACCTTGACCTACAAAATTGTCAATTCAAGGTCAAATCGGGTAAAATTTACTGATTTCGACGAAATTTGGGGCAAATGCAGCACAAGTGTCTCGGAACCTGTTGCAATTGCTTTTTCGAACAAACTCATGGGACGAATGCCACCAGTGGCGGGTTAACCTGCTTGTCTCCTATATGTTTTGAGACTTCCGTATATAAATATATGTGTGTGTGTACTTTATAGAATCGAAAACGGCTGGTAAGATCGAGCTCAAACTTCCTATCTAAGGGTCAAAACGCACGGGAATGTTCGTCGTCGCGTTTTGGACAAGCTATGGGCACTCATTCTCCACTCCCAATCATCAAAATCACCGCAAACGGCACTGTGGGGGTTAATCGCGTTGATAGTTAAAGAGCGTTCCTATCCGCAGTGTGGTTGACAAAGAGCGTATGTGCGTAATGTGATTCTTACGTCTGTACACGGGCGTCAGCGTCGGTTACCAGACATGAGCGTGTTGTGTGATTCTTACGTACTTAGGACTTCCAAGGAACGGGGAACGGGTCAGTTTGTCCACCCTAGGGGATCTTCACCTTGAAACGGGTACCCACAAATGATATATATGTGTGTGTTCTTTATAGACTCGAACCGATTGAGCTCAAACTTGCTACCTATGGGAAGTGTCATGGTGGGTTAAATTGTGACCCCGACCTGACCTTGACTTTGAAAATGACCAATTCAAGGTCAAATCGGGTAAAATTGAAAAACCAAAAAAACAAAACAAAAAATTTAATTAATTGTTACAAATAATAAATTATAAAAAGCCACAATTAACTCATTGAAAAACAAAAAATTAAATTAAAAAATTAATTAAAAAACTTAATTCAAAAAATAAAAAATTGTCATGTTTCTGACGAACTCCGCCAGTGGCGGGCTAACCTGCTAGTCTATCTCATATATATTTTGAAGACCTCTCTCTGTCTGTCTGTTTGTCTGTCTGTCTGTCTGTCCTTAATACAAATCTACGATTCTCGACCGATCGGGACGAAACTTGGTACGTGTTTGTAGTTTGACCAGGCGGTGGTCGTTGTATTGGCGAGCCCGTGCGACGCCCGTGCAGCGCATGCGCAGACGAGATCTCGGAAACGGGTGGAGCTATCGACTTGAAATTTGGTATGTGAATGTATCTTGCCCCGAGTACGAATTTTATCGGGTCGCCGAGCCCGTGCGACGCCAGCTTCGCGCATGCGCAGACGAGATCTTGGAAACGGGTGGAGCTATCGACTTGAAATTTGCTATGTGAATGTATCTTGCCCCGGATACGAATTTTATCGGGTCGCCGAGCCCGTGCGACGCCAGCTTCGCGCATGCGCAGACCAGATCTCGGAAACGGGTGGAGCTATCGACTTGAAATTTGGTTTTTGAATTATATATTTTGAGAACTCCGTATATATATATGTGTGTGTGTGTGTGGGGGGGGGGGGGGGGGTACTTCATAGAATCCAAAACGCGTGTACATATTGAGCTCAAATTTCGTATGTAAGTGTAAAATCCCACCGACACGGCCGTGGTAGCGTTTTCGAGAAGCTCAGAGCACCCTTTGTCCACTCCCAAATCACCGCAAAGGCACGGCGGGGTTAATCGCGTTGATAGTTAAAGAGCTATAAAGAGCGTCTGTTTCCCATTCAACGTTATTAGCATCTGCAGAGTTATACGGGAAAATTGAGTGCATTTCCTATGCGGGGAGATTTATTGGATGCCATACTCTTACAATATCATTGTTATATTATGTATGACACTTAGATCAGGGCTTAGGGGGGTAGTTATATGCATAATGCTTCTCAGAAATCCCGGTTACAAACCAACACTCACAATTTCGTATCGCAATCGGCACTACGGGGTTAATAGCGTTGATATATAAAGAGCGTTAGTTTTCCGCAGTGTCTATATAAAGAGCGACGTTTTCGCTATCTACTTATATGTATGACGGGCAATTCAATGCAATGTTATCGCTCGAAATATTATGCAGAGAGAGAAGCGTTTTTCAATGCAATACCGGATTCGACATCAAGCGTGAACGTTATCGCTCGAAATAGCTCGAAATATTATGCAGAGAGATTGCCTGTCGTTCCTAGGAACGGGGGACATGTTTACAATTCAACAAAACGTTACGGGATTCAACAAAACGTTATCGCTCGAAATGTTTAGGACGGGTACCATGAACTAACTCATTGAAAGTCGTTCCTAGGAAGGGGGATTCATCGGATTTTTTCCGCCAGAAACAAACAAAATTTAACAATAAAAAAACCAATTAAATTATAAAAAAGAATTAAATATTAAAAAATTGAAAAAATACATAAATTAAATTTAAAAAACATTAAATTAATATTAAAATTTAAAAATTATATAAATAAAAACAAAATAATTAAAAAAATGTCATCTTTCTGTTATGTTTCCGAAAAAAATCAGAAAACAAATATATTACATTTAAAAAACATTAAAATAATATTAAAATGTCATGTTAAAATTTAAATAAAATCAAAATAATTAAAAAAATGTCATGTTTCTGTTATGTTTCGGAAAAAAATCAGAAAAAATATATATTACATTTAAAAAACATTAAAATAATATTAAAATGTCATGTTTCGGACAAACGCCGCCGGTGGCGGGCTAACCTGCTATTCAAGGTCAAATCGGGTAAAATTGAAAAGAAAACAAAACTCATTGAAAAACAAATAATTTAATTAATTGTTACAAATAATAAATTATAAAAAGCCACAATTAACTCATTGAAAAACAAAAAATTAAATTAAAAAACTTAATTCAAAAAATAAAAAATTGTCATGTTTCTGACGAACGCCGCCAGTGGCGGTCTAACCTGCTAGTCTACTATATATGTTGAGACTTCCCTATATGTGTATATATATTTGTCCTTTATAGAATCGAAAACGGCTGCACCGATTGGGTTCAAACTTCCCATCTAAGGGTAAAATCCCATGGGAATGGTAGTCGCGGCGTTTTGGAGAAGCTGAGAGCGCCCGTTCTCCACTCTCAGTCACAAAATATGGCACTGCGGTGTAAATCGCGTTGATAGTTAAAGAGCGTTCGTATCCGCAGTGTCGTTGATAAAGATCTTCCATATTTGGGTTCGTTAACCGGTTAACGCTCTTTATTCCCTTCGGCTTTCGCATACGGTTTTGTTTACGTTATCTGGAACTCGTTTCTGTGTGCTTCCTAGGAACGGGGGACATTTTCATCGGCTCAGTTTTTCCACCCGAGATGATCTTCACCTTACAATGGGTACCCACAATATATGTGTGTGTCCTTTATAGACTCGAACCGATTGAGCTCAAACTTGCTACCTACGGGAAGTGTTTTAAAAAATGAACCAAGCAGGAAGGTGTCACATATTTTATCATCAATCATTGACGTTATATATATATAGTTCTTTTAAATCACAATTACGTAATTGGTAAATTTGCACCGATGTTCAATCTCAGGCGAGAGTAAATCAATGAAGGACATGCTTCACGCATTCCAAAGAATCGCTTTTCAACTATTATAATATATATGTAAAAGTGTAGGATATGTCTCTATATGTCTCTAAAGATGCATAATCCGAATTAACGCTCGCAAATTACTATTTCTTTGGCTAAGGGGTAAACAATATTCGAGTCGAGAAACCCACCCATCAAAGCTCAGAGTGCTCAGATGTCTATTTTTGAAATCTATTATTTTTCACCACCGGTATTTAATAGTGGCCTGATTAAAAGTCGACGAGAGGACGGTCTCGGACCAAATTGCGGATGAAGATGATTAACTCTAAAATTAATCAAGTGGCTGTTTTGTGTCAGATTGTTGACAAACCGTTGAAAAAAATATTGATAAATAACAAGTTTTGAGAAATTTTATAATATAGTTGACTGTTATTAGCATTATTTTTGGGCAATTAATCGATTCTGATAACTGAACGGCATTTAAAAAAATGTTATTGTTGTTGTTGTTGGAACCTGAAGATATGGGGACCATCGAATTGAAATCACGAGTGAGCAGGTACATGGCATATAAAAATATGTGGTTGTATACATGTAGTATTCACAAGGTATGGCGGCTTAAATCAGAACGACTGATGTATAGAGTCGGACCGAGATGTAGTTTTAACTAATATGAGCAGGAAACCATGAGTTACACTTTGCCCTGAGATAGCATCGGTCAATAAGAGTTGAAAACAGCATATAATAGACTGGTTGCAATATATACAAAGCAGAATGGATAGGCTGGATTTGAGAGAACAGATTGAAACATGTAATGAAGTTCACAATTTGAGAGAATGTGTGAACAATTGGAGCTTGATGTCCAAAATTGCACAGAGCTCTGTAAAGCAACTACCATAAACAAGTGCAGGAAACATAGATTGACTTTGTTCTTATTTTCATCATTAACAGCTCTCCCAATAATGAGATTCGTATATCAAAACCATTGTTATGTGCACAGTGAAATTACAGATAAAAGTCCAATTGGTCAATAATTCCAATAATACACAAAAGTCTGATGAAAACTTAACGGTAAGCTTTGGAAAAGAAAATCATAAACAGACTAAAATGTTTGAACTATCTTACTCGTATTTAAATTCGCGCAGTACTATTTTTCGCGCAATTTAAAACTGAGCGCAAAATAGTCCGACTCTTAATTTACAATATACCACATAAAGGGAAAACAAGAGGGTTATATGTTGATGAGTTACATACATTACGAAACGTTGGACACTGAATAGGTCATTTCGCCTATACATGTAGGCCTATATTTATTCGGTCAACCAATATCATGAATTAAAAACCAGTACTAAATGCCAAGCGACGTACAAATCATGGTAACGTTGACGGTGTTGAAATTCTTGCAAGAAATACACATATTCTAGATTACATGTGCATGAACGCACGTCCCCCTTTTCACCACCCTAGAGTGACAACGTGACTATACAGTCTGAGTTAGTTATGTCATCACAACCCGCAGCAAAGTGTTGCTTTTTCTGAAGTCAGTTGCCTTCTCCGTTGTGGTGTTCTGTTTCGAATGAATTTCATTGATGTCCATTGTAAATTACAATGGTTTCAACGCGTGCAATTGTGTCTATCAACACTGAATATGTACCCAATGCCTGGTCCATTGAACCCTTTCTATTCTAAAGCATCGTTGATGAGTAGTTATATCCCATAGGAAATGTTCAGATAATATTAAATTCAACAAACGATAGGTCTTTTGTAGAATTTAATATCTGAACATTTCTCTCAATAACTAGGACTCGGCGACGTCAATGATATAAACAGCTTCACATGCAAGACAGAGTTAAGTCCCCTCGCTACACTGGTCTGATCGCTTCCATCATGTATATTTCCGTCATTAAATCCAAGATTTTTTATAAAGTATTGTCGGTTACAATTCATTCTGTCTTAATCTAGCCATTTTTCAAATGAATATGGACAGTTCGATTTGTTAGGATAATGGTGAATGAATTGAAACCGACAAAAAATCTTAATTAAACAAAAAAAGTGATTTCCTCACATTCTGTGTTCGTGATGGCAGTGTTCAGTCCAGTGTAACATGGGGCTGAACTCTACCTTGCAGTTTGCAACAGTTCTTTGAATGTGAATGGAGATTCTGACACACCAGAGCCTCACAACAAATATGAACTTAAGAGTTATTCCGCTTCAATTACTCAGTACATAATATAAAGTTCTCTGACGCTGCCCGACACTGCGGTTGAAATTCTGCCGTCACTATCGTAAATGCATATGTATACATGTACGGGCGTCGACTTGTGAAACTATGTAAACGTAATAGTCTTTTTCACTGGTAACATTGGACTGCTAAAGGTACTCAATAAGCGACTTACCAATCTCGACCGGAAGCGCCGCCATTTTTATATGACGTATTTGTCCCCCGCATATGTCCCTCATGCTTTTCCAGCGTCGTTATCTTTTTTCGATTCGCGATGCCTGCGTTTCTGTTATATCTTATTTGTCTCTGTGAGAACAATGGTCCCTGCGTGTTGACAATAATTTGGTGGTTATTTTAATCTATATTACAAGGTTTTTTTTAGACAGGAACATAATAATAATATAATAGTAACTAATTACGTTGAGATGCCTTTGTATTTCAAGCCTATATACGGTAGTAAAATGTACGATTGTCGTGCATGTGTTGAATATATTTTCTCTCTATCTTATAGAATATAGGAATGGTCGACAACTATGAGACCATGTCGTTAATTTCTACTCTGGCTACGCACGTAGAGATTATATTCCACCCGTTTAAAATATGGGAACTTTGTTATGTTCTGACGGGGAACTTCAAATATATTTGTAGCATTCAACAAACGAAGCAGGGAATATATTTGTTTGTCAATGCACATGTTCCTTTATAATTTATATCACAGTAGGGCCCATAGTACCCGGAAGAAATTCCATGACTGTAAGGGATGCAACTCAGACTTGGCAATTCGACATAGTTCATGCATGCAATCTCGAGCTAGGACCTACACTTACTGTGGAATATCCTTCAATATCGGTAGATAATTATTACCGGGGAACAGGTATTACTGACGAAATATATTATAGCTGCAATGTTTGTGTCAATGGTATAAACTTCCCTGACAGAACATGAACACGTACCCATTATTTGAAGTGGTGGATTATGACCTATATATACGGACATAATCAGAGTAGATATTCATGGCATGCATTTTACCAGACACAAGGTGGGGTGGGTGAATATGGGTGCGTCGGGCCGGAAAAATGAGTAATGAATTTTTGTTCCTACACTGAAGTTTACTCACATTGTCTTTTATTAATCTTATATAGACTCATATCTATATAATTTAGAACACATTTAACTACATGTGGGCCGGGGTCTATATATGGTCTGAGGTTCCAATGGCGGTATAAATGCAATCATATACTGGCAAACATAACTCGATGTTTCCAAGTTTGTACTTGCTATATCACTTGATAAAGTGCGTTTGCCTATACATACATTTTTGTGTTATTTCGTTAGTGTACTATAGCTGCCACTGTTAACAACATGGGCTAACCGTTATACATGACTATATATATAAAGCAATATTATGTCGGCATTATCGTGTCTATGTATGGTGTTGTCAGTCATTGGACTCAATGATTACAAAAAAAATAATTATATTTTGTACCCCACTTATAATAGTAAGATTACAGTTACGTCTAGCCGCATACTGACAGGTCCTGGGCCTCCAATCAGTCACCACATTGCTACACAATACACACCTACAATATTGGTTCACACCCAAGGAATGGATCTGATGTGAATTCCAGTGGCAATTTCGAGTTATATTTGCCAGAATGCTTGCATTTGTACCGCTATTAGATCCTCAGGCCATATACATATACAGACCTCCAACATGCACTTAGATATGCTCTAAATGATAAATATTCATGTATATAAGAGTCTATCTACCATTAATAAAGGACAGCATTACTACATTTCAGCATAGGAATAACATTGCACTATATATACTCACCTTTTATGGCCCCGACACACCCACCGACCCTCCCGCCTTGTGCCCGGAACAAAATATGCAGACCCTCCCCCTTGCCGTGGAGATTATATATTTGGCTAGATCATTGCATGTCATGAATATCTACTCTGACTACGTCCGTATATATAGAGATCATAATTCACCAGTTCAAATTCATGTTCATGTTGTGACAGGGAAGTTTATAACATTGATAAAACTTTGCAGCTATAATATATTTCTTAGGTAATAACTGTTCTTCGGTAATAATAATGTACCGGTATTCCACAGTAAGTGTAGGTCCCAGCTCGAGATTGCATGCATGAACTATATCAAATTGTTGAGCCAAGTCTGATATGGCGCATCCCTTACAGTCGTGGAATTTCTTCCGGGTAATCAATGCAAAAAATCATGCAATCTGAAATTTGTACCATTACCCCTACTGTGAAATAGATTATCAAGGAACAAAGAAAGTTCCCATATACCGGGTGGAATATAATCTCTACGTTCGTAGCCAGAGTAGATATAAACGACATGGTCTAATAGTTGTCGACCATTCATATATGCTATAAGAGAGAGAAATATATTCAGCACATGCATGCTTTGGAAACAGACAGTCGTACATTTTACTACCATATGTAGGCTTATTTATTATTATATTATTATTATGTTCCTGTATACCCCCTCCCCTTGTACTATATATGCAATTTTAAAATAACCACCAAATTATTGTCAACACACATGGACTATTGTTCTCACAAGGACAAATAAGAGCTAACAGAGACGCAGGGATTGCGAACGAAAATAGATAATGACGCTGGAAAAGCATGAGGGACAAATGCGGGAACAAATACGTCATATCAAAATGGCGGCGCTTCCGGTCGAGATTGGCAAGTAGCTTATTCGATCAGACGGTCCCAATACCATCAATACACAACACAGGGGCATGTAACGCGCTCCGCTGTCCGCCGCCTTTTGCACTGCCCATATACGCCGCCCTATATACGCGCCTTCGCGTTAATGGAACATTATATAGACAAGGGTAACTGTAGAAATTCAACGTTTCACCATCGCTCGGGAGTCGCACAAATTTAGCCCATTCACCCCAGTAATGATAACGATATATACACTGATGGATCGGCAAAGAATTCATCTTTCAATAAATACCACAAACTCCCATCAGAAACATTCATACACGTTGCATTTGATACAATTTTAACCACCGAATATTGTCTCCGGAGAGCGTAATTTTTTGGTTTGATCCGGCTCAGACAGCAATGTCGGACACGTACGTGTCTCTAAATTCACCACCTATACAGTTTACTATCATTAAAAATGGGTCAAACGATCAACTAAATATCTGGAACTTAGTGATTTCTTGTCGGCTAATAATTTATTTACTCATACAAATCAACACATTGTCAGTAAACAATTCTAATAGAGGAGAAATCTGTCGATAATTCCAACTTTAAAAAAGATATTTGTCAAGTGACACAGTTCCTAATTTTAATATTCATTGTGACCTGACCTCGAGGTCCTCATTTTAATATTCATTATGACCCGACCTCGATTCTAACACTGAGCGGTGATTGGCTGTTTCTACTAATTCAGTCATGGAAAGGTCAGGACACAATGAATATTAAAATTAGGAACTGTGTCACTTGACAAATATCTTTTTTTTAAATTGCGCTTTTGTTATCAAAATCGTCAATCTGGTAAGTCGTGTCGATGACCAATTGTAATTCAATTGAGTATTTGTCACTAAAAACAAGCATTCTGATTGGCCGAGCGCGGCTAACTTTAGTTTTCGATTCACCGACATCGGCCGCTTCAGCGTGCATCAATTTCTGAAGGAATCACTGAACTTAATGGTTTCCCATAGGCGACAGTGTTAACGTTTCGGCCAAATTCACTGAATTGAAGCCTGCAGGCCATACCAGTGATGTTTACCCAGTTAGATTGACACCAGTTGATCACGAAAATGCAAGAAAAATCATAGGTCATGTGTTTACTTTTTAAAATAATTCCCCAAGTGTACGACAGGGCTATCACACAGCCAAATTTGATCTGGAAAAACCCAGAACTACAGCAGCTAGATAAATAAATTTCCCGCTCACAAAAATCCATTCCCCCATTCATTCACCAGTTTAAATTATTTAGATATTATGTACAAATCAAATAAACGCGATGTCATCCTTTAATAACGTGTCGCATGTATCAGGTGAAGGTCATTCTTCAGTCACCTTCACCTTTATCATTCCATGGTGTACTCGCTCCCCGACTCTAGAACACATTTAGCTCCCTGATTCCTGAATGTAGCACGGTAAAACTTCATCGGCGCAGAACGGAGTAGCGAAACGAGCAAACCCGCCCCGCAGGAAATTGTTGCGGAGCAGTGTTCCGAGTAACGCAATGAACAAACCCAACGATTTGTGCACGGTGACAACGGCAAAATGAAAATCTCGATTCGTGTCATGAAAATGACAAAATGATACTTTTTATACAATTTAGCAAATTCCTTGCTAGATTGAATTACAAAGGAGATAAAAGCACCCTGTTTCGTTGTACATTCTGGGATTCGAGCATGAAAACAGTTTGTGAACGAGCCGGCTTCGGCTTGCCGGCTTGCCGACGAGTTCACAAACTGTTTTCATGCTCGAATCCCAGAATGTACAACGAAACAGGGTACGTTTATCTCCTAAATATTAAATAATGCCAATATGGGCGTATTTCGTAAAGAAATAGTCCCATATCGGACTGTTCTAAAAAAAACGCGTTTTACGTCCACACAGGTCATATATTGAGGTTAAATAATGTCGATATGAGCGCATTTCGCTCACTAGATACGTCCGGTATGTGCTTATTTTCAAGAAAACAGGCCGTGGGTGTATTTATAATTGTGTTGTTCTTTGATGATTTTAAGCACGCATGCGCAACATATCCTCGTGAAAATAGGTTCACATTGGACATAACTATTCACATAGGTTCATATTGGACTTATTTTATTTTGAAATAAGCCCATAGTGGATGTATAACCGTTTTTCCGGATTATGGCGCTGGCTAAAAACACGCTATAAAGAGCGTAAATCTGTTAAGTCGATTTAGGTTAATATAGAACGTAATTCACATTCACATAATGCCGATATAGGCTTATTTGCGTTTTTTAAATAATAATTATTTTCAGGAGAACAGGTTGACACGCGACAGCGTTTGTTTGAGAGCGTGACTGGAAACATATGGTCAGGTATGTGTTGTGATAAACCGTCGTTGTTGTCAGTATATTCGAAACATTTAAAGGGGGACTGTACACTAAAATTGGCCATTTATAGAACCATCTCCTTTTATGTTCAACAGAATATATGCAACAAATGAATGAATTTGAGCGATTTATTAGTGCGAAATACACTCGTGTGCTCAATGAACGATTCAAACAACATGGTAATTTGAATGAAAATAATTTTATGACTGGAGTCATAAAATCATTTTTGGAACTAAAAGATGAATTGAACCAGAATATAAAATTTCTTCTAATGCTATGTATACGCTGAAGATCCAGTAATCTTTGCTGAGAAAATGAATGAATATTGGTTCCGCATAGTGATAGGAATATACAGCCGGTCATGACTATGTCACTTCTAACAATATACATGTATATATATAGTATATCATCTTTATTTGTAATTATACTTTCCATGTGTGTATATTGTAAATAAAATTAATATATCCTGTGCTATATCTAAATGCAGTGATGAGCATCGACTTACCGAGCACCAGAACAGTTGCAAACAAAGCGATATTCATCATGTTGAGTACACGAGTCTAGAGCTGCAGCGTGAGAGAAAATGAATGTATGTCGTGCTTAACAGGCTCTGGTGACAAAACTGATGACCGGGTAGCTGGATAACGCTATATCGCTCTGGCTCGTTCACAAAATGATAAATGTTTCCCACGTGCCTGCAACCATGCATGCTTGCATCACAACTTTCTCGACGATCATCTATTGTAAATTAAATGGCTTGACGCGTACAGTACAAGGGCGGTGGTTTTTTACATGTCCACGGAAAACCACGCACGATTTTTCCGTGGCTTTTCCGTGTTCAAAATCTTAACTCGCCAAGAACACGGTCTGATCACGTTTGAATACGCTCTGATCACGTTTGAACACGGGACATCCACGCTATGACCACGGTAAGACGATCTGGTGACCACGGCCAAATGATCACGTTTAAACACGGAACATCCACGCTATGATCACGGTACGACCAACGGGTGATTACGCCCCATACATGTATATGGCAGATTTTGGTGCAGAAACAAAATATCACGCAGTTGTAACCAGTTACTGGGTTACAAATACGTGGTGGTTTTTTTTAAGTCGACGCAAAGTTTGCTCATGTGTTAGCTACGACCAGTAACCCGGTTACAAATGTGTCGTATTTTTTTTCGGCATTTCGAGTTGAATTTGGAAGTCGTTTAAAAAATCCGGCATTCTTTTTGTCACATAGTTACAAATGCTTATCTGCTAATAACTGCAACTATAATAATGCAAATATTTGCGCTATGCTTGTAAAAAAATGGCTACAAAGTTACATTTGGTGGTCGTTTAAAAAATCCGACGTGTTTTTTGTCACAGAGTTAGAAATGATTATCAGAGAATAACCCCAACTAGAAAATTTAAATATTTCACTTATCCTTGTTTAAAAAGGGTTACAAAGTTACATTTGGAAGTCGTTTCAAAAATCCGACGTGTTTTTGTCACAAAGTTACAAATGATTATCAGAGAATAACTCCAACTAGAAAAATGAAAATATTTCACCTATCATTGTTGAAAAATGGTTGCAAAGTTGCATTTGGAAGTCGTTTAAAAAATCCGACGTGTTTTTTGTCACAATTTAAAGTTACAAATATTATCAGACAATAATTCCAACTAGAAAAATGAAAATATTTCACCTATCCTTGTTAGAAAAGGGTTACAAAGTTACATTTGGAGTCGATTAAAAAATCCGACGTGTTTTTGTCACAAAGTTACAAATGATTATCAGAGAGTAACCCCCAACTGAAAAATGAAAATGTTTCACCTATCCTTTTCAAATAATGTTTACAAAGTTACATTTGGAAGTCGCTTAAAAAATCAGACGTGTTTTTTGTCACAAAGTTACAAATGATCATCAGAGAATAACTCCAACAAGAAAAATTTAAATATTTCACCTATGCTTGTTAAAAAAGGGTTACAAAGTTACATTTTGAAGTCATTTGAGAAATCCGACGTGTTTTTGTCAAAAAGTTACAATATTATCAGAGAATAACACCAACTAGAAAAATGAATATATTTCACCTATCCCTGTTAAAAAAGGGTTACAAAGTTACATTTGAAAGTCGTTTCAAAAGTCCGACGTGTTTTTTGTCAGAAAGTTACAGATGACTATCAGAGAATAACTCCAAATAGAAAAATTAGAACATTTCACCTATCCTCAGACTAAATGAAGGAATTGTGTATAGAACAACATATCCTGACGAAACCAACCATGAATTCGTATGATGCATTCTGTTCACATTAAAAATGCAAAAATTTTGGAAATAAGAAAATGTTTCCGATCTGTTGTGTCAGCATATATGGTAAGTTTGTGTTCATCTTCAATAAAATGTCACTAATGGTCCAAAGAAGGTCAAAAAGTGCATATTATATCCAACAAAACAAATGTTTTCCGGTGTATCATATTTGGAATTTAACCAATAGCATGCAGATAAAATCAAAATTTCCAAATAATAATTTTAATGTTCTGAAATTTTCACGTAATATTCGCATACAAGTTAGATTTTTATCATTACATGGACAAATTGGATAGATCATATCACTTGTGTCTTCATAATTAAGACGGCCGGCGTGGGTCTTGTTTGGGAGTGATAAACTCTACTCGCGAGCGCGGAGCGCGAGTGAGTTGAGTTTATCACTCCCAAACAAGACGCACGCCGGCCGTCTTAATTATGAAGACACAAGTGATATGATCTATCCAATTTAGACGATGTTAAATATAAACGTGATAACGGGACGATTAATTAAATTTGTTGCACGGGATTAATATGAACTTGCCAGTGTACAAGTCATTCCGTCGAAAGTAAACTCCTGGACGGTCAACAGTAAAACGCCAAATTCTGCGACAGTGGCTGGAACGAATATATGAAGATGATATGGCTGACCCATCTATATCAGAATTGCGGTGAGCACAGTTATATTAAAAATGTATACTATACAGTGACGTGTCTAGAATGTCTCCGTTGAGGTGTAATACTTGGAATTTATAACTGCACCTTCTTTGAATAATTTCCTTATTCTATTTGCACCCTCTATCCACCTGTTGGAAATTTTTTAATCTCTATAACCAGGCACAACTGTAAGATTAGGAATTTCCAACTGATGCCAATTTAGTCACGACCAATTTCACACCACTACAAATAGTGATTGAAACATTAAACTATGAATTCACTTTCAAAATATTTTCGATGCGAAATCTCCAGCTGATGGTGTGTTGTTAGGCTTTGAACTTCCAACCAAATGTTGAATATGTTTACCAAAGTTTTTTTTGGGGGGGGGGGGCGTGTCACCGGATCCGTGCGTATATATACCGTATTGCGTCAATGTTACAATGTTTCTCCCGCCTCAGCATACATATAAGTTGCATGTAGGGATGTGCACACTTACTACATTGTTCAGCCCAATAGCGGATCATTCTGAAAAAAATATAATTTGTTTTAATTTATGCATGAGAAAACGAAGTGACATTGACGAAATTAGTTCTATATACAGCATTTTCATCGAAATTAGTTTTATTTTGATGGACGCCCCCCCCCCCCCCCATTTCCTCATACAGAATAATGTCAATTGCAACAATTTCGTGTTGTGGTTAAGACAGTCGCGCTTGCGTTATGTAATTAAGCAATCAACAGACAACCTGATAATTCGAGCGTCGGTGCAACGCGCACCTATACGTATTCCCAATTCTCCAATAATGATAACACCATCATTGCCATCAAGCCGCGCCGGAGTCCACTAGAAAATAAAAAAAAAAAAAAAAAAAAAATTCAACGTCAACTTTCTATAATATGCATGATTTCATGCGTTATAAGAATATATGCTTATCAGATATAGTTTCAAAATACGCATCTCATTACGATATTGAACCGTCAATCCATAACATTACTGAAATGTTTGAAACAAAAAATTTGGAGTTGACCCGACATACAAGGCGATTCGGCTAGAAATGACACCACACGCTCTATAATAGCGTGACCTATTTTCATTGTTCATGCACGAAGCGATAATTGATCGCTCACTCATTATTACCATGAACAGTGAATACAAAAGTTTTCGGCTAATGTGCTTTGCACCAAACGCTGAAAACTGATCATTTATAATTGTATGTTGTTCAATGCTCGAATGCTGGTTTGTTGATGTCTTGCTAAGACAACCCAAGGCAGTGTCTTAGACATTAAGAGCCACAAAAAGAATAAAAGAAAGTAGGGTCTGTATCGTCTAAGATATATTAGATGACATATGCACTCTCTCCCTACCAGGACTCAACTTCACCGCACAATTTGTCTTCCTTAATGTCTCCTCTAATTTTTTTCGGAAATGGCCGCAGAGACTCCAGATAAGATGGCGTCCATCATGGAAGCCAATTTGCTTGATATGCACCAGGTCTCTTTGATCGCCATTATATTAAAGGTAGTTTCACATGCGGTCTTGTTTTCCACTCGATTTGTTATGCTAATCTTAGTCCAGACATTTTAGACGTGAAAGGAGAAAAGTAAGGAACTAAATCTTGGAAAGCTGATTGTTCTATAGTATTTAGGTCATAACATCACGGACGCGTCATGAAAATTCCCCTAAAATCCGAGTTGAGCTTTCTGAGTCATTTTAAAAACAAAGCTTTATATTTTTGACAGTACTGGAAATAATTCGATGCTGTAACAATTTTTCAGAGGAATAATAAACAAAAGGGATTTAAAATTGTTCTATATACAATTCTTCAACGAAACACAGCAATTCAAATGGGGACTTCGAATGAATTTCGCAGATATGGATATGAAATAACATACTGACCCAAAAAATTGACGATTTTTTTCAGGCAAACGTTCGTATTCGATGTCGAATTTCTCGGGCTTCTCAATTTGTTTTAAAAACTGCACATACAGTACATCACTCCTTCGTTATAATATGTGGAATTTGCGACTGCGCATACCGTAAGTGGTCAATACGTGTAAAAACATAACTCTACACCCTAAACTGGACATAGTCACATTTTGGTCTTCTACTAGCCAAGGCGCGGTATGCGCTGATACGGACCCTGGCTCTTACGGACCCAGGCTTTTACGGACCTCCGGCTCATACGGACCTTGGCGTATACGGACCCCAGCTATTACGGACCCTGGCTTTTACGGAGCTCCGGCTCATACGGACCTCATTCAAATTAAATTAAAATTTATTTTATTTATAATTTTATTTAATTTTTTATATATCTTCTAAATTTGTTATATATTTTAAATTTGTTATCTTTCACTTTTTTTACATTCGGATTATTTCCTTTTAACTTTAAATAATATTTATGTTTGTTACTCATTTGTTGTAAGAGAACACGAGGTATAACTGACTTATTTCGTAAGAGCCAGGGTCCGTATCAGCCGCCATTCACCAGGCGCTTTGTGCAGAAACACACATCAATAGATAACAAGAAAACTAAGATGCATGCATCAGGTCGGCCGTGAACTATCTACCATAGAATTGTTGTAGCTATCGATTATACATTTTGAAACACCTGTCTGCATGAATGCATGTGTGTATGTGTTATAGACTCTAACACTGCTCGAATTTGGTATTTAACGTGTCAACTTGACCTCGCTCATAGGCATGTTTCTGGACCTTGACCGATCCGACTAAAAAATTGTGTGTAGGACTACTTCGATCCCGGGAGCAATATGGACGGGACCATGTTCTCGAACGTGCTGATATAGGCATGTTTCTGGACCAATTGAACAATAGTTTGGCCAGACACTGTATATACTGGGTACTGTCCAGATGGAGGCGATCACAAAAAAATCCCTAACTAGCCCGAACGAAGTCGAGTACATCAGCTAGTCTAATATATATTTTGGACATTTGTCTGTCTGTTTGTCTGTTAGCTATGGCCGGGAAAACTGCCTGACAGATTTTACGAAATTTGATACCTAGGGAAAATTATTTCCAGGGAGTATTTTGGACGGGTCAAATCTTGATCCCGACCTGACTTTGACATTCAAAAAGATCAATTCAAGGTCAAATCTGGTAAAACGGAAGTATTTCAACGAAATTTGATACCTACTGTTACTTTTGTCCCAGGAGTGTTTCGGGTGGGTCAAATCATGACCCTGGCCTGATCTTGACATTCAAAATTGTCAATTCAAGGTCAAATCGGGTAAAGCCGGGCGGATTTCGACGGGTACTTTTGTCGTGACTTTTGTCCGGGGAGTGTTTTTGACGTGTAAAATCGTGACCCCGACATGACCTTCACCTTTAAAATAGTCAATTCAAGGTTAAATCGCGCAATACTCCGAAAATCAGAGGGGAACATCCCGGACGAAGTCGGGTCCACCAGCTACTATTATATATTTCTAGATTTAGTTACAAACTAAATACCTGTATATTGTACAAAGAAATGTTTGACAAATATATCTGTTATCAATATTACCATGCGGGTCATTAAAATAGATACGACGAAACAAATTTTGAAGGGTGCATGTATCAGGTAAATTTTTATATTTCAAATGATGACAGGAATGCGGAAAGTTGAAGTACCTACGTAATACTGGCTATCCGCATGAAGAGATATACATGTATATAAAAACCAAAATAGAAGATGACTGCTGGCGACAATGTTTTCCAAAAAAATTCAAAGCATTCGATAGCTCCCATCTAGTTGTCAGCCCGAAGATCAATATGAAGTTTGGTGACTATCAGATGAGGGATATGTCTGTACAGTTGCTAAACAATTCAGTCATGCAAAAGAGGATCAAAGAGTAAGATACCAAATTGCTGCCTGTGGTAATGTTTTTTAACGAAATTCGGGAAAATTAGATTACTCTCACGCTGGTTATCCAGAAGATCATTGTGGAATCTGGTGACGATCGGACAAGGGGTGTCGTCTGTAGGATCAACCAAATTATTTAGCCATAAAAATAGTAAAATTGAAGATCACAGCTGGCAGTGATGTCTTCACAAGGACAGTTTGAGAACAAAATATGGCTCACATCTAGCGGTGACCCAAAATATCCACATGAGAAAAAGTTCTACAATAAAAGCTGGCTGCAGGGTGCGCCAATTGATTCAAATTCGAAATTTAGCAGGGTGTACTGCTTGTGGCCATGTTTTCCCCGCAAATTTGATAGACTGATGGACAAAACCACTGAATCCGTTGAATCAATATACATGTATACATTGATTAATTTATATGCATTGTTATACACAGTACTGGTATATAAAGGTACTGAAAATAACTATATTACTAGTATACATAAAATAAACCATATATCATGGCTATGGGTTCATGACAGCTGAGAACTTGGTGTGAATTAAAGAGTGGTGGTTTCTCAAGCATATCTAACCCTCCACGTTAGTAACATGCCATTAAATGTCATAAGTATAATCTAGATTGAGGACAGAAGTGATCCATAAAACCCCCCTTAATTCAACCAGGTCCTCGCGCGATGTATGGTCGATCACATGATGATCTAGGGGGGATTAGAATTGTTGTATAAAAATAGCACTGCGTGTAAATATAAAATAAAATAGTGCTACATCTTATTACAGATTATTGCCATATATAATCAGTGATTATACAGACAGTCTGACAAAATAAAGTTTCAGTGACACTCTATCCGAAGAGGGGAATAATTTCATCTATTACAGTCAGTGGAGCAATTATGAATCTGGAAAGGTGAAATTTCTAAGTAATACTAGATATCGACATAACGCGATAACATATAACGTAAAAGCAATATGGCCGCTGGCTACCATTTTTTCCTATGAAATTAAAAAAATATTTGATAGCTCTCATCTGATAGATCAATATCAAGATAAATATGAAGTTTGGTGATGATCGGATGAGTGAAGTGGACTGTGGTCTGTGCTAAACGGTTTGGTAATGCTTAAAAAGATTCTTACCTTAATATTTTTATGTTCACTTTATAAACTTCACTGAGTCATCTTTGTCATGTATTGAGTTTGATATCTTTTGTTAACAGTTTATAAATTATGTATGTCTCATGTTTGTTATTTTAATTTATGTGTTTATTATCATTAAATAAAGTTGCATTCCTTAAAAAGATTCTTACCTCAATGTTTTTATGTTCACTTTATAAACTCCACTGAGTCATCTTTGTCATGTATTGAATTTGATATCTTTTGTTAACAGTTTATAAAGTATGTATGTCTGATGTTCGTTATTATATTATATACACTTTATAGTGTGTTTTCAGAACGAAAAAAAAAGAATAAAATCAACAAATTTGTAAATTTAAAAACAATTCAAACGTTGTTGTATTCCATGTCGCAGCCCGGACATATACACCAAATTTCAATAATATTCATTGAGAAACAACGGACAAAACGCTATATAACACCCGTATATATATTTTATTCCCAGCCGGACTCATCCTCGGGTACATGTTATAGTAGGTACCGAATTGACACACGTCGACTGGGGCGAGTTGGCCCTGGGGCGATTAGGCCGATTCCGGCACCTTCTATAATTTACCGTATGTATCCGTTTACGCGTAGTTTACTTTAGAAAGTTCCGCAATTAATACCGTAAATAGAGCGACCATATTTGACAGAGAATGCCTCTGGTCTTCACTCCATACCCGCTACTGGGTAAACAAACAACAACTAAGAGCATTAAGCTTTAAGTGCTACGCTAGGCGGTCGGACCTAGATAGCGTTTATTATGAAATAATAAAATCGCTCTGATGAATATATGTGCGCTATATATTCATGCAGACTATCTCAATATATTTGAAGCGATGAAAATGGATCGAAACTATGCGGATTGAAAAAATATAATTTGTATTATAGCGCACATTCTATCTTGGCTCAACAGAATCAGTCACCCTTCTCAGACTGGGAAGCCTTACAGGAAAAACCAGACCCCTCACTTTATCATTATATCTTTTTTATGTGTTGGTCTGGAAACCTGTATCCGAAAAATGCTCAATATACCGGTCTCAGGGATAAAAACGTCGGATTCGTTTTCTTAGTCGTCATCCGATGAACAAACAAGATAGTATCTCACGTTTTTAAAAAGAACTATTTTCTTAAGAAAACCAAACAAACAGGTACAGAAAACTGTGTCCGACCGCAACGACAACTGGCACTAGATTGACCATTCACGCTTTTAGCGCATACCTGCTCACTCAATGACAATCATACACCACACCAGCGACTGAGTACCAATCACACAATATTCACGCGACAAAGCGTTCTTTACCCATTAACTCTGCATATGCCGTGAAGACAGTAATTTTCCTCTATACTCCGTAACGCGGAAAATATTATGTCTTCACTCCATACCCGCTACTGGGTAAACAAACAACAACTAAGAGCATTAAGCTTTAAGTGCTACGCTAGGCGGTCGGACCTAGATAGATTACAAAAAGAACGGGCTGCAAGGCCAATCATTATAGCCATGCTATAGTTTCGATCCCAGAAATTTTAACTATAACTATATATATATATATAGTACTTATATATCGACATGTATATATATGATCAACACATTTCCGCATATCGCCATCAAAAATAAATATATCATAAATTTATCATAAATGCTCAATTTTGGATAATGCAAGTCTTGATTCTATCGAATCACGGACGTAACCGCCCTTTGCACTCTCAGTGCGCCATCGACCATGCCTCTTGAACATATGGTCGTTTCATCTGCATTTGCAACCGCGGTTTCCCCACCTGCTCGTAAAGAGTGAATACCAATATTTAAACTGTACTGCCAATATATATAGCATAGCATAAACGAGAAACATTTCGTTCATTCCAGTCCACATGTGTAACTAAATATTGTATTTAGTATGATTAGCTTTAAATAAACCACAATTAAAAACAAATGGCGGAAGATAACTTCCTCGGACCACAAATTCCGTACCAATGATAGATATTTGGAAATGAGCAAATAAGGACAAACACTTGTATCCATTTGCTGAAAGCAAAAATTTATCCCCGTCTCCCAAATAATAGTTCTACTTTGAAATACCTATATTGGGTTCGGAAAATTACACATATTGTGATATCGAATCCCACACACTACCGCCTCGACTGAGCTCTATATATGTGGCTCAATTTTCAACATGTGCATACGATAAATATATGCACTGAACTAAATGACAAGGCATTACAACCTTGAACCTGAATGAACACTTTCCAACGCCTGAATGTTTATGCACATTCCTCAGTGTTTTTGCTTCTATCAGAACATATCATGTCCACCGACGACCCGGCCAAGCACATTAGCTCATCCGAAGAAGAAGTATTGCCTCTGCAAATCTTCAAAAACTAAACACCTTAAGTCATCAGCTGAAACAAAATACATGTAAATATATAAACACCTCTCTTAATTAAATAAAAAATATTCAAAGCAACAAATGCAGATACGGATTTTATGAAAAAGTTCAGATATTGGCACTTTCTCAAGAATATTAACCAAAAATATATGGCTTTTGACAAAATGTTTGAACTCGCCATCTCTATTTGCAAGTTTTGGCCAAAAAGCCGAAGAATCCCATAATGGGACCACCAAAGAATCGTAGGATTGTTCATTTTCCACTATTTGTAATACTCTTGTATTATACTTGGTAATTTATTATACCCCTCCAACTGTGCAAATATGCATCAGTGCCAATCGGATTATGTGCATAAATGCATCAATGCCAATCAAATTATCATATATAGATCAATATATTTCCCATTTCTTTTCCAGATGATGGAAAGTCTCAGTACTGACACTCAAAGTGTCTGTGACTTTAGCTTTGCTAAGAGCATCAGCTTTCGAAATGTGATTCCGTGGAATCCAAGCTAGTTTGAGATTATTATCAAACAGCGTGCACATGCTTTCTATGTATGAATAAATTATGTACAAACCATTACTCTGATCCCCGACAGCATTTTGTATATCAGATTTAGATAGTCAGTTTTTAGAAGCACATTCGTACCTTTTAAATTATAGGCGCGAAAAATTCTAAAGCACGAGAGCACGCTTTAATGCCTCGGGCTCTCTCTACGTTAAACTCATCAATGCCACATGTCAAAAAAATCTGCTGATTTGGCTGCCATCAAGGCGTTATTATTATTTTTATTTAATTTTGCATTCAAATATTAGCAATATTCCATATAAATGTATATGCGATTCAATTATGTATATGATCCGCAAATTATTCTCAGCTCACAATGAGCTTCGCATAATGAACAATAATCAGAAAATATTTGTAGACAAGACTACCCCTTGCCCATGCAGCTTCCCTGAAGCTATGTGTATACACACTGCATTCTACTAATATCATATATACATGCGTATCTATATATTATAGTGCACTATTTTCCGAATGGAAAGTAAGCTGTGGTGGCTCTGTCAATTAAACGACCACTGAAAACTCAGCTTCGGCTTCTTGAGAGCCATCTGACCTCGATAAAAAATCGAACTGGCATTCAAATTCCATGCCTGGCTGAATAGCCCCGAACTGTTCAAAAGTTCGACCGTCATCAACAGACGTCATCACCGAATGGAAGCATTCGACATCTGAATCGAAAGATTCATTAATTATAAAATAAGCTTAAATGAGCTCGTACCCGGAACCGGGTGTGTTACAGACACATAATGAACACATACGTCATCGCCGAATAGAAGAATTCGACATCTGAATCGAAAGATTCATTATAAAATAAGCGTAAATGAGCAACACAAAATGAACACCCGCTTTTGATAAACTGTTAGTTTCATTTCATCAAATGATCTTTCCAAAAATATTAATTCAGTCAAACCTCTTATTTCAACAACATCATCCAAATGCCATCAACCCTTTATTGTTGTATGTAAAACTTTGTGTGAAAACATATCTCTCAAACGTTCGACCGTCGTCAACAGACGTAAAAACCGAATGGAAGAATTCGACATCGGAATCGAAAGATTCATTAATTATAAAATAAGCTTAAATGAGCTCGTATCTGGAACCGGGTGCGTTACAGAACACATAATGAACACATACGCCATCACCGAATAGAAGAATTCGACATCTGAATCCAAAGGTTCATTATAAAATAAGCGTAAATGAGCAACACAAAATGAACACCCGCTTTTGATAAACTGTGTTAGTTACATTTCATCAAATGATCTTTCAAAAAATATTTATTCAGTCAAACCTCTTATTTCATCAACATCATCCAAATGCCATCAACCCTTTTGTATGTAACACTTTGTGTGTAAACAGATCTTTCTGTCAAACAATATCTGAGTTGACAGTATTTTGCCAACCAAACTGGTCAAGAATTCGACATCTGAATCAAAAGATTCGAAAGTAACTCACGTTTACTTTAACGTTTCTCTGACCAAATTTTTATTTACAAATGTACATGTAACAACGGATTAAAGCTATTATGAATGCTTTCATTCCTTTCATCGGATATTATGATAACTCCGCATTGCATGTCCCAGTATAAGTAAAATCGGAACATTTAATTATAGCATGCATGGTTCCAAATCGCTTTATATTTTCAGCAATGATGAAGCCACAATTTCAAGTTATAAATCAGACTTTAGCGTCTGTGTGAACTCCTGTTCTTCACAATTCGAACAACCCGCGATTCCGTCACCAAAAACAATATCTATACTGGTCGATTGATCCTCGCGTATCGTAAGTACTTCGATTTCCATCATTACTTTGGTAGATACTAAACCGACTGAACGTAACACATAATTATGTTACAACATTATATAAACAGTATTTAACCCTTGAAGTACACAGTATCTAACTCCAGAAAGTTGATACCATCTAAATCCACGATATTTCCACTGAGACTAGCTCTGCAAATTATAAATGATGATTATGCCACGCGTGTGTAAAATTGTCCTTTTTTATACATAGACAAGACAAGATGATAGGAACATCTTCATATTTACAATATTTCTTGAAAACATGATGATTGCCATGATAACAACCTAATACAAGTCATTTCTTGCCATTACGATGTTTTGCAATTGTTAAAGATTTACTACCTTTGGAGTATTGCACAATTCAGAAATACCACCTTTCTCTGAGGTTTTTCAATTTCTTCTGAAACAAATTCCGAATTGTCCAAAGCGCGGACTTATTATTTGTAAGACTCATGCACTCAGGTTCTGACAAATTGGATAACATTGTCATTTCGTATGATAGATAACATTCAAATATGCCAAAGGCTGTTATGAACCAATTTCTCGTCGGTCGTGACCGATTTAATTCCCAAGATCATAGAACGAAAATCGTTCGATTCTAGAGAAATTATAGTTTCTAAAAATACTTATCTGTGTAACTGAAGAGATGGCTATTACTAAGATAAGACAGCCCGACAAGGATCAGCTTTTCCACAGGCAAAACCTTGCCCTTAATGCCATGTCCCCTCACTTCCGATCCCAAAATTATGGATATTTGACAGCTGGTGTAACATCTTCTTCAGGGTCCAAAACGTCTCGAAATCCAACACCTTATACCCCCTTGCAAACATTGATCATTGGTGCATGTTTGTTAAAAGTATCAGCTTTGTAATGGTCCAGCTCCGAATTTATTACATAATGTGTCCCGTTACATTCTTATGTTTATTTTCACTGAAGGTTTGTCCATTTTTCCTCAAGCTGTATATACGCTGAACAGATGAAGCGTCTGAGAAGAACTATTTTCTTAAGAAAACCAAACAAACAGGTACAGAAAACTGTGTCCGACCGCAACGACAACTGGCACTAGATTGACCATTCACGCTTTTAGCGCATACCTGCTCACTCAATGACAATCATACACCACACCAGCGACTGAGTACCAATCACACAATATTCACGCGACAAAGCGTTCTTTACCCATTAACTCTGCATATGCCGTGAAGACAGTAATTTTCCTCTATACTCCGTAACGCGGAAAATATTATTTATTGATTATCAAGTTGCTATACATTAAAGACGACAAATTCACATGCTCGTTCAAGCTCAGTAGTCTATTTTCCCCATGTTAAAGGACATCCACAAATACTAAATAACACTAACCTACTGCCGAATGTTTTACACGACAACTGTTAACATATTTGGGCTGAATTCATCTGACGCGGTATTATTCCTCAAAATAAACAACAAAACCATCGTTACTTGGAAATGTAGTTTGGGCTAACATTTACATAAATCCTCCACATCATTTATTCGACACACACGTCAGATGAAAAACAGACGTGAAGTAAACGGCCAAATTGGCCGAAATAAAACATGAAAATTTATAGGCACACATTTTCCTTATACGCTGCTCATTTTAAGATGCGGCGACAATTGCGTCAGGTCCTTCATTAGCAACGGTTGCTAGACAACTATCCGCACCGAAGACATTCACATATGACTGATATTATGTGAATGTTAACAAACTAAACTACGTTGTGTCGCATTTTTATGGTGAACATAATTATAGTAGTTGTTGTTTGTGTTGACCTGACTGATCAATCACCATGTTTCTTACTTAGATAGGAGGAAACGGCTGCTATTCAATTCAATTAAGTTTATTCAGATCGTCAATATAGACATTACAGAAGATTTATATACATAAATACAATGTATATATATACAGCAATGCCCAAAGAAACCGACCACACAACCACAGCAGAACCATGGGCAGCCCCTCAGGACCCAGTCGGAAATACGGCCCGCCACCATCCATCGGAAAGCTCTCGGCGATAGCTTTCCGATGAATGGAAACAAGCCACACCCCGACCAAATCCCGAAAAAAAACCCACCATCCCGCCCCGGTCAGGTGGTCAATCACTTTGGTAATCACTGTATGGTCATTACAGGTATACATGTATAAATGGGGTAGACGATATTCTTTACCTACACTGTTTAAGTTCGACAGGCTGCTAGTAGTAAGCCTCAGGGGGACCTAAATATCTCAAGGATCTTCCTAATAAATACTGACAAGTTTTTAACTGTCTTATGATTTCGGGAGTTAAATAGAGCGGCTAATTTATAAGTGTTTGGTCTCTGATAGAAGTAGGGTTTTAGATATTTTATTCTTAATTCGCTAAGTTCCCTACACTTCAGTACCATGTGATATTCATCGCCGATTTCGAGATTACAGAGAGTGCAGATTCTGTCGGAATAATCGGTATTCGTCCAAGCACCGAGTTCGGTAGGGAGTTTATGGTTTCTAGTGCGGAAAGCTAAAGTGTTTTGAACTGCTCTATTGTCATCAAGTGATAGATAATTCTCTCGTTCAAAATTTGACTTTATAATCCGATAAAATGCGAATTTGCTTGATTTCGATATTGTTGCCCACCATTCTTGAATGTATATGTCACGTAGCTTACCGGAAGTTGTGCGATTGAAGCTTTTCAAGCTTGGTACGTGTTGGTTGGTCCAGACACTACTCATACCTAGGCAGTTAAGGGTGTCCCGTATACCAATAATCAGTGAATTATTATGGACATAACCGATATCTAAAATGCACACATGACTGATATCGTTGTAGTTTCAACAAACTAAACTACACCAAGTAGCATTTGTTTTATGGTGAAAACAATTATACTATATAGTTATTGTTAGTGTGGATCCGACTGAAAAATTACCATATAGTTCTTACTTACAGGAGTGTAACAGTTTCTATGGACATATACCCGAAATAAAAAATGCACATATGACCAGGGTGGTCTGCACATTTTTTTCCAGACACAGTGCGGGTTTGGGTGGGTACGCCGGGGCTGGAAAATTGAGTAATTCTGAGTAATGCAATATTTTTCCTGACTTTACTCATGTTTGTCCACTATTAACCTTATATAGACTCTTATCTACATATATATCATTTAGAACACATTTAGCTAAATCACCTGATAAAGTATGTTTACCTATAAAACTGAAAACAAATCTCCCGAAACAAAAACGACTATATCGTTGCATTATTTTGTTAGTGAACTACAACTGTTAAGAACACGGGCTAATTGTTATATGGGACTAAAGCAATATATGTCGGCACGATCGTGTCAATAGGGTAGGTATGTTGTTATCGGTCGTTGGACTCAATGATGTGTATAACCAAATTATAATAATAATATTACAATCAGGCCATGTACCTTTATATGCATGGAGCTCATGACAACGCGTCAGACCTGTTTCAGGATTAATTAGACAATTTACCTCATTAAAACTCAACATCTTGGTCAGCATTCATGGGAAGATTGTCGGGCAGATGCAAATTATGTCAGTAAGAGCAAAGGTTTTATTGAGAAATTTATATTTGGCTACGAAAGATGAATGATTCGAAATGATACCTGTATAATAGATATGTTTCATAAAGTTTCCTAACGTTTTCTTTTATATTTTAAGTGCCGATATATTTTTTTAAATTAGAAATAAAGGCATATGCCTGACTCAGTTATCATTGTCATGGAATGCCATTGGTATAATATGGCTTTAGCTCCCTATAACGATTAGCCCCGTGTGAGCGACATGCGTTCTACACAAATAGTAGCCCATGTTGTGATATCTCACCCCTCCAGACATCAAACCATAGTTTCTAGCATACTAACTGGCTCTGGACCCCGGATCAGTCGCCACATTGCTACACAATACGCATGGACACAGAAGTCACATGGTTTTAACACTGGATTTTACAACAATATCACGCTCATAATTATGTTGTATAGGGTTAGAGTTGGTGTTTAGGCATGTTTTTGCATAGTTTGTTTCAGAGAATAAAGTACCTTACCTATATTAATATAATTGAAGCAGATTCGGATAGAATTTTTTCACGCCATTTATGTTTAACAATAATCAATAATAACGGTCAAGACTAACTGGTATGGTCGGATGGCAAATATATTTAGTAAATTTCAGTGACTTGCAAAATAGATAGTGCAATGGAGCAGGATTGGGAACAAGAGTGAACAAGGAATACATTTGGGATGGTATTCCCAATTTTAAAAAATTAGTAAAAAAAACATTTAAAAGTGTCAAATATGGGATAACGGGAGGGGGCCCAAATTTTGCAGGAATTTTTTTTTTGCAAGTAAGAGGGGTGGTGGGTACCTTGAGGTCTGAAATAATTTTTTGGAGCCTTATGTCTGCAATTTTTTTCCAGACCAGCCTGATATGACTGATATTGTGGTAGTGTTAACAAACTTACAAACTAAATTCGTTTTAATGGTGAAAATAATTATAATATATGTTAGTGTGAGCCAATCAGAATGTGGCATACATTTAGTTTTCATATGGATACTTATGCTCCATTATCAGTTCCGACAATCAGAACGAAGACCAAAATTGAGGAGTCTTGCACTAAGCGGTCAAATGGGAATTCAGTGTGGGAGCTGAATAGTTATATAAGCCATATAAAGATAACAGGCCAGAATGCCGGTTGATATGGGCCCTGGCCGACACTGACCTTGAATTTTATCGACCACCCAGACAGGTACTCCATAGTATCCGGACAGGTAGTATATAGAGTACCTGGACAGTCACTCTGCGAAGTACCCGGACAGGCACTCCAGAGTACCAATATTTTGGTACTCCACACGGGACAGGTACTAAATAGTACCTACGTTCCTGGGGGTTTAAGAGCGTATATTACCAAAATTCCATCAATGGATGATAATTAAAGATATAATGTTGACACTGACAGTTTGTATCAACCGTTACCACTGTGAAATTGAATTGGCGAGACTTCGCGGTTGACGAGCTGCTTATACGTCGTCTGAAGTGAAATTGTTTCTCAAATTGATGTTATGTGTTTCGTTGCATATCGTAAATGTGACATGCATTTTAGACAATGACGCACTCATCGACTGCGCTCTGATGCATCTATAACATGTTTCAAGAGGTGGCCCCCTGAATGAGACCACATATCGAGACCATCTCTCGTTGTGCATGTCTAATCTATTAATTATGTCTGATAAATGCCTGCAATGGTAACCGACGTACAATATTTCGTCTATAATTTAGGTGAAAATCCCCGCCAGTGAACCAGAGAGGGACATTTGCTAGTTTTAAACTGCACATTTATCATCCTGTTAAAATGATACCGGTAAAATGATACAGCTATTTGACATACTACACTATATATGAAGAACATGGGGCCAGCCCCCAATTTGTTTGCCATGGAAGTAGCCCACAATAGTTAGATAAGGACCCAGGCACCAATACGTGATAATAGGACCCATGTCCATACATAGCATATGGACGTATGATATACATAGGCCATGAACCAGGCCGGCACATATAAGCCATAATAATTATATATATAACTAATTGTGTTATCTGGCGTTGTCAATGCGAGTTAGATTGTATTTTACATGCTTTATGTTAGTACTAAATTTACATACTAATAGCCTATACATACATACATACTAATTAACTGCATAGTTGTATACATGTATACATACATATATATATATATATATATATATATATATATATATATATATACTAGAAGGTGACCCGACTTCGTCCGGGGTTTGACCTTGAATTGTCTATTTTGAAGGCCAAGGTCAAGTGGGGTCACGATTTGACCCGTCCAAAACACTGCCCGAACAAAAGTACCCGACAAAAGTACCCGTCGAAATCCATCCGGTTTTACCCGATTTGACCTTTTAACCCGATTTGATTTCCACTCAAGTATATAAACGCGCCTCATATACACACGCTCATTAATTATCAAGTTTCAACGTAAAGATAAATTACCATCGGTGCCCGAGATATCGCCAAGACGTCTGAAACATTCAAATGCATCGGCCTGTTAAGCGTTAACGTGATCTAACGTTATGAACTCTAACGACGTCATAGAAGTTACGCATTGTTTTTATCCTGATGGAAGATAGTACCACTTCTTCTTGATAATTGAGGCAGATAACTAAAACGGATACATACGCATTATATATCGTTGGAAAGAGGAAACACGAAAGATTCTCACAGTGTCATTATTATGACTGGCATTTTATTATTCGCGCTGTTTCGAATCAATTTATAAGCACCGAACTCAAATGAAAGTCCCGTAACACAGCGTAAAAACAGATTTGACCTCGGCACGTGAAAAGTTGACCTCGGATCTGAAAATTAATAGGCCTATGTTCGTCCCCGGCCGAAAATACCCCCACATACCAAGTTTCATCGAAATCGGGTGGGACGTTTTCGAGTTCATCGCGAACACACACACAGACACACACACAGACACACACACAGACACACAGATCTTCCAAAATATATAATAGACTAGCCGATGAGCCCGACGTTGTCCGGGCTACGTTGTCCGGGCTATTCAAAAACCAAATTTCAAGTCGATAGCTCTACCCGTTTCCGAGATCTCGTCTGCGCATGCGCGAAGCTGGCGTCGCACGGGCTCGGCGACCCAATAAAATTTGTATCCGGGGCAAGTTACATTCACATACCAAATTTCAAGTCGATAGCTCCACCCGTTTCCGAGATCTCGTCTGCGCATGCGCGAAGCTGGCGTCGCACGGACTCGGCGACCCGATAAAATTCGTATCCGGGGCAAGATACATTCACATAGCAAATTTCAAGTCGATAGCTCTACCCGTTTCCGAGATCTCGTCTGCGCATGCGCGAAGCGGGAACCGCACGGGCTCGCCAATACGACAACGTTCACCGCCCGGTCAAACTACACACACGTACCAAGTTTCGTCCCGATCGGTCGCGAATCGTAGATTTGTATAAATGACAGACAGACAGACAAACAAACAAACAAACATACATACAGACAGAGGTCTTCAAAATATATATGAGACTAGCCGATGAGCCCGACGTTGTCCGGGCTATTCAAAAACCAAATTTCAAGTCCGGGCTATTCAAAAACCAAATTTCAAGTCGATAGCTCTACCCGTTTCCGAGATCTGGTCTGCGCATGCGCGAAGCTGGCGTCGCACGGGCTCGGCGACCCGATAAAATTCGTATCCGGGGCAAGATACATTCACATAGCAAATTTCAAGTCGATAGCTCTACCCGTTTCCGAGATCTGGTCTGCGCATGCGCGAATCTGGCGTCGCACGGGCTCGGCGACCCGATAAAATTCGTATCCGGGGCAAGATACATTCACATAGCAAATTTCAAGTCGATAGCTCCACCCGTTTCCGAGATCTCGTCTGCGCATGCGCGAAGCGGGCGCCGCACGGGCTCGCCAATACGACAACGTTCACCGCCCGGTCAAACTACACACACGTACCAAGTTTCGTCCCGATCGGTCTAGAATCGTAGATTTGTATAAATGACAGACAGACAGACAAACAAACAAACATACATACAGACAGAGGTATTCAAAATATATATGAGATATATATATATATATATATCTCATATATATTTTGAAGACCTCTGATTCTCGACCGATCGGGACGAAACTTGGTACGTGTGTGTAGTTTGACCAGGCGGTGAACGTTGTCGTATTGGCGAGCCCGTGCGGCGCCCGATTCGCGCATGCGCAGACGAGATCTCGGAAACGGGTGGAGCTATCGACTTGAAATTTGCTATGTGAATGTATCTTGCCCCGGATACGAATTTTATCGGGTCGCCGAGCCCGTGCGACACCAGCTTCGCGCATGCGCAGACGAGATCTCGGAAACGGGTGGAGCTATCGACTTGAAATTTGCTATGTGAATGTATCTTGCCCCGGATACGAATTTTATCGGGTCGCCGAGCCCGTGCGACGCCAGCTTCGCGCAGACCAGATCTCGGAAACGGGTAGAGCTATCGACTTGAAATTTTGTTTTTGAATAGCCCGGACAACGTCGGGCTCATCGGCTAGTACATATATATATATATATCTATTATATATTTTGGAAGATCTGTGTGTGTGTGTGTGGTGTATCTGTCTGTGTGTGTGTTCGCGATGAACTCGAAAACGACCGATCCGATTTCGATGAAACTTGGTATGTGGGGGTATTTTCGGCCAGGAAGTGGCATAGGCCTATTGATTTTCAGATCCGAGGTAAACTTTTCACGTGCCGAGGTCAAATCTGTTTTTACGCTGTGTTACGGGACTTTCATTTGAGTTCGGTGCTTACAAATCGATTCGAAACAGCGCGAATAATAAAATGCCAGTCATAATAATGACACTGTGAGAATCTTTCGTGTTTCCTCTTTCCAACGATATATAATGCGTATGTATCCGTTTTAGTTATCTGCCTCAATTATCAAGAAGTAGTGGTATTTTGGAAGATCTGTCTGTCTGTGTGTCTGTGTGTCTGTGTGTTCGCGATGAACTCGAAAACGGCCGACCCGATTTCGATGAAACTTTGTATGTGGGGGTATTTTCGGCCGGGAACGGGCATAGGCCTATTAATTTGCCCGTGCGACGTGACCTTGACCTTGAAATCGGGTAATTTCAAGGTCAAACGCCCGAATATCACGGGATTTCGATGAAACTTGGTATGTGGGGGTATCTTCGGCCGGGGAGTCTCATAATCATATTCATTTGCACGTGCGACGTGACCTTGACCTTGAAATCGGGTCAATTCAAGGTCATATTGTCAAGTTTGATGGGATTTCGACGAAATTTGATACGTGGGGTTACTTTTGTCCACTGAGTGTTTTGGACGAGTCGAGTCGTGACCCCGACCTGACCTTGACCTTAAAAATGATCAATTCAAGGTCAAATCGGGTAAAACCGGATGGATTCGACGGGCACGTTTGTCGGGTACCTTTGTCCGGGCAGTGTTTTGGACTGGTCAAATCGTTACCCCACTTGACCTTGACCTTCAAAATGGACAATTCAAGGTCAAAGCCCGAACGAAGTCGGGTCACCTTCTAGTATATATATATAAATGTATATATATATGTGTGTCCTTTATAGACTCGAAAACGGCTGGACCGATTTACCTCAAACTTCATATATAAGGGTAAAAACCCATGAGAATGGTCGTCGCGGCGTTTTGGAGAAGCTCCGACCACCCGTTCTTCACTCCCAGTCACAAAAACGGCACTGCGGGGTTAATCGCGTTGATAGTTGAGCGTTCCTATCCGCAGTGTCATTGATAATGTTATAATGTTATTCTTATGTCTGTACACGGGCGTCAGCGTCGGTATCCAGACACGAGCGCCTCGTGTGATTTTTATGTCTGTCCACGTACTTACGGGTTCCTAGGAACGGGGAAGATTTTCATTGGGTCAGTTTTTCTGCTCGATGTACCGTAAATCATACCTCTTTTAGGGACGGGTACCTCCAAACCCCAAAGTTAAGTCAAATGGTTGGTTGGTATAAATTGGACGTTGCTAAATGATCACCTACGTTCGAAATTACGGACGCAAAACGCAGCGGAATGTAATGTTCAAATATTTCGGCAAGGTAGATAACCAACTTTTCGTAAACAATTCTGAGATTTCCAATTTCGGGAATGCAAACAGGAAAATAATATGGTGCGTATTGGCGATGTGTATGCTGGTTTAATATAATAGTATTTGAAGTTTTTATGGCTAGCATGTATAGTTACTATAGTTTAGATGGATAAATATTAAATAGATATCTCATATATATTTTGAAGACCTCTGTCTGTCTGTTTGTTTGTCTGTCTGTTTGTCATTAATACAAATCTACGATTCTCGACCGATCGGGACGAAACTTGGTACGTGTGTGTAGTTTGACCAGGCGGTCGTCGTTGTCGTATTGGCGAGCCCGTGCGACGCCCGTGCAGCGCATGCGCAGACGAGATTTCGGAAACGGGTGGAGCTATCGACTTGAAATTTGGTTTTTGAATAGCCCGGACAACGTCGGGCTCATCGGCTAGTCTACTATATATTTTGAGAACTCCGTATACAAAATAAATTAAATTAAATTAATTAAAAAAATGTCATGTTTCTGACGAACCGCGCCAGTGGTGGGCTAACCTGCTAGTACAATATATATTGGCACAGGTTCCAACCCCGATAATCTGGACATCATTTTTTAAGTTCATTGAATTAAGCACATTTGAAACAAAGAATACTCATACTGAGTCCGTGCCTCCATAAATCATATATATATTTGATGAAGTTGGCGACACTGTTTGTGTCCATTTTTCCAGCCCCTTCCCCTAGCTCCAACACTCCTCTTTATACTACGTCATGAGATTCCTCGCGTGTACATGTATATGAATATGACAATATTTGGTTGTCGCCCGCGATTGAGTGAAAAAAGGGGATGTGTCGCCCGCTCTATATCTGGAATGTCACCCTCGGGCCTGGCGGCCCTCGGGTGACATTCCAGGTCGAGAGCGGCGACAAATCCCCGTGTCTCACGAAAACAAGGGTGACCAACTGTTTTGTTATTTGTCAAAGGAGTATACACGAACCTTCTTAATGGCATGCCTAATTACGCGCGTATATTCATTAATCCAGCTCGAAGAGTTAATTATACTTCCATGGTGTAACCAAGGAAGTATATTGTTTTTCTACTGAGGTCGTTTTCCGTTTATTTCGAAATACTCAGAAACTAATTGCAGTAGGAACGCGAAATCTCTAGCGAATGTAGGCATCGAAGGTTTACTAGATATAATGGTATCCGGATTTCCGCCCAATGTTTCTTGGCGGAGTTATGGCCCTTTTGCGATTATTTTTCATTGTTATTATTATTATACTTCCATGGTGTAACCAAGGAAGTATATTGTTTTTCTATTGAGGCAGTTTTCCGTTTGACTGCAAATACTCAGAAACTAAAGGGAGGAGGACCGTGAAATTTCTAGGGATCTTAGGCATCTAAGGGATACAGCAAATGAAGGTATCGCGAGTTCGGCCCAACGCTTTACCACGGAGTGAAAATAAAAAAATAAATATTTTTCACTATTATTATTATTATTATACTCGACACTTTTTCAACGCCTTAATATCTGAACATATGAGGAGTATCGAACTGAAAGTTGGTACTTATGTTGGGATAAATGAGTTCTATGCCTTAGACGCATGACGAATATTGTCCGCGCTGTCTTTGCAGAGTTATCTCCTTTATATGAAAACATGTCATTTTATTATCTCGGAAATTATAAGGAGCAGAGCATCGAAAATTGGACCGTATGCACAACAGACCAACGGCATCAAAACTTGTGTTCGAGCTTTTCCTGAGGAGTTACCGCCCACAAATAGGCAAACATCAAATTGGTTGTACTCAGCTGTTCTTTTGTATCATTGTAGATAACCGAATTCGGTTTTCGCAGTCCACTTGGTAGTTGTCAGTTCATTGCGAAAACAAAAACTGGACAGGGTCGGTCATATATTTTTACATTGGGGTAGGGGCAAATTTTTCGAGAAAAACAAATTCTTAACGAAAGTAGTCTATTAAGGTATGCGCATTCCATGAGTGAAGTTGATCATACAGCAAAACGAAATTTTGAAATCCGATTAGAAACACCAGAGTTGTTGGTCCTGGAAATTCGCGTTTTTGCGCTGATCTGCTAACGACCGCAACTCCTCTGAAAGTATCCGACATTAAAAGCCCTATCACACGCTGGTGTGACCGGAATAAAGAGCGCAAGTGGTGCGCCAAAATCTGACAGGTTCGGTTCAGTATTGTGGGTTTGGGGAGGGGGTGGTCCCAGGTCCCAAATTGTTTTTGGTCTCAGAATCAGATGAAACTTGGAATATAACATCTACCATACAATCTGATTAGGAAACTGAAGACAGATCGTTAATCCGTTGGAAAATGTCGGAGATTTGGTCCCTCAAATTTTTAAATTGGGCACATATGCTTGTCAATTTCAAAAAATGTTATTCGTCTCTGAATCAGATGAAATCCATATTATCGCATCTCTGAGAGCAGCAGATTACAAAACGGAAAACAGTTTTAAAATCCGTTGGTAATTAACGAATTTACGGGCCCTCAAAGTTCGCATTTTGAGCCGGGGTTGACAATGTGCTTATCCCGTCACACAGTTTCGAGGCAGGGTAGGGGTCACTCCCATACACTTCAGATGAAAATACAAAAGCCAGGATAACATATGGTCACACAACTGAACAATTTGTGTTACTAAACTGCGATTCTTTCATCTCAATATTTGTTCTATTATTATACTTCCATGGTGTAACCAAGGAAGTATATTGTTTTTCTATTGAGGCAGTTGTCCGTTTGACTGCAAATACTCAGAAACTAATGGGAGGAGGACCGTGAAATTTCTAGGGATCGTAGGCATCTAAGGGATACAGCAAATGAAGATATCGCGAGTTCGGCCCAACGCTTTACCACGGAGTGAAATTTAAAAAATAAATATTTTTCACTATTATTATTATTATACTCGATACTATTGCAACGCTTTAATATCTGAACATATGGGGAGTATCGAACTGAATGTTGGTACTTATGTTGGGATAAATGAGTTCTGTGCCTTAGACGCATGACGAATATTGTCCGCACTGTCTTCGCATAGTTATCTCCTTTATATGAAAACATGTCATTTTATTATCTCGGAAATTATAAGGAGCAGAGCATCGAACATTGGACCGTATGCACAACTCGTTATGCCCTACAGACCAACGGCATCAAAACTTGTGTTCGAGCTTTTCCTGAGGAGTTACCGCCCATAAATAGGCAAACCTCAAATGAAATCCATATCATCGCATCTCTGAGAATAGCAGATTACAAAACGGAAAACAGTTTTAAAATCCGTTGGTAATTAACGAAGTTACGGCCCTCAAAGTTCGCATTTTGAGCCGGGGTTGACAATGTGCTTATCCCGTCACACAGTTACGAGGCAGGGTAGGGGTCACTCCCATACACTTCAGATGAAAATACAAAAGCCAGGATAACATATGGTCACACAACTGAACATTTTGTGTTACTAAACTGCGATTCTTTCATCTGAATATTTTTTCTATTATTATACTTCCATGGTGTAACCAAGGAAGTATATTGTTTTTCTATTGAGGCAGTTTTCCGTTTGACCGCAAATACTCAGAAACTAATGGGAGGTAGAATATAAAATTCTACAGCATAAGCCGATCACGAAACTGAAAGAATTTCGAAAATCCATTTAAATATTCCAGAGTTACATGTATAGGCCTTCAACGTTACCGTTACGGACTAAACGACTCACAACCTGAACTCCTCCGAACTTTCAAGCCGATGTGACCGGAATAAAGAGCGCAAGTAGTGCGCCAAATTTTGCCAGTGTCGGTTCAGTATTGTGGATTAACCAAATTTGTTTTCCAAATCCGATGAAATTTATAATAGAAATCTTGGAGAGAAGCAGATCACAAAACTGAAGAAAAACATTAAAACCCGTATATTGGAAATAACGGAGTTACTCAACAAAGAACTACAGATAATATAAAACTTAATTATATTTCGCGAAGAAAATTCCTAAAGTATTCATAAAGGTAACTCGCATTGAGCTGTAATATTACTTGTTATATAGGGTTTGTAACCGTGCCTTTGATGATTAGGTCAGCAAGGAACATGGTTGGTAAATATATATGTCAGAGTTATGGAGGCACGGACTCATTATGAGTGGTCATTGCTCATATTTGCTTAACTCAGTGAACGTGAACAAATTCTCATTTCTTATCAAAATGGCCATGTGTCGATCGGAATGGTACATCGTCTAGCCCAGACTGTAATGATCTTATACACGACCTAACCACGTCAGCTACGGGGACATCCTTAAAAGGGAAGCCCTTTCACCGAGAGGTTAGGAAGCGTGTCAGTCTGAACATGGGTTCAAACTCACTACCTTCGAAATTCTTGATCAGCCATTCGGCGACCATACGATTACTGGTAACTGGCGTATATATATATATATATATATATATATATATATATATATATATATATATATATATATATATATATATATGTCAGAGTTATGGAGGCACGGACTCAGTATGAGTGTTCGGTGAATAGCAATTCTACCCACATAGGTTGCTATCTTGAAGGGTGTCCTTAGTCGCATTGGTAATGTAACAGCATGTTGTGGGGAAGATGTCGGATTAAAATCAGCCAAATTACACATTGTTTTATCAGATAGGGGAACAATATATATCTAAATGGGAAATTCCATGGATATGCTATTATGAATATGTCGAGAGATCTGAATGTGTTTTGATGTTCAGCAGTATCATCCAGACTTTTACTGTTGATGTTTTCATCAGTAAGGATGCTGCCTGTTAATACAGAACTATAGATTAGGTGAATATCAATTGGACCCACACATTTTGATATTGCGAAGGGTTTTACAAGGCGCAATGTTAATGTGACAGCATTTTATGAGGCAAATATGTTTGGTTAAATCAGTCACTTCATACATCTTTTTGTTCAGCACTAAGTACACTACACATTTAATTGGACAGTTCCATGTAAACAAATTTTAGATGTCTTAAGGAATATTCATTTCCTAATGTAGTGACACTGTTTAGACACACTTGAGTCGATCACAAACATATAGTAGCAAATCGATTTATAAACAAGTTTGTGATCCGTTAAAATGTTTTACAATTATAATTACACATAGCTTTGGGCACAAATGTTGCTACTTACAATTGCCACACCCATGCCATATTGGGTGGCAGTCAAAGTAATTGTTGTGCGAGGGGATTGTATTTAACTTAACAATGATTAGTGTTTGTGATTGTTTGGAAGAGGCTTTTTAAATAAATAGCGTTTGCGTGAAAAATTAAGAATATCTAATTTCACTCGCTATCACATCTCTAGATCTTTGCAGATATGTACAGAGAATACTGTCTCCATGCAGTTTTTCGACCTACTTAGACCACAAGAACGCGACACAGGGGAGCTACATTACTGAATATTTACAACTATAATTTTCTTCTCAATGTTGCATACATGCCGATTGTATTAGTATCTAGTAGGTTAATGTTTGATATGTTGTATTTTCCCGGTCCAAGCTATTTAAAGTTTACTTGTGAAATTTTAGGCGCCCAGGCACTGACATACGTACACACCCTCGATAACGATTGAATCATCTGCCTCCGCGTGCATATTTGCATTTTATTTTCTCTTATCTATGTTGCTAATTAGCATATTTTCCACATACGCGCCTTTCATTTAAAGCGTAGACATGTATTCGTAAAACTGTGATCTAATTAATGGAGCGGATATCATAGTCCCACCTATCACTGGTGTTAGGTTTGAAAGGACCGCAATGCATATTTTGATCCGATATAGCATAATTGTGTAACTAACCCCTATAATTGCAAGGTATATTATACTTCTCAATTCCTAATATACTATGTATTAGAATGTTGACTTGTATTGCATTTTTAGATTATAAATTGAAGACTGATATTGAGACACTGATAATCAATTGTATGGATGTACAGTATTGCATGTGTATATTGGTGATTATCACATGTTACTTACATGTACATGTATTTAGTGGGGAGTTATCAAGCTGCCCAATATATTTTGGCAAATAAACATTAATTGTATGCGAAAACCTTTGTAGAGTTCTCCCTTAGGAAGATTTTACATCTATTCAGATCTGCCAATATATAATCATACGTGTGTCTATGTATCTGTTGTGTACTTACAGCTATTGGCATTTCTAGTTGGAACTTGAGTTTGGTAAGCCGTAGTTAGCGAATGATAGGCGGCATGAATTCAGGCTAGGCATATCATTACATTTAAATATTTACTAGCTTGTGGGCCCGACTTCGTCCGGGCTGTTTCCCCTCTGCTTTCCGTCGAAAGGCGCGATTAGACCTTGAATTGACCATTTTGAAGGTCAAGGTCAGGTCGGGGTAACGATTCGACCCGCCCAAAACACACTCTCGACAAAAGTACCCCTAGGTATCAAAGTTCGTCGAAATCCTTCCGTTTTACCCGATTTGACCTTGAATTGACAATTTTGAAGGTCAAGGCCAGGTCGGGGTTACTATTTGACCCATCCAAAACACTCCCCGGACAAAAGTACCCACAGGTATCAAATTTCGTCGAAATCCGTCTGGCAGTTTTCCCGGCCATTGATAACAGACAAACAGACAGACAAACAGACAGAAGTCCCAACATATATATTAGACTAGCCGATGAGCCCGACGTTGTCCGGGCTATTCAAAAACCAAATTTCAAGTCGATAGCTCCACCCGTTTCCGAGAGCTCGTCTGCGCATGCGCGAAGCTGGCGTCGCACAGGATCGGCGACCCGATAAAATTCGTATCCGGGGCAAGATACATTCACATACCAATTTTCAAGTAGATAGCTCCACCCGTTTCCGAGATCTCGTCTGCGCATGCGCGAAGCTGGCGTCGCACGGGCTCGGCGACCCGATAAAATTCGTATCCGGGGCAAGATTTCAAGTCGATAGCTCCACCCGTTTCCGAGATCTGGTCTGCGCACGCGCGAAGCTGGCGTCGCACGGGCTCGGCGACCCGATAAAATTCGTATCCGGGACAAGATACATTCACATATCAAATCTCAAGTCGATAGCTCCACCCGTTTCCGAGATCTCGTCTGCGCATGCGCGAAGTTTGCGTCACACGGGCTCGGCGACCCGATAAAATTCGTATCCGGGGCAAGATACATTTACATAGCAAATTTCAAGTCGATAGCTCCACCCGTTTCCGAGATCTCGTCTGCGCATGCGCGAAGCTGGTATCGCACGGGCTCGGCGACCCGATAAAATTCGTATCCGGGGCAAGATACATTCACATAGCAAATTTCAAATCGATAGCTCCACCCTTTTCCGAGATTTCGTCTGCGCATGCGCGAAGCGGGCACCGCACGGGCTCGCCAATACGACAACGTCCACCGCCTGGTCAAACTACACACACGTACCAAGTTTCGTCCCGATCGATCGAGAATCGTAGATTTGTATCAATGACAGACAAACATACAGACAGACAGACAGACAAACAGAGGTCTTCAAAATATATATGAGACTAGCCGATGAGCCCGACGTTGTCCGGGCTATTCAAAAACCAAATTTAAAGTCGATAGCTCTACCCAGCCCGACGTTGTCCGGGCTATTCAAAAACCAAATTTCAAGTCGATAGCTCCACCCGTTTCCGAGATCTGGTCTGCGCATGCGCGAAGCTGGCGTCGCACGGGCTCGGCGACCCGATAAAATTCGTTTCCGGGGCAAGATACATTCACATACCAAATTTCAAGTCGATAGCTCCACCCGTTTCCGAGATCTCGTCTGCGCATGCGCGAAGCTGGCGTCGCACGGGCTCGGCGACCCGATAAAATTCGTATCCGGGGCAAGATACATTCACATAGCAAATTTCAAGTCGATAGCTCCACCCGTTCCCGAGATCTCGTCTGCGCATGCGCGAAGCGGGCGCCGCACGGGCTCGCCAATACGACAACGTTCACCGCCTGGTCAAACTACACACACGTACCAAGTTTCGCCCCGATCGGTCGAGAATCGTAGATTTGTATTAATGACAGACAAACAAACAAACAAACAAACATACATACAGACAGAGGTCTTCAAAATATATATGAGACTAGCCGATGAGCCCGACGTTGTCCGGGCTATTCAAAAACCAAATTTCAAGTCGATAACTCAACCCAGCTTTACCCGTTTCCGAGATCTGGTCTGCGCATGCGCGAAGCTGGCGTCGCACGGGCTCGGCGACCCGATAAAATTCCTATCCGGGGCAAGATACATTCACATACCAAATTTCAAGTCGATAGCTCCACCCGTTTCGAGATCTCGTCTGCGCATGCGCGAAGCTGGCGTCGCACGGGCTCGGCGACCCGATAAAATTCGTATCCGGGGCAAGATACATTCACATACGAAATTTCAAGTCGATAGCTCCATCCGTTTCCGAGATCTCGTCTGCGCATGCGCGAAGCTGGCGTCGCACGGGTTCGGCGACTCGATAAAATTCGTATCCGGGGCAAGATACATTCACATAGCAAATTTCAAGTCAATAGCTCCACCCGTTTCCGAGATCTCGTCTGCGCATGCGCGAAGTGGGCGCCGCACGGGCTCGCCAATACGACAACGTCCACCGCCTGGTCAAACTACACACACGTACCAAGTTTCGTCCCGATCGGTCCAGAATCGTAGATTTGTATCAATGACAGACAAACAAACAAACAAACATACATACAGACAGAGGTCTTCAAAATATATATGAGATATATGAAAGGGAAAATCAGTTCATGAGTACATATACCAGAAGGAAAGCTCCGATGGGATTTCAACATTAATCTGGGAGTGTTATACATATACAGAGACCAGAAGGAAAACTCTGAAGGAATTTCAGTTTTGTATACAGGGTGTATTGGACATGCATATATAAGAAGGAAAACTCAGAAGGGTATTTTACTAGGAGTGTCAGTCCCATACAGCTGTAAACAAGAACAACATGTCAGAACAAATTGAAGCTGATACAATGCCTCGATTCAATGCGCATAATAGATCATCGAGTGAAAAGGATGAACAGAACATGTCACTCCTTATATAAAATAAATGTGACGGTTTCGTATTCACCATCGAATGTGTAATTTTCTGGCCGTGTTCCGTGACCAAGCACCACTCCAATTCGAATAAAATGTCTCTGGCAATTGAAATAAGATCTTGTACCTCCACGCCTGTCAGTTTATTTCACCATACATGTCACGCGACCTTTTCACTAACCTCAGTGCGCACACACCTGACTGGATGCACCTAAAATGCTGAATCAGCTGTTTGGCAGCAGGTTACAACATACAAGGATATTACCTGAGTTCAGTTTATCTCAATTGTAACGGTATATGTGTTATTTCCCAATACAAGATTGCGGAACCGCTTGACCATCCGCCATGCCCGTCTAGCAGTTAAACATCCTGTTCAGTAATTCGGCTGCTGCAGTTCAGTCGATTCTTGTGAACGCAGTTCAGCTCAATTTAACGAAGTCAGCAGAGTATAGGTTGTGCAAATGACTTGTAATCGATGGTACAGGGATGGATCACAATTGACCGACCTCCACCACAGTTCAACAGTTTAAAATCCCATTCAGCACTTTACGTACAGTTCAGCAGATTACCCCGAACGCAGATTGACATATTTTTAACGACGATTGTCGGGTATAGGTAATGCAAATGACTTTTAATCGATGGACCAAAACCAAATATAGGGAGGGAATACTATTGCACCGACTTCCACCCAGTTTAAAATCACGTTCGGCACTTCATCGGATACTGTTCAGCAGATTCCCTGAAAGTAGCTTAACCGATTTTTAACTATAGGATAGTCAGGTATACGTTATGCAAATGACTTGCAATCGATGGGCCATAACCAAGTACAGAGACGGAGCACAATTAACATTTTAACGGACATCAACCCGGTTCAACAGTTCAAAATCGCGTTCAGCAAATACTCGATTACAGTTTAGCAGATTCCGCCGATCGCAGTTTAAAACCGATATTTAATCCAGTTTTTTTATTTAGACTCTCCCTCTCTCTCTCTCTATGAAACCCATACTTTCGGAACAGCTTGCATCTTAATCTACGCCAATATTATAATTATCAAACTGAGCGGTGTATCCTCCACCAATGAAACTACTGAAAGATACTGAATCCGAACTTGACAGAATTTTCAAAATCCCTCAACATGCTTTATAATATTTTGCTCTAGAATACGATGGCATCCTATCTCTACCAAATATAATCGAAGCCTTATCTCATAGATCGAATACTGCCATATAATATGGAATGAGTTAAGTATTATATCTCATTACCTTATTATAGTATCCGACAAGCCAAATTTCGTGACTGTCGGACAGAATGTTGGCATCCTTGGGAGGTGTGGTAAGTGGCCCTAAAATATATCCCCACCGAATCGATCTAAACGTTTGGCTTGGGGCACCGCACTGTCAGTCGGTTAGTAACATGATACATTAGAATGGCATAAACACTGCCACGCTTGTTCGAACTATATGATATAAAACCATGTGATATAGCTTAGGTAGAAATGCCCATTCGGGACTAAATACATATATAGAGTACACCCATTGAAATGCCGATACCATGGAAGTATATCTGATTTGATGGAATCAGACCTCTAGTTTTATGTTGGAATCCTCGCAATTTAGAAAATAAAACGTTCACATTTTGGATCAATTGATACACCCATCATTTGCGGAGCTATTGTCCGGTTAGATTGCTGGTCGCATGGTGAGAGTCGGTTGACGGAATGAGGAGTAAAGCAATTTCGAAGTAGAGTATATAACCATGCGGCGATATGTTCGTGTCGTTTTATATGAGCGTATAAAGACGCAGGTATAGACGTGTTAATTTCGATAACGCTAAAATGTGAAACTTAAACGTTGTAGGGTGCCAAAAGAAATTGACAACTGTTACAGACTGTTACGCAACATAAGGGTATTCCTGTGAAGTCGGAGGAATGTATAACCGAAGACAATTGTCGATTGATAAATAGTAAAGAGTGGCTATTTTATATTAAGAGCTTAGTACAGAAACGTATTTGTGACGTATGTTCATCGTATGTGCAATTGTATATAGTACATACCAACTGCTTAATAAGGTTTATCTATTTGTTCCACGGTATTCATTAATGATATAAAAAGGTCCAATAGGAACCTTACACCTTATAAGGGATTTATGTCCGTGATAACACCATTTATACATAGCGTTCTTTAATTGCAAATTAAAGACAACAACTATACAAATTAGCAAACACCACAGTTCGCGGTTGTTACGAAACAGTGGGGTTTATACAACTCGTGTTTTCGGAAATTATTCGAGAGCTGTGATGTAATCTCTGCGCGTTGAGTTCTTCCAAGTTCTATGTGTACTGGTAACAGCTGAGCTGTCAACAACTTCCGAAATGTTACCCTCGAGGGTAACAAGTGATTTGCGGCACGACATGTGACGCAACCTCAGCCAATCAGAAGAGAGGAAAACGGGATGGAGATAACAATATCTGAGAAAAAACTGTTCTATCAATCTCCCCGATACACAATTCAAATCAAGGACAACGCGGACACTTGTAAGTATAGGTAAAAACCCGCTTTGGTGTCTGTACAATAAATATAGACCGCGGCCGCGGTCTATATTTCTGATACAGATACCCAAGCGGGTTATGACATATTTATAAAACGGTTCACACCCCAAGGCAAACAAAATTGACCCACATTCTATACGACGATTACCTATCAATTACCATTCAATCAAAAGTTAATTGAATGGTTTGTGGTGTTACATTTTCCCGTTGAACAATTAGTCAAATGCTCGTTGACAATCGGACCACTTGCGTCAGCATTATTTATCAGCGTTGATAAACCATTTTGTGTCCGAATTTGAAAACGTTTATATACTGATGACGTGTTTCTGGATAAAACAGATTCTTCCTTGTGATAATAAACTGTTTCGGTTGTTAAGGTTATTTTTCCTCTTGTTGTCATAATGGGGTTATCGTTCAGAATAAAGGGGGCAATCAAAGTTCCCTTAGTGTTCGGACTCCGACGTGAAACTATTTCACATTGCATGAAGTGTGTGTGATGAAATATCACCGGCATTCATGACAACATATTTAACCAAACCTGCATTTTCGGCGTACATGCATGTCTATGTCAACAGTTTGTGGAATGTTCTCAATGGTATCATTCCAAAGCTCGTGATTAATGTGGATTGTACATTCCAAAAAGGGTTGGATATCGTTCAGTTTACTTGCAATCAACCCGCCCCTCCCGACAAACCAAAAAATATTAAGTGTTGGGCCCCCACCGATGCAGCCCACCGCCGTGTTTTAACTTCCCGAGTGACTGGTGCTACATGTATCATTATGGCGTATTGTTATAGAATTTCACACCTTCCGCTCCGATCTCCTTTCAGCTTACTATCCAATTGATGTCAATTTATGTGTGATATTTAGCTCAATTCTATATTTTGGCCCCGTCGAAATACAGATTCATACAAGAAATATTGTTCATGAATTGGAGCAATTTGATTGGCTGAGGGATGTGAACCGGTTTATAATTATTGTGAGTGGCCTCGTTTTGTGGGCACCGGCACATAGGTAGACGCCGTTGTCATAAATCGTCGTTGATTGTTGTCAGCCAGCCACGACGGAGCACGAGCTTGTCGGCGGCCTGCAAAAATGCCAGCTAACAAAACGACAATCTGGCATGGCATTTTTGCAGTTTGCAGTGCAATTTTGCCAGCGTACGAACGTACCGTAATTATTTATCAAAATTGCTACAAACTTATGCAATTTGGCAACAGTTGACGAAATATTAGAATGAATGTTGAACGTGTGGAGAATGACTATTGACATTTTTGCCATCAATCTTACATTTGATTTTGAACTATATTCGCCGTATTTGATACAATTCATAGTAGTCCAGTGCATTTATGGTTTCATCTCAAACTAATTGCAACACAAAGTGTATCAGGGGGAATAAGTGTATTAACACATTACAAACAAAAAAAGAATCAAGAAAGGCGAAATTGATAAATTTTTTGAAATAAATTTGTCAAAATTTGGTAAAATACTATATATCATATCACAAGCCCTTCCATTTGTATATCAATGTTTGTAGTGTACACACACCCTAAATCTAGTTGGATGAACTTTGTATACAACTCGTTGGGTGAGAATTTGTTGTGTACTTATTATCCAACAGTTTAGTACGATGTACACAACTGATTGCGTGAACTGTCTTCTGTGGTATTACTTTCATACCACATTGGATAAAACCGCCACATGACCGGATCATCCAATAGCAGCGCGTTTCCGGTGCGGGCGAGCATGCGAGTTTTTGGCTCCAAATATTTCAAAACAAGATGGACGACTGTGTGAAAAAACTCCTGAGCGACTGGAAAATGGGACAAGACGTCGTGGATAGCTTTGCCGGTATAGTATACCTGTCTTATAATTGTTCTTTGTACGATACACTGATTATGTAGGCTTTATGTATTGAGTGTATAGATTTGCCAAATTTTGAAGTTTACAAATTTACACAACTGCTAACGGCACTAATTTGACTAAAGTAGTACACTCATACACTCAACACATAAAGCCTATACATAATCAGTGTATCGTACAAAGAATAATTATAACAAAGGTATACTATACCGGCAAAGCTATCCACGACGTCTTGCCCCATTTTACTTTCCAATCAACGTTGGGTAAACTTTCCAATCAACAGATGTCATCAAACTCTACCCAACACCCAACAGTTCAATAAACGTAGATATATGTGCTGTGGGCAATTAACGTTGATTGAGTGTTGTGTGAAATTTCATTCAACACGTTGTATAATTAACATACAACCGTTGATAGTAAATATATATGCAACGTTGTGTAAAAGTGTATCCAACAAAATTGTCATGCAACTTTTCACACAACGTAGATAGGTGCTGTGGGCATACAACGGTTGATTGACTGTTGGATAACTTCGTATCCAACTAGATTTAGGGTGCAATCCTGAATAGAGAACAGAAAACCTTTCCCATATAGGTTGAGAATTTTGCGAGTTATGTGCCTCCAAAATTGGAAGTTTATCTATTGTCAGAGCATCAATTTCTCAAAATTAGCTAAAATCTGTTTTTTATGGTCTTGTTTTAAAAACTAAAGAAAAATGAAGGGGTTGTTTGTTGTTTATTTAATTTCCTCTCTTGATGGTGCACACAAAATTATCTATTTATGCATCTGTGATTGAGAAGACAACAAATATTCTTAAACAAAATGTGTCTTCCATTGCATGGACTTAGCCAAATTTGCCTGTGATCCAGAACTGGCGTGATGGAATAGCATATTTGAGGCCATACAACTCAATAAATATAAATCCATATGCCATGTATTTATCAAAATCACTTTATTTCTGGGTTGTTATATATAACATGCCCAAAAAGTTCGAAATATACCCCCATTAATGTATTAAACTTGTTATTATGCAACAATAATCTACACAAACTGGAATAAAACAACTTTAGTCTCCAATGACTAGAATAGGGTGACAAGATTATTGTACCACTCTCGGGCTGGTCCCAGGTTCTTAGCATTAAGTTGGCAATTCTTGGAACACGTTGATGAGATTTATTATTATAAATATTTACAAAGTCACATCAGGCGGCCACGGAGAATAATACCACAACATCTTCTCACGCTGCACGTTAGTCTCTTGTGTGCGTTCAGAAACAAGAGAGAGCCCAGTCTTTCAATCCCCGGCTGAAATAGTATATATGGAAATCTGAAAGACACACCCAACCACGTGTACCAATCTTATCCGTACACGTACTGGCTGTCCAAACAGGTTAAGATTTAATACAATCTCTATAGGAAATCACTTACTCGCAACGGAATAGCGCAGGCTATTCAATTTCGGCTCAGTTTCCCACGCATAATTTATGGACCTAATGGTAGGGTATTGACTTCCAGATTAACCTTATATACGCCGGGTAACATTAGAAGTATTACATTATAGCCTTTTGTGATTACACCTACCCATAATCAACGTTCAAATTTGGAGTCAGTTTCTTGAAAAATAATGTGAAATCCGGTGACTGTTCATTGGCATAACCAGCACACTGTTCAGGGGGGGGGGGGGGGTCGTAAAAAATTTCCAGGCACGTATGATGATTCTTTTTTTTTCCGGCCTCGGACCACCCACCCACCCAATTTCTTCCGTTTCCGGCCTTTTTTTCCAGGCAATTTTGGACACCCACCCTTTTTTTTCCGTTTCAGGAAGTTTTTTCCGGTCAGTTTTGGACACCCACCCCCCTTAAATTTGAGAAAAATGATCAATTGAGCAACCAAATAGCTGATTATCCTGCATTATCATAATTTATTGCGCTATATTTGAATAGAACAGTGCATAATGAGATAACTATACTATTTGAATTTATCATATAAGTGTCAATAATCAAGAAATGTGTCAACATAATCACATTTCTAGGGATATATAGGCAGAGTGCCAAGGTTTTTATTAACATTCATTTTCATAATATATAGTCACATGATCTAGTCACATAATCACATTTGAGTATTCTACAGAATACATGGTACCGGTACAACAAATTTCAGATTATTTGATATTTTGATATTTGCTATGTGATATACAGTAATGCCCTAATTAATCGACTCCATAACCACAGCAGAATAATGGGTAATTTAATTTTAATTTCCGACTAAATCCTGAAAATTACCCATTATTCTGCTGTGGTTATGGAGTCGTTTAATTAGGGCATTACTGTATTGCTGGAATCAAATTGTTTATCAAAACATGTGGAAATACAACTGTTCATCCCAGTTCATCCCAGTTCGAAGAATAATGCTAATACCAAACATAACATGATATACATGCGTGACTCTTCTTGGGGCATCTGAGAAACCAGAACTGAGGAAACATGTTATAGCATGTAATGGCAGGCTGGTAGCCACTGCCTGAAGTAATAGGCTTCGTAATAATTGGGAATAATATGGATGGATAGCCCAATTTTACTTCTTTTTTGCTCACGATATCAGTGACGATAAAATCTTCGTTACTCTGATTAACATTACAAGCTGATCCACATTAACATGGAAAACAATGTGAAATTGTTCAAGCTGGCCCGGCTGGCCTTCAATTTATTTGTTAAGATTTTGTTTTACGTTGTCAAAAGTCTATTTTATTCCATTATTTATTATATCTTTATTTCCAAGTCACATATGGTCAAGTGTGCTTTCATTTTATTGCTTATTTTCAGCTGAGTTCTGCATAGTTATTCTTATTTTGTTGTATCAGTAGATGGTATCCTGATTAAATTTTATTTTCCCAATAGCGCAGTGTCTAGTTCTATCAAGTTGAATTTGGGTTATTGTTGGCCATTGTGCAACTGATCCAACTTCTGATAACCTCTATATGTAGTATAGCATTAGTATTAACTATATATGACCTGTTTCTGTTCAAAACACATCAAAATAAGACTCAATAGCAGGAATGGAAAAAAAATTTGGCATATGGAAAAAACTGTTTTTTGGACCCAAGAGACACCCACCCACCCCATCATACGTGCCTGGAATGTTTTTCCGACCCCCCCCCCCTGCACTGTTGGGGAAATACTCCTAGAGATTTGGTTCCCTACCGAGTTTCGTGAGCATTTTTAGCGACGATTCCGATTCTCTATCGAGCAATTGCGGCATAAAACGTAAACATCAACAGCATTAGACCAGTGTTTCGTGGGTTTCATAGAGCTACCGTGAAATAATAGTTATGGCCATCAGTGTGTGTAAAAAAAAGTTAAAAACTAATCACGAAATACACAGAAATTGACTTTTTAGTTTCCGATTCCAATTCTCTGTTGAGGACTCCGATTCTCTACCGAGCGCTCGGTTCTCTGCGAATAACTCGACTCCCTGACTCAGGTAAATTAGTATATGCCGTCCGCAAACTTTGCTCGGTAGAGAATGTAAACATAGCTCGGTAGAGAACCAAATCGCCAGGAGTAGTTCCCCCACAGTGCTACAGCACACATTTATTGGAAAATTGCTTTGAAACTTTACAGCCTTATTGGTAAATAAAAAGTAGAAATGCTTCTATAATCACGATGCGGAACATAGATCGAATAAGACCAGGACAACTAAGTAAAATGGTCTTTTGAAGCAGTTTTGAATTTTCCTGACCGAGCAGAGCGGGAATTTCTATTTGACCCACTTTTTCGGACTCGACTCAAAATATTTTCGGCCCAAAAAGTTCGGCCCAGGTGGCCATTTTTTAATATGGGACAGTTTGCCACATTTTCCGAAATTTACCCGACGGAGCAGAGCGAAAACTGAAATTCGACCCACTTTTTCGCACTCGACCCAAAAGTTTTTTTCGGCCCAAAATTTTTGTCCGAGGTGGCCATTTATGACCCCGCACTTGTTTCGGACTATTTCCGTTTATTTTCGGACTTTGCCTATTTTTGAGGCATTTTTGAACTTTTTTACCGTATTTTGTTTCACGCGAAATTTCGTCTCGGCTTACTTAAGACGTTGCCATGGTCATTTGCCACATTTTCCCAAATTTTTTGAATAAGGAATAAGTAACGGAATTCACGCTGCTCCGTTGTTAACTGATGCTAGTCGGCATGGAATCAGGCTAACCATATCATTACAATTAAAAGCTTTATAAATGAAAGGGAAAATCCATTCATGAGTACATATACCAGAAGGAAATCTCCGATGGGATTTCAACATTATACTGGGAGTGTTATACATATATATAGAGACCAGAATGGAAACTCTGAAGGAATTATATTGGGTGTGTTAGACATACATATACAAGAAGGAAAATCATAAGGGATCTCAGTTTTAGTAGGTGTGTTAAACCCATACAACTGTAAACAAGCACAACATGTCAGAAGAAATTGAAGCTGATATAATGTCTCCATTCAACGCACAGAATAGATCATCGAGGGAAAAAGATGAACAAAACATGTCACTCCTAATATAAAATTAATGATGGTTTCGTATTCACTATCGACATTATGTAATTTGCTGGCCATGCTTCGTGTTTCCCCTCCATTGGCCACCCACCACTCCAATTTGAATAAAATGTCCCTGGCTTTTGAAATGTCAGTTTATATTCGTCAGATATGTCACGCTAACTTTGCGCCAATAATCTAAGTGTACACACATTACTAGGTGCACCTAAAATGATGAATTAGCTGCTGACAACAGGTTACAACACAAAAGAATAGTTCCTGAGTTCATTTCAACTTAATTGTAACGACGTAACAATGTAGTCGGTCGTGGGTTGTGTAAATGGCGCATAATATAATATGTGTTATATCCCAATACAGGGTTGGGACACCGTTTGACCGCCCGCCATGGCGTTCAGTAGTTAAAAATCCCGTTCAGCAGTTCAGCTGCTGCAGTTCAGCAGATTCTCGCGAACGCAGTTCAATAGTAACTCAATTACAACGATATCAGTATTTTAGGTTGTACAAATGACTTTTAATCGGTGGGTCAAGTACAGGGAGGGAAACCCATTTGACCGACATCCACCACAGTTAAAAAGTTCAAAATCCCATTCAGCACTGTATTCCCCCGAACGCAGATTTACATATTTCTTACGAAGATGGTCGGATATAGATAATGTAAATGAATTGTAATCGATGGACCATAACTAAATACATGCAATAATTACCATTTCACCGACCTCTATACCCAATTCAAAATCCCGTTTGGCACGTCATCGATTACAGTGCAACAGATTTCGCCGAACGTAGCTTAACCGATTTTAACTAATATAGTGAGGTATAGGTTATACAAGTGACTTGCTTTGGGTGGGCCATAACAGAATACAGAGAGGGAATACAATTTGGCAGACATCAACCCCGGTTCAACAGTTCAAAATCCCGTTCAGCAATTAATCGGTTACAGTTCAGCAGATTCCAACGAACGCGGTTTAGCCGATATTGAATCCAGTTGTTTTTATTCAGACTCTCTCTGAAGTCCCATGTTTTCGGTATCCAGCTGGCATCTTTCTCTACTTCGATAGTACAATTAACACACTGTGCGGTTGTTCATCCACCATCAAAACTACCAAAAGATACAGAATCCGAAACTGACCGAATTTTGAATTTATTTTCCAAATAAATGCGGGCTGCAGGGTGTGACGATGGATTCAAATTGGATTTCCAAGATAGCAGGCGATGTTTTTCAACGAATTCCAGGATTAGGGTCTCGCCCACCGAGTAAATAGTATACAGTTGTCGCACATTGTCGAGGGATACATTGATATTTGCCACCCGCTATTAAGAAGCACAACAACTGTTTCGTTATCCGATTACTAAAAAAGAAAATAATTACAATTCATACGCACGATGTTGCACTGATTCATCGCATCGCACGCGTGCTTTCTTTCGCGATTATGCATATTTTCAGTAATTTTGTATCGTCCTTGGATTTCTGATCCATAAAAGATAGTCAAGCCGTTGCGGTTTTGATAATCACCGTTTAGTTACCGTCATGTTGGCGGTAAAATCGTCAAAATCGGTCCATGCAATGTAAACCAATAAGCCATAGAAGTATGTTATCCCCTTCTGCTATTTTGGTATTTTCAATGTCGCATTGTGCGCGCAATTTACACGCGATGTTAATTTCATTACGATCTGCCACGAAAGCTGTTGGGAAGTTGTAGATTTCATAAATTTATTTTCATAACTGTCAATACTCCCAAGTACATCCCCACACAAAATACTGCTATGGTGGAACAATAACACACGGAGGAACCGATCCCGGGAAAACAAGGATATCCCGGGAAAACAAGGATGGCCAACGCGGCAACAAGTAAAATTTGTGTTTTCCGTGGCGGTGAAATTGAGTTTTCGCCGCCAAAGTCCGTTTGTTAGGACAATGGAACGGTACGTATCACCTATCATTGATTTATCCCAGTGAACTGGTTATTGTGAAGGGTGCTGCCAGTGGTTAAATGTCTGAGCAAACGATACACGCTGCTGTAGTGGTGCCACCAACTGGATACCCTTGGCCAAAATACCGGCATTGTTGACAAAACATCCATCATTTTTTCAAAAATATACACTTATCGGTGGGTGCGATTGAGCCGATTCGAAGCCAAACATCTCCCAAGCATTTCCACAAAATTGCAGTGCAAATGTCCCAGAAATAAGCATTTTATTGAGCATAACGTGAAGGTGGTGCAACGATTATTTGACAACGCGGGTGACGAGGAAGTGCCAACGCGGAACACAAGATACGAATGTATTCAAATATGATGTTCGAAAATAGGTCTGTGCAGCTATGTGGTACATATATCACTATTGTTGTTGATATATATGCCGCAAGATGCAAATCAAGTATCATAGGATTATTCAGCTATGGAAATGTAGTAGTTATATAGCTATGTGGTATATATACAACACGTGTATACGCTTTGTCAATAACCCATATATATGCGACCAAGTTAAATATGTTAACTACTTTTATATTTACAGAACGAGATAGAATAGTGCATCTCTATCACTGTCATAACATGCTTTTCTTATTGCTCGCTTTGTTCTGGTTCTCGTTCAGTGTTGCTGCTGGTATTGATTTGAGTAAATAAAGGATTCAAGGATTTGTTCGTTCTGTAGATGCCGCCATCGGTCATCGAGTCGCTATCCGAGGTATGTTTACGTTTGTGAGAAACTACTCTTTTGTGTAAAACTAATTATTTTTCCCAATATTTTTCTCGGAATCAAAAAGTTCTGAATGTTTGCACGGCGTACATATAAGTTATAGCGGAGAATACTTATTGACATGCATAGTAGTTTCTCACAAACTTGCATCAGATAGCGACATGATGGCTGAAGGTGGTAACTGAATTATGAACGGATTATTGGATGCCACAAAAAAATTACAAAATTCCCCAACGTTAAGCCAACCAATTTAGTTTGAGTTCCCAACGTTGTCCCCCCGTTGGGTCAACGTTATGCCAACCAAAGGGTTTCGTTTCCAACGTTGGGCCAACGTTATGCCAACCATGTTGTCTGGATATCAACGTTGGCCCAAAGTTGGGCCAACGCTCTGTATATGTCGTCCAACGTTGGCCCACCGCGTTGGCCCAACATTGGCCCAATGAGCAAAATTACGTTGGCCCAAGTGGTTGTGGGTGGTGAGGAGATATGTGAGGAGGTCGAGCAAGGTAGCGTGGTCAGTGAAAGTTGTGAGCAGAGTGGTGTGCGCTGTCGATGAGGACATAGTTGATGGAAGGTGGGTTGAACACGATTATTGCAAGAATTATGAGTCGAGCATGCACCAAGGTTCACAGGTAAAGGTTGCCGCGGAAATACGGGGCGAGCAGATATGTAAGAAGACGGTGGTTGAGCAAGGTGTTGCGTTAAATATTCTAACTGCTTTTGCTGGCCGAAAAAATGTAATGACATTTCTTGGTATAATTATGATGAAGTGATCTCGTTTATTCCAGATCCACAACTGATCGAGGGGTCTCATTCACATTTCGATGTTGGGGAATGTGCGTGGGACTCGGCGATGAGTAAACTGTTTTAAAAGTTATCATAACTTCACCTCACTAATATACTTTTTTTTATATGTGAATATAATCACAGGTCCCCAGAACATAAATTGTGGTAAAATTTTGTTCTGGGGACCTGTGAATATAATGAAGGTGGAATTCATGCTTGTGATGATGAATTCGAGCAACGTGCATCGGGATAGATTATCTAACACCAGGAACATGTACTTATATTTATGAAATACGGACATGCACTTGTTTTAATTTATCTCAACCGAGCACAAAGCTAAACGAGACAGGTATATACGAAAGGGATTCAAATATACAATGTGTGCTAATTTACATGTATCCGGATAATCCCATAGCATATCCCTGTCGTACGTTACTCGAATCTATCACAATAGTTTAACATACACACAATATTCTTTATCCTTACATATTGTCCAGTACGCGGGCAGCTCTTCACCACATAGTTGTATTATATTTAAACACAAACGAATGTTAGTGTACGTTCATATGATGTCATTTGATAAAGCAAGGGATAGAGTGTTCACCCGACTGTAACCAATGTCTATCGTGTAACGACAATTTATTTACTATAGCACAAGACACGATGGTATTCAGTTAACAATATTCGTTATACCATATGTGTACTAAATGTGTAAAAAACAGTGGGGCATTTATTATGAAAAGAAATTCCACAAATTGAACCTCGTTTTATATAATAGCCTGTATATATGCTATGCGCCTTTTTTGTCAATCGTGTAATCTTTACTGTAACGCACATCATTGAATTTTCTGATGTTATTAAAAACCTCGGTGTGACCATCGACAAAAACTTCTCAATGTCATCTCACATCAGCAACCTATGCAGGTCCTTATATATGGAGCTCCGGCGCATTTCGCATGTACGTCCATATATCTCCGAACAATCCACACAAATATTGATGTCCTCATTTGTGTTATCCAAAATCGATTACTGTAATTCTATTTTAGCAGGACTCCCAGATTATCAACTTCACAAACTTCAAAAAATTGTTAATATTGCTGCAAAAATTGTGTGCCGTGCAGGCAAATTTGATCATTACACTGTTGTATAAATTTGATCATTACACTGTTGTATAAATTACATTGGCTTCCCATATTTGAACGAATTGTGTACAAACATACTACTTTGTGTTATAGAAAGTCGGATATTGATAATGCTTTGCCACCATATATTGATACATTGTTGGTCAAATATGTACCTGCTCGACCACTTCGATCACAGGATGCGAATGCGATGGTTGTACCTAAACGAGATCTGATGTACTTTGGTCGCCGTTCTTTCGAGGTCTACGGGCCGACCATTTGGAACAACCTTCCCAAAGAGGTGAAACAGTCTGACTGTTTGGAAACATTCAAATCGGCCCTAAAAACTCACCTATTCATCTCCCATTTCGGACAAATAACATCAGAAAACGTTGAGGAGACTTAATTATTGAAATACATGCATATTATTTATTGCGTATATGTTATAGTGTGAATGTGTGTGACTGCGTTTGTGTGAATTGTTCAGCGCCATGAGCCATACGGGATATGGCGCTATACAAATACTCTATATTATTATTATTATTATATATTGATATAGAAATACGCGTCAGAAAACATCATTAAGTATTTGGGACATGAATTCTCGCGAGAATCGCCATAATATTGAATTTGCACTGATGCCAGTACATGATTATGATACCTATATGTATACAAATGACATTTCGCATATGACTGTGTCAGTTGTGTAACGTTGTGATCCTTAATGTAACAAAGCCTATTCCTACATCGTATGCCAAACGTCAGATATCCTGATTGTGTAGTTCGTCGCTGTATTTTCTTTATGAATAACAGGTTTTATCATCTTGTTAGCATATTTCGTAACTCTGGATTTCGACATGGCTTTTATACAGAAATTTATCAGATATTGTCCACCCCGTAGCAAATATGTGTCTTTCGTGTTGCGCTGAAGTCCGTCGTGTAACACATATTATTTTTTCATCTATAAATGAAACGTTATATATTTCAATTCCAGTTTTGTTCAATATTTGATGGACAAGGAGTGTCCATTTCAATATTATGTTAGAAAGTGTGTGACATTTGATTATCTTGATTTAATAAAGTTTAATGTTGTGTTGAAATTAAATTTTTCTGAGAAAAATGAGTTCCATTGTGGTCCCCATTGAAAACCAGCTATACAAAGGGTAAATGTTTTCTCGATCTATGCATTACCGGTCAATACTCAATTCGGATCAAAAAGTACTCCAATATCTCTATTCTGAAAAATGATATACCAGATGACAATACTGTTACAGAAGAGACATAATTTCCAGACATCCACCATTCATAGCATCATAAAATATCAGTGCTGGATGTTTAAGCTCGAACATCAGTCGTTTCTTCCAGTTCAATAGCTATATATATCGAAATGACAACAACTTTCCCCATTATCGGAACTAAAAAAATGCCATGTCTGTAATTTTGACCAAAATTGATATTGACTCATACAGCCATGCGGCGAAATGTTTGGTTTCGTTTTAAATGAGCGTACACGTGTTTATTTCAAGAAGGCTAAAATGTGAAACTAACCATTTTTGGTGCTGCAAAAAGAAATTGACAACCGCTACTGACTGTTATGCAACATAAGGATATTCTTGTGAAGTCGGAGGAATGTATAGCCGAAAGGAAATTGTCAATTGATATACAATAAAGAGTTGTTATTTGAACTTTATAGCTTAGTACGGAAACGTATTTGTAACGTATTATATGTACATCGTTTGTTCAATTGTCTGCAAGTAAATACCAACTGCATAATAATGTTTATATATTTGTTCCACGGAATTCATTAATGGTAGAAAAAGGTCCAATGGGAGCATTACACTTTATAACGGATTTATTCACAGCGTGTTGCAAATTAAAAAAAAACAAGTTAGTATGCAAATTAGCAAACACCAAAGTTCGCGGTTGCTACGAAACAGTGGGGTTTATAAAATGAGTGTTTTAAGAAATTATTTGAGAGCTGTGAGGGAATCTCTGCACATTTAGTCCAGCAGATAGTGGTAGACCTCTGCACCCCCCCCCCACAGGACTCAACTTCACCCCACTAATTTTCTTTCTTAATGTCTCCTCTAATTTTGTTCCGTTGTTAACAAGAACAAAAAGTGGCCGCAGAGACTCCAGACAAGATGGCGTCCATCATGGCGGCCATTTTGTTTATATTAACCAGGTCTCTTTGATCGCCGTTATAGTAAAGATGATGTCACATGCGGTCTTGTTTTCCGCTCGATTCGTTATGGAAATATACAACCCTTACAAATTAGCCAACAATCCGACACATAAATCCAATATGGCGGCCAAGATGGCCGCCGAAAAGTGAAAATTTGCTATTTTTCGGACATTTCACCATCTTTCGTTTGTCTCTGTGGGATAATATTGGTATCTTGACGCGATTTTATAAATTTATCGTCTAGAAGGATCGTTGGCGAATACACGGGGACCATAATATACATTCCTTGCCGGACATTTTTGTCAAATATCACGTTTTCCCAAATGCCGGTATAATCCGGTCAAAGCCAAAACGACGCTAATAACGCAATGTCTGTTTCGAATCAATGAGTGTTATTGATATTGCACCGCCCCTTCTTTTGGGTATGTTTTAGATTCAGACATGATCTCATGTGGCTTTGCTTTCCTTGTATGCTAAGATTGTATCTTCCAATCCGTTTGGAAGCCGTTCTTTATCAACTGGACAAGGCGTGTACCATTGACTACTACTATATAAGCCCCACCCAGACTGGGATGTAGTCTTATGGACGATGCATTTGATAGTTGATATGTCATACTCACGCTGGGTGGTGGTCGGTATGGTTCAAGAAAGTACAATGCCATCAACACAAGGGTGAAATGTTCAACGCGAAGAACATCTAGAGGAATGTTACTTTGATGATATCTTGCATTCAGTTTAACCTACGTTGGGTCACCAAGTGATTTCTTGGAAACATCACCATCAAAACCATTGTCCTGCATGGCACATATTAAGTACTATATTCTAAAGCTATATAATATAAAGCTATATGATCATACAGGTCACGTTCACCAACGTCCACATCCATTGCCGTCGAGACTATAAATTGTTCTTTAAACACAGAATGAAATAAATGCACCAGTTCCTTACATTTTCATTTTCTTGAATAATAAAGCCCACATATTAACACTAACCATGAGAGAGGAGATCAACAACGCATATCTTCATTCTATAAAGACATTATCCTTTAGCCCATCCGACTGTTCTGGGGAGGCTAGGATAGTATTATCCAGACAAAAGTATCCGTTTGGTCAATTTAATTCAGAACGGCCTTGAAACGGATGTGGAAATATAATCTTACCACACCAAAAACACGCATGACATTCTATATCTGAAACATGCACCTGGTGTAGGGGTGTATACCGTGGCCCATTTCATTCCCACTGTCATGGCGCATGTCCACAAACTAGCACCGCGAGTATTGTTCTTCTCTGCTGGGAGCTATTTGACGAGACGACTGCGGGATGTCACACAGTTTGCTTATGACCATGGTCAAGAAGTGTCGGTAGTCGGTACATTATGGTCTTCTCCTTAGCAGATAGGCATCTGTCCAAGGGAATGAGACAGCTAGCTACCTTCGAAACACTGCCGAAGTTGTCCACGTTCGCTAAGTTTGTGAGTTGAACCATCTATTGAGAAGTGACTAGTTAACTGGGAAGTTCGCCAGGTGTACATGTCGTTATCCTCATGGGTATGAGAAAGACATACATAGAGATGACCCTATGTAAGCTTGCATACTTATCGACCATATGCCTTTCTAGTTCAAGATGACGAACAAATCCCATATTTAGCAAGTATTTGAAATCTTAAGCTAGACACCGGAAAATTAGTTGTTTGAAACGTTATGATTAGAGGGACCCTTCTCCCTGGAAGTGTTGAATACTTTGTCGGTGTGAGCGACCTAGATTTATCAAGCAAAGAAATGGAAACTGGTCCAGATCATTAAGTACGTGGCAAATCAGAATCTGTCATCAGGTAATTGTTCGAATATGGCTATTCGGCGCACCTACGGTTACGGCCATTATCGGCGCGAAGTGTCGAATGGATTTCGAAATGCCACATCGCAATATTAATTGTGGGTTTTCGTACTTCGAGAAGGATACGAGAAATGTTATGCGTTTTGATACGTTTTAAGTTGAACTAATGGATGGTTTGTGTATAGTTTCGTCCATACATATCGATATTATGACAAAAAGTTGAAATTTGTATGTGAAAATATCGATTTCTTTTCAATTTCTGGCCTCCAGTTTAGCTACCATCTTGACCTTGAGTATCAATTGCCAAACTCAAATAAATACTTCATATCAATATTCCATATCAACATGTAATGGTGGGTAGAATTCGCGAAACAATAACGCCCCATCGTAAGAAAGTAAAGGAATGTAGGCGTGTATACAAATATCGGTCGCCATCTTAGATTTGGAAAACAAGATGTCGTGACAATAACTCTCACTGATGTTAAAATCAGCGATTTTCGGCGATTTTTCTATTTCTGGTGGCCATTTTGGCCGCCATCTTGGATTTTGATGAATATTCCCCAAATCAGGTAAAAGAAGAATCCTTGCCCGGGTATCTCCTGCACACATATTATCATGGCTGTAGTAATAATAGCAATAACACTTATTGATTCGAAACAGACATTGCGTTATTAACGTCGTTTTGGCTTTGACCGGATTATACCGGCATTTGGGAAAACGTGATATCTGAAAAAAATGTCCGGCAAGGAATGTATATTATGGTCGCCGTGTGTTCGCCAATGATCCTTCTAAACGATAAATTTATATACCAATATTTTCCCACTGAGACAAACGAAAGGTGGTGAAATGTCCGAAAAATAGCAAATCTTCATTTTTCGGCGGCCATCTTGGCCGCCATATTGTAAGGGTTGTATATTACCATAACGAATCGAGCGGAAAACAAGACCGCATGTGACATCATCTTTACTATAACGGCGATCAAAGAGACCTGGTGCATATAAACAAAATGGCCGCCATGATGGACGCCATCTTGTCTGGAGTCTCTGCGGCCACATTTTTTTTCTTGTTAACAACCGAACAAAATTAGAGGAGACATTAAGAAGAGAATTAGTGGGGTAAAGTTGAGTCCTGTGTGGGGGGGGGGGGGGTGCAGAGGTCTACCAATATCTCCTGGACTAATTGAGTACTTCGTAGTTGTTCGTAGCGGGCAGCAACTTTCGAAATGCTACCCTCGACAAGTGATTTGCTGCACCCTCAGCTAATCAAAAGAGAGGCGAATTGGATGAAGGATAAAAATGTGATTTGTCGCCCGGCGCGTGACAGGTCTAGGACAAATTAGAAACTGGTGAATTGCCTGTACACACGACACGTATGTCCGCTTTTCAACGGAAAGCTTCACTATTACATTCTGAAAACCGGTGTAATCAGTGCCTCTTTTTGGTGAGAGTGACTACTTCCCCATTAATAAATGATAGCAATTTCACTGTCTGGCGTTAATTTCCTCTCTCGTGTGGCGGTCATTTTAGGAATGACGTCCCAGATTGGTAGGCAACGCGGCGAGTAATCAGTGTAGCGGTCTGATGGTCTCGTTCGTTTTCGTAACCGTGTCGGCGTTTATTGGTCAATTTGACGAATGAGTTTCCGCTGCTATTTTCTCTCCCATCTCCGCGGGATGGATTATAACAAATCGTTCCCACACATTCGCCAGTGACGTAAATGTTAGAACCACAGTCAGGGGTGCCCAACACGGCTCATTGTGACTTTATAGATGGCTAGACCACACAGTCGGAGGCACGTGATGAGTTTAACGTAATCTGCGATATAATCAGTCCTCTGCAGTTATAACTAAAATAAATTGTTCCCAACAACAAAACATTTGGTGAGGATTCGCATAGTAGAGATCTTTCGCAAAAAGTACAGTCATTGTTAAAGGTACTCAATCCGATCAGACGCTCCTAAATTACTATTTCTTTGGCTTCGGGGGTAAACAATATTTGATTCGAGTCGAGGAACCCACCCATCAAAGCTCAGAGTGATTTGATATCGATGTTTGAAGTTTACGATTTCTATTGTTTGTGGGACAGAACTTGCCGGTCAAACGGACCGTCTTACGGATAAGATGGATAACTCTAAAATCATGTGGTAATAATAACCACTTGATTTTAGAGTTATCCATCTTTATCTACAGAATCATATTTTTACCCCCGAAGCCAAAGAAATAGTAAATTAGGAGCGTCTGATCGGATTGAGTACCTTTGATCGTTATAGGTCTGGATGATTCCACTGTCGCGGTTGTAATAGACGGCGCAAGCAGTTGCTAAGAGACAAATCATCGGCTAAATACCTTGATAATACAGCATTAGTCCAGGAGATATTGGTCGACCTCTGCACCCCCCCCCCAGGACTCAACTTCACCCCACTAATTTTCTTCCTTAAGGTCTCCTCTAATTTTTTTCACTTGTTAACAAGAAAAAAAAGTGGCCGCAGAGACTCCAGACAAGATGGCGTCCATCATGGCGGCCATTTTCTTTTAATGCACCAGGTCTCTTTGATCGCCATTATAGTAAAGATGATAGCATATGTGGTCTTTTTTTCCGCTCGATTCGTTATGCTAATATACAACCCTTACAAATTAGCCAAAAATCCGACACCAGAATCCAATATGGCGGCCAAGATGGCCGCCGAAATGTGAAAATATGCTATTTTTATGACATGTTACCACCTTTCGTTTGTCTCTGTGGGAAAATGTTAGAATTTTTGCGTCATGTTATACATGTATCATATAGAGGAGTCATTGGTGAACACACGGGGACCATAATATGCATTCATTGCGGGATATTTTTGCCCGATATCACGTTTTCCCAAATGCCGGTATCATAGGTCAAAGCCGAATCTCCGTTAATAACGCGATGTTATGTTCAGAATCAATTGAGTGTTATTGCTATTATAGCAACACACATGCACATATATTTGCAGGAGATACTCGAGATAGGATTCCTCTTATACCTGAGTTGAGGAATATTTACCCAAATCCAAGATGGCGGCCAAAATGGCCACCAGAAATAAAAAATGGCCGAAAATCGCTGATTTTAACATCAATGAGCATTATTGTCATGACAACTCCACACCTGCTTACTATTGTAAGTTGGGATCACTTAGGCGAAGAACTTTCCTTGTACCATATCCAAACAAAAGTCCCCCAAATCCAAAATGGCGCCCACAATGGCGGACAGATTTTGAAAAATCACCGAAATTCCCTCATATTCACATCATTGGGCATTATTGTCGAGACAACTCCATCCGTGCGTACAGTTGAGTTGGAAATACTGAGGTGAAGTAATTACCTTACATCTCATGCAAGAAATGGTTTTCCAAATTGAAGATGGCGGCCAAAATGGCGACCGAAATTTGAAAACAAGTCTACATTCCTTTACTTTCTTACGATGGGCGTTATTGTTTCGCGATTTCTATCCAGCATTACATGTTGATATGGAATAGTGATATGAAGTATTCATTAGGGTTTGGCAATTGATACTCACAGTCAAGATCGCTGCTAAATTGGCGGCTAGAAATTGAAAAGAAATCGATATTTTCACATATTAATTTCAACTTTTTGTCATAATATCGGTATGTGTGGTCGAAACTGTACATAAACCATCTGCTAGTTCAACTTAAAGGTATAAAAACGCATAACATAGCTCGTATCCTTCTGGAAAGATGAAAAACCACCATTAATATCGCGATGTGGCATTTCGAAATCCAGTCTCCACTTAGCACCGATAATGGCCGTAAGCGAGGTGCGACGAATAGTTATATCAGAACAATTACCTGATAACAGATTCTGATTTGCCACGTCACCGTCGTCACGTCCATAATTATCTGGACCAGCTTCCATTTCTTTGTCTGATAAATATAGGTCGCTCACACCGACAAATTATTCACCACTTCCTGGGAGTAGGGTCCCTCTAATCATAACGTTTCAAACAATTCATTTTCCGGTGTCTAGCTTACGATTTTAAATATTTGCTAAATATGATATTTGTGCGTCATCTTGAACTAGGAAGGTACATGGCCGATGAGTATACAAGCTTACAGAAGGTCATCTCTATGTATGTGTCTCATACCCCATGGGATAACGACATGTACACCTGGCGAACCAGTTAGCTAGTCACTTCTCAATAGATGGTTTATCAACTCACAAACTCAGCGAACGCATTGGCATATGTGGACAACTTCGACAGTGTTTCGAAGGTTGCTAGCTGTCTCATTCCCTTGGACAGATGTCTATCTGCTAAGGAGAAGACCCTAGTGTACAGACTACCCACACTTCTTGACCATTATCCGAAGCAAACTGTGTGACGCCCCGCAGTTGTCTCGTCGAATATCTCCCAGCAGAGAAGAACAATGCTCGCGGTGCTAGTTTGTGGACATGCGCCATGATACTGGGAATGAAATGGGCCACTGTATACACCACCCCTACACCTGGTGCATGTTTAAGATATCGAATGGCATGCGTGTTGGTTTTATTTGGTGTGGTAAAATTGTATTTCCACATCCGTTTCGAAGCCTTTCTGATTCAACTACGTACACTTTTGCCTGGATAATACTATGCTAGCCTCCCTCAAAACAGTCGGATGGACTAAAGGATAATGTCTTAAAAGCATGAATGTATGCGTGTTTTGTTATCCTCTCTCGGGGTTAGGGTCAGTATGTGGGCGATATTATTCAAGAAAATGTCAGGAACTGTGGTGCATTTATTTCACTATGTATTTAAAGAACAATATACAGTCTCGATGGCAATGGCTGTGGACGTTGGGGGACGCGACCTTTATGATCATATAGCTTTATATATATAACTTTAGAATATAGTAGTTAATGTCTCATGCAGGAAAATGGTCGCATTGGTGATGTTACCAAGAAATCACTTGGTGTACCAACGTTTGTTGAACTGAATGCAAGAGCTCATCAATGTAACATTCCTCTGGATGTTCTTCGCGTTGAACATTTAACCCTTTTGTTGGTGGCATTTGTACATTCTTGAACCATACCACCCAGCGTGAGCATGACATATCAACCAACTATCAAAGGTATCGCCTTTAAAACTACACCCCAGTCTTGGTGGGGCTTATACAGTAGTAGCCAATGGCATACTCCTGGTCCAGTTGTTTAAGAACGGCTTCCAAACGGATGGGAACATACACTCTTAGCATACAAGGAAGGCAAAGTCACACATGAGATCCTGTCGGAATCTAAATCATAACAAAATGAGGGGCGGTGCAGTCATGGTCCAATTTAATTTCCACTGTCATGACACATACCCACAAACTAGCACCGTGTGTATTGTTATCATCTGCTTGGATCTGTTCGGTGAGACGATTGCTGGACGCCAACAAGCTTGTTCTTATGATCATGTTCAAGGAGTTTGGGTATATTATGCATTATGGTCTTCTACGGCTACGCCTAAGCAGAAATACATCCGTCAAATGTCGGGCTTTCAACATTCGAAGCCATATACAGAAGTTGTCCGAGTGCGTCAGTGCATTAGATGAGTATGTGAATTGATAAACCATATATTGAGAAGTGGCTGTTTGGGAAGATCACCAGGTGTACACGTTGTTATCCCCATTAGGTCACCGAAGCTGACAATACGCAGATAGATAGGTCCTTCTGAAAGCTAGTATACGCATCGACCGAATACCTTTATAGTGTATCGCACAAGATGACGCATATACCCCATATGTAGCATCTGAATTATACCATAAGCTATACCACGAATGAAGCTCGCTAAGAATTCCAAGTTTTCGAAACAAACACGTAGGTTGGACACCGGCATATGTATTGTTTGAAACATTCCGATTAGTGGCACACTCCTACAAAGAAGAGTAGTGAACTGTTATTGTGAGTGAGATAGATTAATCTGACGAAGAGATGGAAACGAGTCTAGATAATACTGAATGTGGCAATTCAGAATAAGCTCAGGTACTGTTGTTTTGATTCTTGGAAGTCATAATATGACTATTCGGCGCACCTATATACGGTTACGGCCAGTATGAGCCCCTTAGTGGAGAATGGATTTTGAAATGCCACATTGCGATTGTGGGTTTTCATCCTTCCAAAAGGCTATGACTTACATTGGAACTAATAGATGGCTCATATTATGTACCGTTTCGTTTATACAAATCAATATTATGACAAAATTTGAAATTAGTATGTGATAATATCGGCTTCTTTTCAATTTCTGCCTGTCAGTTTGGCCGCCATATTGACTGTGAGTATCACTTGCCAAACCCTAATGAATAATTCATACATATCAACATGTAATGGTGGGTAGAAATCGCGAAACAATAACGCCCATACTAAGAAAGTAAAGGAATGTAGGCGTGTTTTCAAATTTCGGTCGCCATTTTGGCCGCCATCTTCGATTTGGAAAACCATTTCTTGCATGAGATGTAAGGTAATTACTTCACCTCAGTATTTCCAAGTCAACTGTACGCATGGATGGAGTTGTCTCCACAATAATGCCCAATGATGTGAATATGAGGGAATTTCGGTGATTTTTTCAAAATCTGTCCGCCATTGTGGGCGCCATTTTGGATTTGGGGGACTTTTGTTTGGATATGGTACAAGGAAAGTTCTTCGCCTAAGTGTTCCCAACTTACAATAGTAAGCAGGTGTGGAGTTGTCATGACAATAATGCTCACTGATGTTAAAATCAGCGATTTTCGGCGATTTTGTATTTCTGGTGGCCATTTTGGCCGCCATCTTGGATTTGGGTAAATATTCCTCAACTCAGGTATAAGAGGAATCCTAGCTCGAGTATCTCCTGCAAATATATATGCATGAGTGTTGTTATAATAGCAATAACATTCATTGATTCGAAACATAACATCGCGTTATTAACGGAGATTCGGCTTTGACCTATGATACCGGCATTTGGGAAAACGTGATATCGGACAAAGATATCCCGCAATGAATGCATATTATGGTCCCCGTGTGTTCACCAATGACTCCTCGATATGATAAATGTATAACATGACGCAAAAATTCTAACATTTTCCCACAGAGACAAACGAAAGGTGGTAACATGTCATAAAAATAGCATATTTTCACATATTGGATTCTGGTGTCGGATTTTTGGCTAATTTGTAAGGGTTGTATATTAGCATAACGAATCGAGCGGAAAAAAAGACCACATGTGCTATCATCTTTACTATAATGGCGATCAAAGAGACCTGGTGCATTAAAATAAAATGGCCGCCATGATGGACGCCATCTTGTCTGGAGTCTCTGCGGCCACTTTTTTTTCTTGTTAACAAGTGAAAAAAATTAGAGGAGACCTTAAGGAAGAAAATTAGTCAGGTGAAGTTGAGTCCTGGGGGGGACGCAGAGGTCGACCAATATCTCCTGGACTACATGTGCTTACACTGGTTTACAAACTAAGAGTAAAACATCCTTTGTTCTTGTCATTGCATCTGAAAAATATAACGGTGGTCATGCAGAGTGAAGACACTGTTATGGATACGTTTCTAACATCAGTCCTCAAGTTGAAAGTTCAGTACATTATGATATGACACCTAATATGTCGTTTTAAAACAGCCAATTAAACACTGAAAGTATGCATGGATATCTAAATTGGTGTTAACAAAGATGGCGCCAGAACTTTCAATGCCGCAAATTACCGGTTCAGTCGCTGATTGGTATAATTTATCTGCTAATATTTGTTTTAATTGACAGCTGTGTCAATATCCTTATGCTATGCTCCTGGCATGTGTCGCATCATTTAGCGGACATCCGAGTGTGATCAAGCATTACTTCTACAGCCTGTTCTCCCTAAAATAAACCGACATTGACCTTATATGAAAGAGCAATTTGTTATCTTTATATACCAACAGTTGTACATGTTCATACCTTCAGTTTTTCCTGTCAACAGTTCAAAATTTATTAGTTTGTGTGAATGTTGTTTTTCTGTATGCCAGAAGTTGAGCACTTTCCTAGTTTCAGTCACATTTTGGACTGAGTTGGACATCGGTTTGAATTTCCAACCATTAGGGGATGTCAGTCGAAAAATATACAATCCAAGGGAGTGCAAACATAATTTCCGAAATTGTGAAATTCGTTCTGGTTAAAAAGGAGGATGCAATTGAAAATTATCAAAGAGGACTCTCCAGCCACTACCCTGGTGTCAACCACAATATAGAGATGTTCATTTTAAAATAATCATGACGACAGGTAAGTGTATAGTACAATAGACGTCAAAATACAATACTCGTAGTTATATTCACACAATACTATCTTTGGCTCAGTTGTGATTCGCGCACTTTCAATTTGCACAACGTGGGGCGCCAATTAAAAACTGACAGAATATTTTCGTAAAAGTCTCGTGTCCTGCATGTCATGTACATTCGGATCTTGAGCGTTCCTGATGGTAAATTACATACCCCAAGATGTTAATGTACCGCGATCAGCATATAATTCATTATTTGGTTGAGAATATGGGTATATCTGCTGCTAATGATCCAATTATATATATGGTATTTGAATAGGTGTGGCCACCGTTGACATGAAATCGAAATAAGTAAAGAGAACACACATCGCTGACGACATGGAGAATCGACCGGTATATAGTCTAAATACACTCACATTATAATTAACGGAATGTTAAAGGGGGACTGTACACTAAATCCGGCCATTTCTGGGACCATCTCCTTTTATACTCAGTAGAATATAGGGCGTATGGAGACTAAATCAACGACAAGGGAATTCGAGTTTTATCAGCAAACCGACACAACAAGCGTGTTCAAGATAAACCGGCTTTACTGAAAGTAATGTTTGAAACTGTGGCCCAGAAAGTTATGGTGTTACGAAACAAACAGAAGTTACGAGATAACGACACATTCAAGAACTGTTTTATTCGCAGCAGCAAGCCTCATGTCGAACGGTTGATCGAGACAAACGCGCGCACGCTACTCTCTCAGATGCCGAACTGACACCAGTTCTTTGTGTCTGGAAGTGGGCGGATCGTGAGGAAATCGGAACAGCACTGGCAGCGATGTGGACCCAGAGAGGACTCAAGCTAGGACAGATTGACATGTGCTGAGACTGATTGTGTTTATATATATCCAAAAGAGACAATAAACAATGGTCACGTAAATATAAATGGTTGGTCTAATACAAGTAGAAATCTGAAAACAAAATTAATTCTTGCTATTGATTGTGATGTTTTATGTATATCTGAAACTCATTTAAAATCCGGAGAAAACATTGATTTTCCAAATTATCTGTGGATAGGGAACAATAGGTCGAGTATACATAGAGCAGCCCCTGAGGGATCTGGTGGAGTAGGTATGTTGATTAGGGAGGAACTACTCAATTATTTTGACACTAGTATATTAGATAGAGAAATTGATGGAATTTTAACTGTAAAATTTAAATCTGATAGTCTTGGTGAAGAATGTGTATTATGCACATGTTATCTCCCCCCAGAGCGGTCTGTTTGGGGTAGAGATCCTGATCGATTTTTCTCACATATCTTAACGAATGCATATTTACAGTGTGAAACATCTCCCATGATTATATGTGGCGATTTAAATGCTCGTATAGGTCAAATATCATATATTAACTCAGAAATTGATAGTGTGCCACCAATTCATAATATTGATAAAGCAGTTTCTTTATTTTTAAATGAAAATCATTTCTTGAATTTTTAAATGAAACGAAATTGTGTTGTTTAAATGGAAGATTGAATACTGAAAACAATAACTTTACTTCTATTAGCACAAAGGGTTCAGCTGTTGTCGATTATATTTGTGTACCACATGATGTCCTTGATCGTTTCACTAATTTCTGGGTTAAGACACAATCAGACATGATTACTGAACACTCGTTAGAAAGTATGTTAGGGGAAGGCTGTAAACCACCAAATCATAGTTTTATTTTAGTGGATTACATTGTGAATACATTTCATGCACGCGGCAGCACTCCCGGTGAACATTCTAGTACATATGCACCAACAAAACTTAAAAAGCCATTACCGGCAGACTTTTTATCTTCAGATCAGAGTTCTAACACTATGTTAAATTTGATACATGAAGTTGAATTAGCAATAGAATCTCAAGTAACTATTGATAACATATATGACAAATTTACTTCGCACATATTTGAAAATATGATTAATAAACTACCAAACTTTAAAAGTGGAAGGCGATCACATAAAAAATTTAAACATCACAAACCATATTGGAACGAAGAACTCACTGAACTGTGGCAAAATATGAGTAACTTGGAAAATAAATTTCTAAAATTTAAAACCAAATCTAGAGATAAAAATTTAGCCTTTTTTAAATTTAAAGAAGCCAGGCAAACTTTGAATCGCTATCTGCGGACTCATGAAAGACGATATAAACGGAACTTTGCAATATATATGGAATTAAAGTGTAACAATCCTAAATCATTCTGGGACACAATTAAGAACTTAGGCCCCAAAAAAGATAATAATATCCCAAATGAAGTTATTAGCCCTGATGGATCTGTGGTATCGGATAATAAATTATTTACAGAAACTTGGCGGTCTGCTTTTAAAACGTTATATAATCCAGACTTTGCAAATGATCTTTTTGATTCAGACTTTAAAGATAATATTTTAAAAGAAAACAAGTTTGCTGAAAATAATTTCTAGACCCACTATATGTTCAAAATAATAATTTAAATTGTCCTATTCAAATGGAAGAAATTGACCGTGTTATAAATAAAGTAAAAAATGGAAAAGCTTTTGGTATATATAAAATACCTGGTGAGACCATAAAATGTGAGCCTGTTAGACCCGTACTACTAAATCTGTTTAATCTTATTTTTGATACTGGCATTATACCATCTGTTTGGAGACAATCAATTATATGCCCTATACCAAAGGACAAATCACTAGATCAAAGAGTACCACTTAATTACCGTGGCATTTCACTACTACCAACTAGCAGTAAATTATATGATAGTGTGCTAAATAATAGACTTGTAAAGCACTTAGAAGTAAATAACATACTTGTTGATGAACAAAGTGGATCCAGGTCCAAAAGGTCATGCATGGATAACATTTTCATATTTACTAGCATAATAAAAGGAAAAAAAGAGGTCTTTGCCACTATTATTGATTTCAAGAAGGCGTTCGATTGTATTGACAGAGATATGTTACTATACAAACTTTTATAATACGAAGTGGATGGAAACATGTATCAACCAATCCGAAGCATATATAAAAGTACACATGCCTGTGTCAGAATAAATGGTGAGATATCAGACCCCTTTGATTGTAAATTTGGTGTTAAACAGGGAGATAATCTATCATCCACACTTTTCAATGTGTTCGTCAACGACCTTGCGTCTGATATTAACAAATGAACATTGGTATAAACTTAAATGATTAAATGTACCCATTCTTATGTATGCTGATGATATGGTTTTATTTTCTGAAAATGAAGAAAACATGCTCGAGTCAGCCCAAAATTGGTGCAGAAAATGGAGAATGTTAATAAACGTAAATAAAACAAAAACTATGCATTTCAGAAATGAAAGGATCAAACGAACAACTTTCCCTTTTAAATTTGGCACACAAGTATTAGATATGGTAGATCAATATAATATTTTGGGAATTATTACTCATGAACACAAAAAGTTTGACACAACAGCTGAAGTCTTGGCCAAATCTGCGAGTAGAGCTTTAGATGCAATAATTTCAAAAATACATCCTTATAAAGATATACCGTTAATTAAATTTGTTAAACAAATAACAATTTTATGTAATTTGTCTTTCAAAATTTTAAATTTTTGAGCAAGAAGTGTTTCAATCAAAAAATCTAAAAATATAATTGAAAATTTAAAAATTAAACTAAAACAAAAAAATACATTAAAATATATAAGTTTCAACCTAAAAATCTAAACAGAAAGTTAAAAACTTAGAACAAAATTAGAAACTTAAATTTAACTTTAAGTTTGTTTTAAATTAGAAAAATATAAAAAAAAATTCAACAGCAGGATATGGACAGTATCCTGCCAGTATACGGCCAAACATTCGATCTATATACGCACGGGGGTTCATGTGCGAGACGAAATATACCACACACAGTTTAAATATGTGCAGGTGTGTCAAGGATGTGTCACCGTCCCTGCTTGGAACGCTCTATAGCAGTATCCGTGTGGTGTATGACACACGAATAAGAATATGGGATCTGAAAGAGACGCATATTACGTTTTCTATCAACTATATGTGTAACTGAATATAGTGGAGCATATGCTGTCTCACTAATTACCCATCGTATGTAAGTTGTGATAGTATTGACATTACCAGGACAACATATCATATTCGCAATCGTAATAGTGATTTTTCGAAAGGTCTCTAATATATCCCCGGAGTGGGGATCAAAGAATGACTAGCGTGATAACGATCGCCAATCATTTGAATCATTGAATTATGCCGATAAATACACGAAAAACGTTCGTTAAACGGAAATGGTACATTAAATCCACATGGCGGATTGCAATCCTAAATACAAATACTATTATTAGCTTTTGAATTTTTCCCGGTATCGACATAGGTTGATAAATATCTTAACTACCATTCTACGAGCATTCTGTGACCCAAAAAGCCCAATTGAAGTAATAAAATATGCAACTACGAACAAGGTGTTTGGATCCCAAACAAAAAACAGCCAAATAAAAAAAAAGAGCGTTTCATGTTATACTATTCCTGATATGGTAGCAACAAAGAGCGTTTATATGACTTCGGGCGAAAAAGGTGAAAACTGCTGGAAAATGGTTGGGACATTGGCAAGTGTTTTTCAGAGCATATGAAGCCGGCATACCAATATTTCGTGCATTTATCCGTCCCTCGAAATTACGTAGACAAAATTTGGAGGTTCGAATGAGCCATGTCCGTTTAATATAGGTTGGCAAATACACGAAATAATGCTATACGGTCTTCATATGCTCTGAAATAAATACTCTCCATGGTAATGCACAGCCATATTCCAGCTTTTAATAACATTTCTCACAGAAGCGAAAGTTCTGTAATTCTACCATAGCAAAATTAGACTAACACGGAACGTTCTTTTCTTGGCAGTTTTTTGTTTGGAACTCAACATCATGTTTAAAGTTGTATAAGGATTAACTGTCATGTGGACTGTTTTTATGGAGATGTAACTGTGAGGTAAGTGGTCATAACTTGTGTAAAACCCGAAGGGTTTTACATACAAGTTATGACCACTTACCTCACGGTTACATCACCATAAAAACAGTCCACATGACAGTTAATCCTTATATTTATATACATTTAGCGAAAAAGCCACTTTTGTAAATATATTTAAATCGAAAAGTGTATCGTGACAAAACCAGCCCAAAATACCCCATAGCACCCTTGGCAAAAGTTAACAGGAACAATTGAAACCCGATGATTTATTAAGTCAATCCTGCGCGAATCCAAATGCACCCAAACATTACGCGTTCGTCTTTCCAAACCCAAATGACGTATCGATGTTGTTATGAGCTTGCAGTTATTAGCTGTTGCGCATTCACCGAGAAATAATTGCAACTAGCCACGCGGGCGCCGACCAATCAGAATGCTGGATTTAGTGATGACAACACTTAGTATGTAAATATATATCTATGACATCAGTGCGTTTATTCTGGGACATATAATGCTCGTAGAAAGGTAGCTATTTATAGCATTTATCGACCTATTTCGATACCGTATTGTTGGGTGTATTTTGGAGCACAAACCGCCATGTGGCTTTAATTGTCGTATGTCACACTGTTATACGGACACGATTTGTGGACACCCGTCAGGAACGAGGGATGAGTGAGGTCGAAATACAAATAAATATATTCTATGAAATAAATGTACCACGGTCATGGAAATATTGCAGCCGTTTTCAGTAAATATCTGGTGTCATGTACCGCTCTTTATTTCTACCATATCAGGAAGAGATTAACACGGAACGCTCTTTATTGTTCAACTGTGAAACTATTTCCGTGCCATATACTTGCATATTAAAATATTAAAGCCACTTGGCGGTTTGCGCTCCATAATATACATATAATAATATTATCTTTTGAAGTTTGTTCAGGTATCGACAAATACTTGAACTACCTTTCTATGGGCATTATGTGTCCTAGAAAGACTCACTGGAGTAATAAAATGCAACTTTTAACACGATGTTTGGGTCCCCTAACAAATCACAGCCATTGCATGGAACAGAAAAGAGCGATCCGTGTGTGCCTATTCCTGATATGGTAAAAATAAAGAGCGTTTTGTTTTATTCACTTCTGTGCGAAAAAATTAAAACAGCTGGAAAATGGCTGTAACGTGGTAATTATTTATTAGAGCTTATGAAGCTGGAATCTCAATATTTCGTGTATTTATCAACCTATCTTTTATCTCTTTCCAACAGACACAATATATAGTGAAAGCTCGAATGAGCCATGTACGTTTAATTACGTATGTACCGGTATATATATAAGTTTTTCGCGTATCCACAGTACCAACATGGTTGGTCCCCTATTCATGATCGAGTATTGTAACAAACGCTAGAATAATTCCAAATTTCGTATGTCTGCATGTCCGCCAGTCCGTCCATCTGCCCATGTGGTCCCATGTCACGGCGTAAGTACTATAACTCTAACAACAAACGTGATAATACAAGATTCATACAATTGTAAACAAAATTGACGCGAAAGCCGGTCCTGTCTTTTGTTTTGGAGTTATGCTTCCTGGATTGTTCACTCTGTCTATTTCGGACCTACATGTAAATAAATACAATCCGATTTTGTGTCATGGCTGCTACGTTCTTAGGTGAGTTTAAAGAACAATCATGTGAGATTTCTTTTAGGAGCCGTGCCTCCTGGAATGGTTACCGGATGTCTATTTCGCGATTTAAGCGCGATTATAAGGTAATCCTATTTTTAAAATCAAATTTGAATAATGGCTTCTACTTACTCGTGAATGAACCTCTAGAATGACTCATGCCCAATTACTACTTCAGATTTATGCCTTCTAAATTATTTTATGTGTCCATTTTGTGACGAAATCTTGAGAACACCAACACACCCTCTTCGATGTAGATCCCATTTCGGTTCGAGTCTTCTATATATACTTAAGCACACATTTGCCCATGCCACAACTCAACCACAACATCTCCAATGCGTACCCTTGTTTATACTTATATTTGGTTTAAACAATATTTTATTTCTTCCCAAATTTATATAATTATAAAACATGACACATGTATGAATAGAAGACTAGAAGGGAGGAAGAGGATTTGACTACAAGCACCAGATGCTTATATAGAGCCATCTCCTCAGACAAGAATAGATTACATATAGTGTTCAGTGAGAAGTGGAAGTCAAGATTAAGTGAGAGGAAGAGATACAGAGCATGATAAGAAGATTAATGAACTGATGGATTACAGTTGGGTGAGAACAGAGGGGGGGGGGGATCAATTAACACATATATTTACAATGATCACTACCCTTATGCATGTTATTGTTTTACATAGGAAAATTTAAGACTATTTGTGTCGAGTGGAGTCAATAGTATGCCAGTACCTTAATATGGCTTTTTTTTTTTATTTATTTAAGTTTTGTTTTTTTTTGTTTTTTTTTTGGATCGAGTTATTGAATACTTATATTTAAAGCTGCTCGGTCCGATTTGATACCAATTATTCAAATTTACAAACCGCTTTTCAGCTTTAATTTAAAAAAAACTTGCAATTACCACTATTCGCATGGCCCAGGTATCGCGGAAATCCACAATACCTCTCATCAGCTTTACGTTGAAAACGAAAACAAATGGTCACTATTGAAAACGCGTTTTAGTTCAACTTGGCGAAGGGCATGTTTGAGATATTGCCATGGGTTGGCGACCGTCGTCTGTCTGTACGTGCATCCACCCGTAGCACACCCTGCAATTCACATTCCTGATCGCCATAAAACTTAATATGGATCTTCGGGTGACCTCAGATGAGGGTCATCGATTATTTTCACGCAGAAATTCGTTTAAAAAACATGGCTGTCAGCAGCCATTTGAATTTCAAATTTGAATCCATCGGCAACCCTCATTTACTGCATTATTGTTTTGAAAATGTACAGGCATGTTTAGCGTCACCTCTAGATGGGAGCTATCGAATTTGAATAATTTTCTATGAAAAATATTGACACCGGCAGCCATATTGGATTATACTCTTTGCATGACTAAATCCTTTGCCACACCTACATATCACATCCCTCATACGATTGTCACTAAACATCAAATGGATATTTTGGGTGGCCACTAAATGGGAGCCATCAAATGTTTCTGTATTTAGTGGAGAAACATGGCCTCTTTGTGTGACTAAATCATTATGCACACCCTACAGGCCACATACATCATCCCACCATCCCCAAACTCCATATGGATCTTTGGGGTGACCTCTTTGTGGAAGCTATCATTTTTTCCCCCGAAATTAGATTTAAAACATGGCCACCAGTATCAATCTTGGATTTCAAATTTGAATCCATCGGCACACCCTGCAGTCCGCATTTATTGGATAATTATTTTGAACATTACTCTCACCCTCACCCGATCATCACTTCCTATCTTCCTATATGGATCGTCGGGGTGACCACTATATAGGAATTCTCAATTTGTGTTGAATTTCATTGAAAAGCATGGTTGCCAGCGGTAATTTTGGATCTTACTCTTTGTATGACTAAATCCTTCGGCACACCATACATATCACATCTCTAATCCGATAATCACCTAACAGCATATGCATGGATCTTCGGTGTGACCTCACATTGTTACTGAAATTCGTTAAAAAGCATGACCAACCTCAGCAATCTTGGATTTCAAATGTGGATCCATCGGCACACCGGCAGCCAGCATTTATTGGAGAAATGTTTTGAAAATTTAAAGGCATGTTTAGGATCACTTCAAAGATTTTTGATTAAAAAAAACATGGCTGGGATTTTATTTTTTGCGTGGCTAAATCAGGCACAATCTGCATACGATATCCGTCATCCGATCGTCACCAGATTTCATATGGTTCTTGACTGTGACCACTGGTTTGGAGTCATAATTTTTTTTATTGCGAAATTTGATTCTAAACTTGGCCACCAGCGGCCATTTTGATCTTACTTTAAATATATATATTCGTGTTGACATATATCTAGTATTACTTATAACTATTTCTACTTTCCGCCTTCCTAATCGCTTCATGGACTGTAACACATAAAATTGCCCCCTTTCCAAGTTGAGCTACAGTGTCATTGACACTTGCATTATTATAACATCTATTATTATTAACATGCATTATTATAACATCTACCGATATCTTGAAACAAGAGCCTGGGCGCTCTTTAATCGGAGATGATCGCCTGCTAACTGATGTCTGACGATCAAGATGTTAATGTGCTCATGGGTATACGATCGGCATATGTTCGGTAATAGCAAATGGACCAATGGTCATATATATACATCTACATAGATGTATGTGTGTGAGGGTGTATGTCTATGTATGTTTGTAACTCTGTCACGCCTTTGTCTCGTTTGAAATATATGACTTTAACCCTTTCGGTGCCAGGGGACGATCTCATCGGCCCTAATTTACGGTCTGTAGAGCCCTAAAAAAATGCTTAAACATGCTATAGCGAATTTAAAAACAAACTGGATAAAACCTTAGGGGCATGTTATAACTCAAAACTATCACCAAGTATTCATAGTAATAATTTTTATGCCCATGAAAAACGTAAGATTCCCTGGCACTAAACCAACAAAATAAGTCTGTTAAAGAATATAAGAAAAAATTATTAAAATTGTAATAAATTGTAAAAAATAATAACAAATGATGAAAAATTGTTAGGCCAATGCATTCTCTTATATATGCGAGGCGACCTATGCCGGTCGACTCGCATATATAAGATAATTCATTGGCACAGGGTATATGGATTGATACAAAAATCGGACTTGGCACGGAAAGGGTTAGTGTACGATTGCGCACAATTTTGTACTTTGTACTGCGCCACATCTTAGAATACGACACGCAATACGACAGGCCAATCGATTAAAGACGACATGAGATATAACGCCTTAATTGCCAAAGGTTATCAAGGAGATATTTTCCTTGATATAATGAGTTTGTCCGCGAATGTGGTTTCAGTGGCCTCCCTCATTAAAAAACACTAAACAAACTCCTCGCACCCTTTGTCGGCTTTCTTTATAGGTTACAAACAACTAATTATTTTCCATATGCGACAGTGTTAACTATATGTCCCGCCGGCCATGGGTTAAGCCTATTTGAACTTCAAGCGGTCAATTTTCCCTTAGAACGTCATCCGATACACCAGTCTGTGACAACAAACGCGCCCTTTTCGGTTTTTTTTTCAAATGATAATCTTGCATTTCCACAACTACCACATTTACTACACAAAAATCAGCAGCTTAAAAATACCCAGACCCATTCCGTAACTTAGGAACCATACAAGACTCTTCATGGCCCCCAAAACAAAAATGATCGCCATATTTACGTAGGCTATGATTTCCTGTTCCCGCTTAGGGAAATTTTCCTCAATGATAATCAACCAATCAGCAGCCAGAATTTGTTTTTATGCTGACTCAAGTTTCAAGAAGCGTAACTCTATATACTTAGTTGCTTGTAACCTATATCTTTATCAGCGGTGTTGCGGTTGCCATAGTTTCCTGCATGTCATGTTTGTCATCTGTCATTTTTTTTTTTGCCTCATGCAGCGACTTAAAGGGGAATATATGAGAAATAAAGAGCATTCAGCTTAAAATATATGTAGTAAAATTGGTGCAAATTGGTCACATGACCAGGGAAATGTCACGGGATAGCCGCATTTGACATCAGATGACTTAAAGATCTGAAGAGATGTGGGAAAACCGGTGCACATAGGTGACATGACACGGGGAGTGTCACAGTAAAAGTGCCATAGTCATCAATTGAATTAAAGCAACATACATAGACCATCCGCCCCTCTTCATGAATGGATCTAAAATAACTGAAGTAAGTAGTCACAAACATTTTGGTGTCACTTTCGATAGTTCTGGGTCATGGGAAAGTCACGTCTGTAGAATAATTGATAAGACATGGAAGAGAGTTAACCTTGTAAAAAGACATAAATTTAGATTAAGCAGAAAGTCTCTTGAAACAATATATTTTGCATTTATTCGCCCTATCCTAGAGTATGCATCACCTGTATGGGATAATATCCCCAAGTGTACGAGTGATAGAATTGAGGATATCCAGTATGCAATGGCAAGAATAGTCACTGGGGCAACTAGAAGTGCTAGCGATAGGAAATTATTACTTGAAACAGGTTGGGAACCGCTTGCACAACGCAGGCATAAGCAGAAATTAATTCAGTTTTACAATATGACAAAACACAAAGCTCCATCTAATATGATTCCACCTGAATCTTCCTCAACTGGCTACAATTTTAGACATCCCAGCATCCACCCACCTGATAGTAATAATAATTACTATATGTATACATTTCTACCATCTGCCACACGTGCTTGGAACAGCTTATCGGACTCAGTAAGGTCTTCAGAAACGTTAGCAGAATTTTTAAACGAAACATTAACAGTGGTCGTTCAAAGATTGCTAAATTTTATTACCATAGTTATTCTCGTAAAGCTCAAGTTTATCATACTAGAATCAGATTGGGATGCAGTAACCTGAACAAAGACCGTGTCACAACACAAATCACATTAAAGAGTCCCCGATGTGTCCTTGTGGTGGCTTTGAAATTGAATCTGCATATCATTTTCTCTTGAAATGTCCATTATATACTCGAGCAAGAACTGAAATGTTTGCTGAACTGCCACCGATTAGAATATCACCTGATGTACTTTTGTATGGGTCGCTTGAACTCGCTGATGATTTGAACATTAAAATTTTCGATGTTGTACAGAAGTTCATTATATGTACTGGGCGTTTCTGACTAACGGGTAAGATGGTTAAAGCCGAAACACGCGTGTTACTAATAAACTATATGTAAAAGTCTTAAATTATAGTCACTGCGCGTGTTTTAGCCCTACCACCTCGCCCTCAATAATTGAATAATTAGTTATGGTACATACACACTTCGTCACTCATTAAATACTTATTAAATACATTAACTAAACGGCTCATTAATGGAATGGAAATAATTCTGATAACCCGCTGTTTTCAAATTCTCTCCAATTGGGTCGTAGCGTGATCAAATTTGTTTTGAATTTATATTCTTCATTGGCTTGTGACAATAAATGGTGATCAATTTAACATGATACAATCCTCTCTTATTTCTCCGTGACATATCTTATCCTGATGTTAATGGTAAGTTTATCTACCCCCTTTTCAACTACTACATGCACTCCCTTTCCCTTTCTCTTTCCTATCCCTTCATCTATAAACTTTATTATTCGGACCATACAGAACCAAACCCGTCTGCTATACCCCAATGGTATCTATGGGGGTAACATTTATTTTCTGAGGATAGGACTTAACAAAAGCCCCCAAGCTTGTTGCCCAATCCTCTTTTGAACACTTTAATAAGATTATATGTTATGTATTTATTGTTTGTAATTATGTTCTGTTTAGTTCAAATAAAATATTGTTTAAACCAATTGAATTAAAGAGGCACTATAATATTTATCAATAAGGAGCGTTTATTATTAGCTTAAAGGATAGATGGTAACTTTTCCGGAGAGTGTGGTGTCAAAGATGCTATTTACCTCAGGGGGACTATTAAATTAGCCGGTGTCCGAGCGGTGCAAAAAATAAATAAATGTCAAAGAATGTAAGAAAATGATAACAAATGATAAAATTGTTAAGTATATAAGAAAAAAAGAGCTGTGTTTTTAAAAGAAATCTCTTGCTAAGCCCTATATGTAAATTTGACTTACTTTCAGTCATAATTGATCACTTATGGTGTTATAAACTGATTGAGACAAACGTCTGTTATTTAGTCAAATATACGTTTAATTATGTTGGAATTAAAGGGGCACTGTACACTAAATCCGGCCATTTATGGGAACATTTACTTTTATACTCAACAGAAAATATGCAACAAATGAATGAATTTGAGCCGTGGATTAGTGTAAAATACACTCATGTGCTCTATGAACGATGCAAATAACATGGTAATTATAATGAAAATGAATAAATGGCTGGAGCCATAAATTCATTTCCATTATAATTACCATGTTGTTTGCATCGTTCATAGAGCACACAAGTGTATTTTGCACTATAATTAATGGCTCGAATTCATTCATTTGTTGCATATAATCTGTAGAGTATAAAAGGAGATGGTCCCACAAATGGCCGGATTTAGTGTACAGTAACCCTTTAAAGGCCCACTTAATTTGCGAACCCCCAGATTATATTACATAAAATATATGCCATATTATATACCATTTGAAAGAGGAAGCTCCAAAACATTGTATTATCACATTAACCGGGTAATAAAAAGTGGACATGTTGTTTTCGTTGAGTTGATTGAAGTAAAAATCAGTATTAGTTTCAATGCAGGGGGAATAACTATATATATTAAAGGTACTCAATCCGATCAGAGGGTCCTATATTACTATTTCTTTGGCCTTGGGGGTAAAACATATTTGATTCTAGTCGAGGAACCCACCCATCAAAGCTCAGATTTATTAGATATCGATTTTTGAAATCTATTAATTTTCTTAGATCTGTCCCAAAAGTTAGCAAAACCACGTGATCAAAACATACAAATTGCGGGTGTAAGATGGATAACTCTAAAATCAACTGGTTATTTTTGTTAATAGTAAGCACTTGATTTTAGAGTTATCCATCTTACACCAGCAATTTGTCTGTTTTGATCACGTGGTTTTACTAACTATTGGGACAGATCTCCGAAAATTAATAGACTTCAAAAATCGATATCTAATCACTCTGAGCTTTGGTGGGTGGGTTCCTCGACTCGAATAAAATATGTTTTACCCCCAAAAGCCAAAGAAATAGTAATATAGGACCCTCTGATCGGATTGAGTACCTTTAAAGATAGAGTTCTTCGCCTTCCATTGAAAAAGTTTGAATTCTGTTTCATTCTGGGTGCCAGAGGGGGGGGGGGGGGGGTCTCTATGATTTGAGCAGTTTTCTACTTCTCTGTGGGCATCTTCTGAGACACAGATGTTTCAAATAGTATTGAATTATAGTATTTTAATCATATTTTATGGCACCGATTGCTATTAAAACCGTATATCAAGTAACTATAAAAAAATAATCGGCGACTCGAAAATTAAGTTGGCCTTTAAATCAGGATACTCATTGCGAAATATTATTCCAACATCACGTGACAAGTGTGATCCCAATTGTACACCAATCGCTATATCATCATGAACCCCGATTAACCCTTTCAGTGCCAAGTCCGATTTTTGTATCAAGGAAATATGGGTTGATATAAAAATCGGACTTGGCACTGAAAGGGTTAAGTATCTGATTTCGATATTCAAACGTGTGCGTATTAGGTGCAAGACTACAAGACACTTTAAGGGAGTCGGAACATCTCTCAGAATCCCCGACATCAATTTCCGCTACAGACATTATAGTTCCTCAGCAGGTCACCGGGGACGTAACATTGCTAAATTTGATAACGAACCCCAGTCGATGTAATTGGATTCTGATCCAAGGGAAATCTCAGAACAGGAATTCCTTCTAAATGGATTTGTCCAAACGACACATGAAAGTAGCAGCAATGTAACTTATTCATCAGTCATGAATTTTCCCAGATATATCATTTTACTGACGGAGGGGCCTCGGTGGCTCAGGGAGGGGCCTCGGTGGCTCAGTCGGCGAGGGGTACAACTCAAATCCGTCTCGCCTTCCAGCTCTGGCGATTAGGGTTCAAATCCACATGTTTCCATCGTGGACTTTGTAATTCTAAGTCGTTATCTGAATGGTGGAGTTGTCAATTACTCGCCGATGGCCGGTGGTTTGCCGCAAATCGTCGATGAGTTTAACAGCCATTGAAATCACTGTTAGATTAGCCATATTAGATGGCTCTCTCGTGAGATATATTAGAGAGAATTCGTACATGTTTGATAAAATGTTTCTGTTATACTCTGCAACATTCTTACTCACATAATTCGAGCGCTTTGTCACTCTTATGCATGGGACGAACTGTTCTATTTTGCACAAAGTGCAATTTTTGTTCGATTTTGTCCATTTTGGCGGCCATTTTTGGGACATTCTACTTATATGGTTCACGACTAAGCATTGTTTGTATATATTTCAATGTATTGTGAATTTGGCATTAATTGGTGTACACATGACTGCATTCGCATATGGCCTGATGGAAATGATTCAGAATTTTAACCATTCCGAAAAAGTCAAGATATCTCAAACATCTGAACTCGGATTCTAGGGGAATTTTGCCATGTTATTCATAAACATGTTCTTATTAATCCCAGAAAAAAAATATCAGCTCTCCCCGATTTCTCCACAGTGAACTCTAATGTGCCTGGTCTAACAATCTCTCAATAACAATATTCAACGAGCGCATGCAAATGGTCGGTTTGAAGTGACGTTGATGTTCATCGTTTTAATGCAGTGTATAGAGTGCAGTTTTTTCTTGATAAATCTTGGAAACGTTCGTGTATAGTTAGTGATTTGTACTGATTCTTACGCGCGCTAATTGTTTGAATGTGGAGTGCGCGTGATAACAGAATAATATACGATGTATCCCTATACCTAATGTTGATAGAGAGTTTCAATTTGTATAACCGGCCTTGTTGGGGCGTCAAAGTTCCAAAACATTTAAGTTCGGGTTATTTTTGTCAGGCATAAGATTTTCAAATGCGGAACAAACCACACCCGGTGCGGTCCGGTGAGGGCAGTAATTCCCAATACAATCAACTTTAATATTGCATGGTTGATATAACATAGATCATGCCATGAATCTCTACTATGGCTAATGCCCGTGGAGATCATATTCCACCAGTACAAAATCTGGGAACAGGGAACCTTATACAGTCGAAACAATAACGCGGGGAATATAATTCTTAGATATTATCTGTTACTTAACAATGTATATATATATATATATATATATATACTTCACTATAGGTGAATGTTCCATCTCAAAATTTCATGCTTTTCTGTGACTTTGTGAGCCAATATCGCAATAAAAATTTAATTAATTACCCATGAGAAATGCCATAAATGTCATAATTCGCTTAATTCGAGAAATTTCGAGTTGGGACCTTCACCTACGGTGCAGTACATTATTAAGGAACAGATAATAACTAAGAAATATATCCTCCAAGTTATTTTTTCGACTTTATAAGGTTCCCTGTCAAACCTTAAAAAAGTTTCAAGGTTTTGTATTGGTGGATTATGATCTCTACGGGCGTATAGACAGGGTAGAGATTCGTGACATGATCTAGATATAACATTGACCGACAGTTGTAATTTTTCGTTCCATTGCAAAGATGTTAATGTCAGGCATAGAATTCCAACTAATTGTGGCCAAAGTTGTGGGGGTGAGAGACAGCCCAATCACCCATGACCCGCCGTCTTGTGTTGCTGCAGACCTGGGTTCACTTAGACTAGTAATATATACTGCAATGACCCACTGACAATCAGCGTGAATGTTACTTGATGTAATATTGATAAACAGTTTAAATTTGTATAACCATGCGTCAAAGAGCGTCAGAATTCCTGGACGCGTGCTTCCGGTTGTCTGTGCATGCGAATTATGATCGATACAAATCAGGCGATACAAATCATGTCTAAGTTGTAGAGTGCACATATTGTGGCGCGAACAATGCTGGAGAAGGTCAACCTTTGTTCACGGCGGTTCATTATTCCACGGTGATAATCCTACATCAATTAGATGCCATGCACAGAACAGTTTGTACTGTATATATGGGAATCCAACGTTCAGTGTGTGTATATACCATACAACAATCGAGAGCGTGGTACAGGGTGTGTAACTTACATTTTCTTTTTGGATTAACCGTTTCTGTATTACAGTGCCAGTCAGAAGAAGTGGTATATTGAGGCGGGCCTTTATTGCGATATTGAGCGCGCTTAATTTCAAAAAAGGCGCAGTTATAGCGCAAAATCTGTCGCGCTTATTATTGTGATATTGAACGCAAAATATTGCGATACTAAGTGCGCTAAATTTCATACAGACCCGATAGTGTTATACTTATATTAGATAAATACTGTGAATATAGTGTACATATATAGTGTACATATAGCATACTAGCAGGGTTACCCGGCGTTGCCCAGGTTAAAGTGATGTGAAAACCTCTGCATGCTGTGAATATTTGTTGGGAATAGAGAATACCTTTGCTCAAAGTGTTACACGTATTCTCATAAATTGCATATTCAAATAGCATCACAAAACATGATTCTTACACAGGAATATAAGTAGTGGATCACTTTGTCGATTGTCATTTTGTTTATCGCGATTAATCCGTTCCACCAATAAAGAAGTATGTATTTAGTTACAATTGCGTATATTTCAGAAGTTATAACATGAAACATGAACATCATAAACACATTAGTTTACAAAAATAAAAGACGACAATTGGGTTTTACATATAGAGATGTATCAATCAATCTATAGTTAGTTAGACTATGATTTTGAGGACACCTGGCTATCATATCTCCATGAAGATACAGGTGTTTTAAAGAAATGTCCAGGTGCTCCTATGTCCATGGTGCTATATATTGGCTAAATATTCTCAGTTGAAAAGAAATGTTGTTGCGCATGTATATCAGCTACATGTGCCCGACACAGCGATATTTTTAGTTGTTTATATTAGTCGATGAGTCTGTTCTAAAATATCCGCTGTATCGGGCAGATATACCCTTGTCAGATGTCAGTATTGGAGGATCCTGAAAAGTCATGTGCTACTGATTGCGTTTTCTTTTATATCAGAAGCAAATATATGTGACTGCCTATTAATTTTGTGACCACTATTTTTGAACAGGCCTTCGATACATTTCCATATCTCTTGATAAATTGTAACTTTTTTGTGGAAACTGTATTGAATGCAACAGACTCAATTGTGTTATAGTATATACATGAGCCATTCTAATATGCAATCGGTTTGAGGTCTCTCAGTTTGCAAGAATATATGTATCTCTTAAATAGAATGATAACTATACTTTCAATGCTTCTTATATGTATCTGTTTTTGCTAGCTCATTGTGTGAATGCCCTGATTCCCATCCCCATATAAATATGACAGTTGAGAAGAAATAATTGTTCAAGTGACTTAATTGGGTCACCATTTGTCGAGATTGTGAAATTTGGACGCCAAAAACTCATTAAAACGATATGGAGATGGCCTGGGTGACTATATATAACTTATAGGTGGATATCGGCGAATAGCAATCTTATCAATTGTAGTGCATATCCTCTCGCAATCCATGACCCAAATGACACCAAATGTGATTTAATTCATCGTATCATTAGAGAAGAACGTGTATGAATTTGGTGGAAATTAGTGCTAAATATATTTGTATCAGCTTTGCCATCTCATGCATGACTTTAACAGTGCCACTTTTGACATATTAAACCAAGTCCATTAGACTCATGGATGCATGATATATTGGAGATGATTATATATAGGTTTGGTGGTAATCAGCAACTAAACAAATTCTTTTCATAGTTATGACCCCCCCCCCCCCATCTCTCACCCAAATGGCATAAATTTGGCGTCTTTAAATCACACGATTATATTCCTCGTATCATGGAGAAGAATAATATATCAGTTTGGTGGAAATCTGCGCCAAAAATAGTTTCTTAAATAAATTGTTGAAGCTCCCCATCAACGCTGACTCGAACAGCGCCATATCGCGGAGGTGATTATGTATGAGTTTGGTGGAAACCTTATTTTTTAATTTTGCCGCCCTTCCCCCTTTTCTTCCCCTGACCAACAGCGTCACTTTAGAAAATTTTAACCCGCACCATTATCTTCCTCGTAAAAAGTTACCCCTCTTAAACCGCCTTGGTGCCATCTCGATTGTACTCCGTGAAGTTATATATAGAACACATACTGACAGAAAGACAGACAGCACGATTTGATTCCTCATATCATTTGAGAAGAACGTGTATGCATTTGATGGTAATTGGTACTAACAAATATTATTTATTAGTTTTGGTGTCGGACTTAAGCGGCGCCACTTTTGTCACCATTAAACCACACACTTAGACTCATTGTGGAGATGCATATATATAAAATTGGTGAACATTGGCGAATATACAAATTCGTATCAAATTTAAGGTCCCCATATCTCTAACCCAAACGGCACCAATTTGGTGTATCTAAACCACACGATTAGATTCCTCATATCATGGAGAAGAATATGTATCAATCTGGTGGAAATCGGCGCTAAACATATTGTTATCATGTGTTGTGTCCCTCTCACCTGTATGCATTACTGACTCGAATGGCCCCACATTTGACATCCTTGGACCACACAATTACATTCCTGATATCATGGAGATGATTATTTAAGTTGGTGCTAATCGGCGACTAAACAATTGTTTATCAAATTTGGTGTCCACCCCTCCCCTCCCCATCTCTCACCCAAACAGCACCAATATGGCGTCTTTACATCACACGATTAGATACCTCGTATCATGGATGAGAACATGTATCAATTTTGTGGAAATTGGCGCTAAAAATATTGTGTATCAATTTTGGTGCCCCTCTCCCTTTCAGTGCACCCCTGTCTCGAATGAGGCCACTTTTGACAAATTTAAGCCACACAATTAGACTCCTCATACCATGGGGATGATTTCGTATAAGTGTGGTGGCAATCTGCGACTAAACCAATTATTATCAAATTTAGTGCCCACCCCCCAATCTCTCATCCAAACGACACAAATTTGGCGTCTTTAAATCGCACAATTAGATTCCTTGTATCATGAAGAATATATATCAATTTGGTGGAAATTTGCGCTAAAATTAGTTTGATAAATTTTGGTGCCCCTCTCCCCTTCCGTGCATCCCTGACTCGAACGACACCAATTTTCACATATTTAATCCACACCATTATATTCTACATATCATGGGGATGATTATATGAAAGTTTCGAGGCAATCGGCGACAAAAAATGTCTGCCCCTTCCCCTTTTCTGCCCCTGACAACAACGGTGTCACTTTAGGAAATTCTTACCCTCACCATTATCTTTCTCGTAAAAAGCTACCCCTAGTAGACCCCTTTGGTATCATCTAGATGGTCCCCTGTGCATTTATATAGAACACAGACAGACAGACAGACATTTGCAAATATAGATATAGATACAACTATAGAATTATATGCAAATCTAAAACATTGTCTCTATTTATGCAATAAACAATATAGAAGAAGCAATAATTTGATTTAAATGTCACAATTTTGAGCGCAAGATGTCGCAATATTAAGCGCGAAATACTGCAATATTAAGAGCGGCGCGCTTATAAGCGTTTCCAATTGCAATATTTTGCAATATTAATTGGGCGCGAAAACAACGCGCTTAATATACCACTTCTTTTGACTGGTACTGTAAATGGATTCTCATACTCAGTTGATAAAGTATCACCCATAGTCAAGGGGTCCTGCTAATGTACTATGATGCGGTTTCGGTCCTGTTGAATTGTCATGATGCTGTTATGGCAAACTGATGCTGTTAACAAAAAGTATCGTCATATTTTAAACTTGTCTTTTTCGCGGTGTTCCGATAATCTGAACATATACAGGAAAAGCCATTATGCGTTTCAAACATTCAAACACATATTTATTGGGAAATATTTGTTAATACTGGTCTTATTAGTTGTTGAAAATCGACTATAATCAAGATGGTAATTCTTGTCGTTTTAGAAACATCGGCGCAGGTATTATTATATTTAAAAAAAACATATATGTTCTTGAATGTTTCACACACTATATTTTTTCTCAAATCGCTCGGATTAGCCAAACACCGCGAAAATGACAACTTTATAAAACATCACGGAACGCTTCCTAACGACATCAGCCTTGAGTTTGTCCTAACCGCAGCATAGCAATTCAACGGGACCACCGTCATATTATCAAGACCATGCACTTGGCCAGGGGTGAGTATATATTGGAATGGTCCCTTATGTATCTTCAGTAAACACAAGCGAACGACAGATAGGCAAACAGATAATACAGAGTCGAAATTATACTATTCATTGGAGGGAAATGTTTAGACAATAAGGCCGCTTGTTGAACTTATTATCTGAATATACTCTCAATTAAATTTATTAATTCATTGTTTAGCAAATAAAGGGCTAAACAGCAAACAAAGTTTTCATTAATTGAACGCGGGAACGTAATATTATAGGTGGAGCCTGCGGTTCGAAATTTCCAACTGCATGTTTGTCATGCATTTCAGTCCCCAAACAAATGACAGAAAGAACGAAAATGTTCCACTTTTGGTCTAATAAAATCATACTAAATATACTGGTTGGCATAGTGATTATAACAAATTCAACCTGTTTTTTGTCTGAACTTCCCAAGTAATATTGCATGTGCCAGCTATATGAAATTTACCTAACCCACCCTCCCTGTCGCCACGTCCAAGGCCGCTGTCATGATGTCCCTGATTGGGTGGGGTCTAACTCACCGTCTCGTGTCTATAACAAATACGGTCACTCACAGAACTTGAAAAGTTTTCTTCCCAGACCAATATTTTGAGTTTAAAGGCATGTGCGGCGTTCGTTGCAGAAATATTCATATTTGTTAAAATCACCATCAATAGAAGGAATATTAAATTATATATAGTTTTGTTCATATGCCAAACATAATCAGCGCGTAAATAGTATATTGTCGTCAAGACGTACGATGGTGTACGTCAACAAGAGCCTGCTCGTGTTACATACGTTTTGCTTCTGTTTTCACAGAGCAATTCTATTGGTTAATCACACACAAATGATATAAACGCTCTTTATTATTTCCATATCAGGAAAACAGTAACAAACAACACTCTTTATGTTTACCATATCCGGATCTAAACAAAAGCCAGGTTATGTAACGTTTTTTAAAATTTTGTTTACATAACAAAGGAAAAACATTTGACAATAACATACTGTTTATGCCATATTACTGATTGGTATACGAGCAAAGTATATCTACATTTTACTATTATTTCCGTTTATGGAGGTTTTTGACGGAGGTGAATATTTTAACAGCATAAACACCGCCAACGACGCCCGTATCCTTAAAGCCCCATACCTATATATTACCGTGAGGTAACACAATTTTTATATCATATTTATTATTTTATACCCCTGACACTATAAAAAACGTATTTATAAAGAGATGGTCCATAGATAACGGTTATGATCACATGCAAGCCTCTTCAGCATACCTGCCTACGCTCTGTTCGACATATAACCGACAGTATACGTTTCGGAATCAACATGAGAAAAGTGCATGTACACGGGTGTATATGCCAATCCGGAAAACCCATATAACATAAATCTGAAGATATTACTGCTGTAAACCATGTTTTGTCGGTCTGTGCATGTTATCTGCAATCCGCGAAAGCATGATTATATATATAAACACTCACATTCCTCATTTCGCAAGGGTCATGGTAAAACATTCAAATGATAATATCAATTCTATATATAAAACCTAATCTATTTTCGTGAACGTATAGCAATGTAATTAGATCGACAAGATACATAATAATTCATTGGTGCGCTCTCAGAATGTTAACGTTATGGTTCACTCTATAATCGAGACACTAAAGACAACGTTAAAGAAAACAAAGATTCCAACGTGTACTTTGTAGGTTGCTACGGGAAATTATCAGTCGAGTCGGAGACGTTTCGTGCTGATGAATATTAAATAGATAATGATTTTTACTCCAGGAGACGGTGTCGAATTTTTTATATTGATCGAGTTCGTACGATCTGGCAGGCTGTTGATACAGACAATATATTAGGCAATCGTACCACGATAGCTTTCCTGTTTACAGAGTCACGAGTACGTAACTGCATGAATGGACTGTTCTTCGATTTCGAATATATCTGTATTCTGATGTTGCTTATGCATACAATATCAATATATACACAGAAAAGACACGAGTGTGATAATGGGTGTGTTGATACGATACAATGGTTAGCGCGAAACGATAGACTCGAGTTCTATCCTTCCGCGATGGCACAAGTACCGTATCAACAAACACATTAACACACGTGTCGTTCTGTGCTTATTACACGTCGCCCAGCGCCGCCCGTCATATAATCCGCGCATTAAAAAAATACAGGATTACCAGGTTTATTTAGGACATTCATGGCTTGTTTTGTCATGTGTGAGGATGCTTTTATTTTATAGTCCCTGTTTCATTTTGAGCGGACGTCAAATAGCGGACGTCATTTGACGTCAACGAGATGCGTAATATATATGATGTAAATTACGTTCCATACGGATTTGTAAGTATGAAACAGCAATAAAACTGTACTTATAGGAACAAGCTTGTAATAAAACTTCCGATGGAATATGCTATGGACGTGTTGCGTTGTCCATTCTCCCTTTGTGTGCACGAGGTTTAAGAGGGAGTTCAAGTGAACAATCTTGAATGGGGATTTCTATGCAAATCTGCGGAGCAAACGTTACAAAGTTGCATAAACTTCTGAGTGTGACTTGACGTGGTATTGGAAACAACAGGTATTTATCTGGCGGTTCCGCTTGGTAAATTATAAAATTTTGCAATAAGTATATTTTTTTGGAATTACATCACTTGACCTACATTTTAAAAATCAATATAAAATTCAAAAATAAATACACCAACATTATAATGGAACACGTTCCAAGCGGACCCACCAGATAAATACCTGTTGTTTCCAATACCATATCAAGTCACACTCAGAAGTATGTGCAACTCGGTAACTTTTACTCCAGATATTTGCATGGAAATCCCCATTCAATATTGGTCACTTGACCTCCCCCTTAATGTTCATGACTTTCGGAGACAATTGTCTCATCTTTAGGCAAATCCATTAACACCAATTCACTTACCTGAATACATATAAGGCGATGTTTTTTTCCACTGTTCATGTATAATAAACTTAAAGATGGTGTATCTCTTCTCTGACCTTTATGTATAGATTCGGGGTGTAAAATAATAAATAATAGTCAGGGAAACCAGTCCAGAAATAGTGTTAGTTAAGGGATGGATAATAATACATATTAGTCAGGGAAACCAATTATATTATTTATGGTAAATTCAGAACGTAAATTAATTAAAGCTGCACATAGTGTTTAGAACTCTGATTATGCAAACCTTAAATATTACACACCATCGACCACTCTAGCTGTCTAATAAGCGAAATTTAAAGTTCTTCTGAAGTCAAAATATTAATTTATTGTTCTTTATCACCATTGGGTTGCTAAAGAAAGTCCATTTTGGTCAAGGTAATATCTAGTATCGTTGCTTCGTCTTGCATTTAAGTTGAACGGTATCTGCAAAAAAATGTCCGAACACAATATATAACTATTTTATAATTACATGTCACAAGTAAGAAAGTAGACCAGGGCATGGAAGAGTTACGCTCTTGAACGCTCATCAGCGTCCTGGATTGCGAGAATGATGGCGTGCATGCATGTTGTCTCTTCTTCCTTTGTTATTCTCTGTTCTCAATTAAAAAAGCCAGGGAAACCAGCCAACTGGAGCTTTTGTCACTATGATATGAATTTGTCGATGAATCGGGCCAGTTATGTGGCTATTTTTAGAACATTGCTATTGTTTTATTGAAAAGTTATCTTTTAAAATACTTTTCTGTGAATTATTATTAACACCAGATGTATCCCATGTGTTTGTTTGGGGAGAGCATTGCAATATACTGTGCCTCCATAACGCGTTTCCTTGAAATATTGTTGTTGTAGAACAGTGATGCCAGGTATATAGAGCACTTTACTTAAAACTAAGTTTTACTTTACACGTAAAAGTGTTGTTCCGTTGGCTCGATTATTGGCTCTATTATTACTATAAATGAATAGTGTTAAATATAGCAATGATAGTGCTATTATATTTATTTATAATGTGTTTATTTATATTTATTTATAATAATCTGTATAATATGCTTATATATGTACCATGTTAAATGTAAATAGTGTGCAAATTTTATCTCGATATTATAGGTCAGGAGAATAAAGAATTGAATTGATGGATCAGAAGAAAATATCACTTTACTCTGAATAAAAATATACACACAGACAAACTCTATATATTACTCATTGACGATGTGATGGCCATGTCACTATTATACGCACAATGAACATAAGTTACCACACAAACGCCACCAATAACCATCACTGCTATTTGCAGATTATTTCCATTACTGTTGGTGATAGATTAATGTTCGTCTGGGATTTACTAGTATACTATTCGTCTTATCGGCCCACACTTTCAAATCTCGAGAGAGATTACACTCATCAGTATATGAGTACATTTAAAAGTAAAAGACCGAAACTTGATACAGCCAATAAGCCTTAATAGTCTGGTCGATAAACTAAAATTTTAGGGTCAACCTAGAATAAATTTGGACTAAGTTGGTTTCTATTCCATTTTGAAGAGGGAATGTATCCTCTATAACATATCAAAAATCGGCTAAAATCCGCTTTGAGCATTTTCTGTAATCCAAGATGGCGTCCATGATGGCAGTTGGTATTGAAAAATTCAGAATTTCGGTGGTAGGGGCGCCAACAAATACCGAATTAGTTATAAAATAAAATACACACAAACAATGCTTAGTCATAAGCCATATCGGTAGAATGCCTGTCCCAATATGGCCGCCAAAATGGACAAAATCATATGAAATTTACAATTTGTGGAAAATTGAATAGCTAGTCATACAAAAACGAACAAGCAATCGAATTATACGAGGAAGAATGATTTCAGAGTATACGGGGAGCTTATAATAATAGATGTAAGAATTTTCTTTAATGTATCTCGCGAGAGAGCAAACGAAAGCAAGGTCTCATACATACAATAAATAGCAACATTGAGTGAATGGTAAACGCAGAACTAATAACTTTAAACGCTGATGACCTGATATTTAGCGCAAGTAGGTGGGTGGCAATGGTAATATAAATTCAAACAACAAGATACTGAAAACTAATATTGTGCATTGCGTGGTACATATTCCCGTTGTAAAGTGCCGATTGAAGTAATTTAACAAAATTGTCTACTAAGAAACCGGTTTGGAAGCAGTATGAAATTGGTATTAAATAAAATGTACGATGTACAGTCTCTTCGATCTAGTGAGATAGGGTACTATTCTGTTGAAGAGATTGGTGTTTCTTTACAGTATAATCAGCATTACGACATACGTGTATGGTTTATTATCACGGAGAGTGTTGAAAATTCCGGAAATATAACTAGTATTTACACAGCAAGGATGTGGACTTCAGTTTCTGCGTTACATTCAATAATTAATCATCATTCCAAATGAAACCACCACGCACTGTGTGACGAAATATTACTTCGTGTGTTGCATGCCCGAAATAACTGTTTTGGCCGGCCCGAACACAAATCATTGGGTTAACGTGCGTTGCAGTGATCGATAAATCGTTCAGTTAGATCTGTTTTAATTATATGTGTACCTTTAAAGATACATAACAACATACTTGTAAATTACCAATGTGTATTTTCGCTTATAGGTGGTTATCCAATATGTTGCTTTCGTCGTAGCATGGATTGGAGTTGCGGCCATTTTGGCAGCCATTTCATCGGCGCGAATGCATTATTTTCTGTCCTTGTCACACTATTCGCCCTCTATACTCTAATTTCATACAAACGGGTATATATCGGATGGAGGATTAATGTGTTCTGGTGTCGCCGATGAAGGATATTGTAGAAAAACGTACTTCACAAGGTCGAAAATGGGCATTTTTAAAAATCTCTGTAAACAAGTTTTCTCAAAGCGGATTTTATCCGATTTTGGATATGTTGCAGTGGATATATTCCTCTTCAAATTGGAATAAAAACCGACTTAGTCCAAATTTATTCTAGGTCAAACCTTTTATCGACCAGACTATAAACAAATGTTGGTTAACTATTTGACTGAATATCAATGATATTTTCTTTTAATCAAGACAGACAAGGTTGTGTCTTTTTATGGTTGCATTGAGTTTACACACTTAGTCATTTGGGTCCTTTCAAATTAGTGTTTCATGCTCCCGCGACACCCAGCGCCGGACTTATAGAAATGGTAGCACAAATGATCACGATAGAAAACAGCAGCCTCACTCGAAAAAGAGACAATTGAGTCCCAGAACTGTGAACATATCTGCCGATTAATAATTAACCCCCTTCTATACTCATTTGCGAGTAGTTGCATTAGGAAATACTGTTCAGATAATAAGTTTAACAAACGACCACATGTGAAGTATGAATCGTTCTGCACTTATTATCTTTTTGTATCTGTCGTCGGACCATTTTCCCTGGACATGCTTCCAAATATACAGTACACCATTCCAATGTATACTTTTACAACTGAGATGGAGAATCCATTTATTATAGAAAAGGGTTGAAGAGAAATGTACATGTCATCCTTGATATGGCGTCTCATATATACATTTAACCCTTTACCCAACAAACCGGCCAAAACCGGCCAAATAAAGCTTCAACAGCCTAAAATATCTTCGGTCTGTCTCAATAGAACCATACCAATATGGATATCATTGGAACCGGCTCCTTGACCACATTGTGATAGTTACAGTTATGCCCTGTGCCAATGCATTCTCTTATATATGCGAGTCGACCATAGGTCGCCTCGCATATATAAGAGAATGCATTGGGCTAACAAAAAACACTTTTTACCATTTTTTCTTACATTCTTTAACAATTTTATAATTTTTAACGTGTTAAGCCAATGCATTCTCTTATATATGCGAGGCGACCTATGGTCGACTCGCATATATAAGAGAATGCTTTGGCACAGGGCCCTTCTGTTTGGGTAAAGGGTTAAACAAACTCCGTAAAGTAGCTCCACATAATCTGGCACTTCATCGACCACAATTATATTGAGTTGCCTGCAACGTACACCATACATACATCTACATCTATAGTCAGTATATGCAACCTGCTCACTCTGATCTTATGAAGCAAATTTGCGGTCTCGTTCATTTGGTCTCATTCATTGGCTAATTGTACCAAAATTTCCTGACTATCGTAATAGACCATTCGAATGTACACATCTATAACTGCATGTGAGAATACATTCAGTTAAGAAGTTAATGTTAAACACAATCGCATAGATCGCTATGCCAAAGCACGAGGGGTGTGCTCGATTAGAAACGCCTTCCAGCGAAATCGCTATCTCACTTTGGCCAAACGGCCTCTACCGAATACAGGATATCCGCCAAATTTCTTTCCAATAATTGATCGCCGAGAAAAGGCAAGTCCGCGGCCACTTGCTTCATGCAGCCAGGGCTTGAAGTTGTCTCGATATCCACACTCCTTCGTTTGATACATTTCGGAGGCGTCATCGGTCGTTTAATGGGCGACAACTCCAGCATACTATAGCTCTTTTTGCCATGGAATTGTTTCGGCATATGTTTATGGAAAAGGGTACTAACGCTCGAACTGAATTTCGAACGTAAAGTCTTCCCAGGTTTCTGTTTGAATGTTTCAGAAACTGACTTCGTTAACGCCTTGCCTTTTGGGGTGTAAACCACTTCGATCCTGGTATGTTCCCCCATGTCGGTCGTCTCTCTATCCGACCCATCGCTCTCGATAGAGGCAATGTCGAGATCCAAATCATCAAACTCGTCTTCGATCGTAACCTGTCGACTGACGTTCGGCGTTCTAGGAAATATTCGACTGTCAACACTTCCATCGAAACTCTTGCTGGATTTTATGAATCGGCGTGACTCAGAGCTGATAGCGGAATCGCACGATCTCTGCTTGATTGTTCCGATTGATTTACCCTGGTTTTGCTGACATGCGCGGCTAATGTGTTCCATGAATGACTCCCGGTCCAGTTCTTCGTTGTCGTTTTCGGCCATTTCCGTCAGCCATGCTATGAGTTTGTCGTATGAATCCATCCCTGGTGCTCCACGTAACTCGTCAATGTCGCTTATTCCATGAACTGAAAATAGAATATAAAATATTATCACATCGGACGTCGCCCTCATTACGACCACTGCAATGAGATGCCACCACAATTGAAGGTACTCAATCCGATCAGAGGTTCCTATATTACAATTTATTTGGCTTCGGGGGTAAAAAATATTTGATTCGAGTCGAGGAACCCACACATCAAAGCTCAGAGTGATCATATATCGATTTTTGAAATTCGTTAATTTCTCGAGACCTGAGACACTAAATTAGTCTGCCTCGTGGTCAAACAGACAAATTGCGGGTGTAAGATGGATAACTCTAAAATCAAGTGGTTATTATTGTTAATAACTAACCACTTGATTTTAGAGTTATCCATCTTACACCCGCAATTTGTCTGTTTGACCACGAGGCAGACTAAATTACTGGCCCAAATCTCGAGAAATTAACGAATTTCAAAAATCGATATCTGATCACTCTGAGCTTTGATGTGTGGGTTCCTCGACTCGAATCAAATATGTTTTACCCCCGAAGCCAAAGAAATAGTAATATAGGACCCTCTGATTGAGTACCTTTAACATCTACCTCGCAACCATCGCCCGCAACAACAAAGTCACTGACACCACACCATGAAAACCACCATTTCCACCACACAACGACAACCACGACTGCCACCATTCAACGGCAACCATCACTGCCACCACACAACGACAAGCACGCTGACACCACACAACAACAACCACCACTACTACCACCACCACCACACAACGACAACCACCACACAATCACCAGACAACGACGACCACAATTGCCACCACTATTAACATCTACTCGTAACCATCACCTAAATATTGGCATTGCTTTGACTCTGTAATAAGCCCATAGTGGACTTATAACAGTTATCCCGTTGGATGGCGCTGGCCACAGTGAAAACACATATATAAAAAAGGGCGTACATATCTGCTGCAACATATCGTCGTGCAAATATGTTCACATTGGACTTATTTGATTCTAAAATGGGCCCATGGTGAGTTTGTTTTAATTTTTGTTGTGTTTATTTATTTAATTAAAATGTTTTTTATATAAAAATATGTAACCTCCGCCAGGGAACCCTGAGTCACCACACGAAATTTGGCCGGAATCGGACCAGCAGTCTGTAATAAAATTCCGGACAGACAGACATATCTTACTCTTTTATATATACACAGATATACAATTGAATTGTTCTCATTACTCTCGAGCTCGGTCCATGTGAACTTTAGAAGTATCGTAACATATTCCACTTTCCGCAAATTGGCACACAAAAAAACGCCGGACTAACATCGATATGGCACGCATCGCGAATCTATTGACAAAACTCACACCACTAATGGTTATATAGCATGTGGACCTTGGCTAACATGCCTTTCGGCGTTCCATAATTCGATTTAATGTTGGTTTCTCTATCGATTGAAAACTTCAATTTAATTTGTTTTCCATTCCCATGTCGAGTGTTAAAATTTTAAAATATATATCTGTAGACCACCTATTATATCTCTATAATACGTATTTTGTGAAGTCTACAACAACCCGCTTGATCGTATTGGGTGCACTATACATGCAGTTTTTGGTGGCAACTGGCCAGTGTCCCCGATACATGTATCTCGCCTATACGGTGACTCCATTTCAAACTATATAATACGCCCCAAGCCTAATATATTTTGACAATGGCTGCGGACACACGTATCACAGTAGCGATGGCATAGTGGGTGTGACAATTTATTATGGTGGAGTTTGGTGACAATTGGTTGTCATAATTAATATGCCATAGCTAGCAATGTCGCCCGCTGCATATTCGCATAATGAGTCCTCCTAAGTTCGTTATAATCAGTCTTGTTCTTGTTTTTGGTCCTTGTATAGTTCGCTTTGTTTATTCCAGATACTTTCTCGCAGACTCGCAGCTGCATTTCCTCCAACAGCTCCGACACCGCTTCATTGGCCCACGTGATAATATTAGCGGAATTATGCGGAGAACTAAAGTCGCAAAATAAAAAAAACGCAATTGGAGAACTGTCTTAATACGCATGAAATTTAATATAAGTGGATAAACATGAATTGAGATCACGTCAACAAAGCGTACTACATACATGATATGTGAGTGAATGGGGGATTGCCACGGTCAACCACAATTCTGGACGATCGATCGTGCAGTCATATATATCGTATAGAGAATACAATGTAGCAAAACGTAATGAGTAGAGATCCGCCTTGGTGAAACGCCATGGGTTAATCGGTCGAGTCGACTCATTGTGCGGAAACTCAGCGAGCGACATAGCTAGCTATGGCATAGAAATATATGACGACCAATTGTCACCAAATTGCACCATACTAAATTGTCACACCTACTATGCCATAGTAACTGTGGTATGTGTGTCCGCAGCCATTTGCATGGTGATCGACGCCTACAAATACCGTTTCGGTGTCCAGTGCATGTATTTAATTTTATGAGTGAATGTAAATACAATACAATACAAATGCGTTTATTTCTCATCACCATTTTTCAATGGTATTTCAAGAAAAGTACAAAATGATTTATACACTGGCTGCCCTTCCCAATAATAAAAAAAAAAAACAACAATAGATATGAAATAGCAACATTATGAATGTGATACAAAAAGAGCGAATATATAGTCCATGCCACCTGCCAGGGGTGAGGTTTGGACTACCAGTGTATATACAATAAATTTACGCATACGCCAAACGGGCACGCACCGCTACAAGTTCATCGATTTCAGACGTGTAATAACGTATTGTTAAACAATTATATGGACACACTACTTTATTAACTGTTTGTTGCTCCTATTCGACCTGATTTGAATCGGTGGGAGTTGACACATCTGAAAAGGGATATTGTATTGGGGGGGTATGTTTACGGTGGGAGGGGGGTGGAGAGGTATTCATTTATGGTTCATTTCATATATATTCATTGTGTTTATATTATTTATTATAGTACAGCTTGTTTATTTGAGTTATCAGTTTGCAGATTCCACGCATTACCTTCGCTTTTGGGTTGTTAAATAGTTGCGCTAATTTCCAGTTACTCGGGTGTGTGTAGTAATATTTTGCTATATAGTTTCGCCTTAAATCGTTCAAGGCATCGCATTCAAGAAGTGTATGTAGTTCATTACCTGGCGCGTCTTTGTCGCACAATTTGCAGTTTTTTTCATCATCGGGTAAGTTCATCCAGTCTCCTGTTTCTATTGGTAAGCGATGATTTCGAGTACGGAATTTAAAAATTAAAATAGAATCGTTTATATGCAATTTCGAAAAATATACCTCTTCTCGGTAGATTGTTTTGATATATCGATACTTAATATACTTGTCAGAAGAATACAATGTTTGCCACCAACTTTGAATATAAAGATCTTGAAGTTGCTGTTTTGTAGCCTCGCGGAATAGTTTCAGGGGATTGGGAGCGTGTGTAGCCCATGTGCCACTGAGCCCAAGTTCATTTAATAAAGAGTAAATATAATTGATCCATTTGGATTTGTTATTAACATATCTGTCCCTTTGGTTGTATCTACTACACAGTGTCCAGTATAGAGTATACGCGATCTTGTTTCTACTTCCGCTCACTAAGTGACCCCAATAATTCAACATCTGATGTTTGATTTTCATCGTGACTGGGAATATCCCAAGTTCACCGTATATCATAGCATTTGGCGTGGACCGTTTTGCTTTGAGTATATATTTAAGGAACCATAGTTCCAATCGCTGTATAATATTGTTGTTCCCAAAACCCCAAACTTCTGCTCCATAAGTCAATATCGGGACAATCGATATTTGATAGAGTTCGAGAACGCATTTTAAAGGGAGATTCATGGTTCGCATCTTTGATATAAGGCTGAACATTGCGCGCTTTGCTTGTTGACATCGTATTTTTTTTTCTTCGACGAAAGAGCCGTTACTACTAAATGTCGTTCCAAGGTACTTATACGTTTTCGTTACTTCAATCTGCTCACTATTCAGCATAAAATGCCCATATTTTTTCCTTTTGTTTCCAAATATAACTTTTTGCATTATTGATTTCCAATTTCCAGATACGGCATAATCATTTAACATGCATTGTAGCCCTTCCGCAGAATACGATAAAAGAACGGTATCGTCAGCATACAGGAGGCAGAACAATTTCAAGTAATGAAGGCTCGAACCACAAGGCACGTCTGTTAGAACTATACCGCAATTTTCGTTTTTGCGTAAATACATTTCTAAGTCGTTTGTGTATATGGAAAAAAGGAGAGGGGAAAGATTCTCACCCTGTCGGACGCCCGTTTCGCATGGAAATAATGCTGATATAACACCATTATGTGCAACACAAGACTTTATGTTCTTATACATATTTATTATCACGTTTAGAATCCTACCTTCTATTCCAATATGAAAGAGCTTCACTATTACTTCTAACAGGCCCAGGAATTGCAAACCGAGCTCATGACATTCACATACAAAAAGAGAGAAAGTTTGAAAACAGATCTCAATGTTCCCGTTTATGACATGTATTATTTATTATTATTTATTATAGGCTGGGTAGATCATGCAATGAATCTCTACTCCGTCTAACGCCCATAGAGATTATATTCCACCAGCACAAAACATGGAAACTTTTTCAAGTATAGTGACAAAGAATCCTATAAAGTCGAAAAAATAATGCGGGGAATACATTTCTTAGTTATTATATGTTCCTTATATTAAAGGCACGTGAGGCCTTAATTGTCGAAAATAATCATATTTGTTCCAAACACCGTTGACAGAAAAACGCATACAGTTTCGTTCATATATACCATGACCATCGCGTAAACAGCATGTTATCATAAATACCTACTATATTTTACCTAATCAAGAGCCTGATTGGGTTACAGAGGACAGCACAATGCTACTGGCTAATCACACACAAATGGCATAAACGCTCTTTATTAGTTCCATATCAGGAATTCACCAACAAAGAACGCTCTTTATGTTTACCATCATAATATAAACAAACACTGTTTATGCGATATTTCTTATTTATATACGGACAAAGTCTACATTTTGATGTTCTTTCTGTTTGTGGCGGTTTTTGACGGGTGGAAATATGTTCACAGGATACCCACCGCCAAGGCCAACCGTACCTTTAATCATTTAGTTCGCCCAACTTAAAATAACATGTCCTTTGTGAGCAGTTATCGCAATATCGCAATAAACATTGAAATGATTACCCAGGAGAAATTCCATAATTGTGAGCGACGTAAAGCAAAATCGCCCACGAAGTCTATTAAATTGATCGTGACATTATGAGTTGGGACCTTCATCTCCAGTCAATTACATTATTAAACGGACACGGCTCAGTCGAACCTCAAAATTTTGTCCACACAATTTGGAGGGACGGATACGATATATCGATAAATACACGAAATCTTGGTATGCCGGCTTCATATGCTTTGAAAAAACATTTGCCAAAATCAAAACCATTTTCAGCAGTTTTCAACTTTTCGCCCGAAGTCAGACAAACGCTCTTTATTGCTACCATATCAGGAATAGAATAACACGGTACGTTCTTTTCTGTTCCATGTCGTGCGAATGGCTGTTTTTTGTTTGGGACCTAAACATCTTGTACACAGTTGCATTTTCATATTAATTCAATGCGTCTTTTGTGTTACAGAATGCTCGTAGAAAGGTAGTTAAGATATTTATCGACCAATTTCGATACCGGGAAAAAATTCAAAAGCGAATAATATTATTCGTATTTTGGAGCACAAACCGCCATGTAAATATGATCTCTATGGGCGCTAGACATAGTTGAGATTCATAGCATGACGTATACGCATAGTAGGAATGCTGGAAACGCCAAACACGCGTAGTCCCTATATACTGTGAACCGAAAGAGAGACATGTGGAATTGTCTAGATATTACAAAATGGCTGCCTTTCCATATTTAAAGACCCCCATCCAATTCGAGCCAAATTAACTACCGTCAAAGTCTTATCCAGTTAAAGAGCGTTCATTATGGTTCTATTCATGATATATGGTAGCAACAAAGAGTGCCTGTCTACACGAGACATCAAGATTGGCGGGTATACATGTACAGTACAAAGATGAGCCATAACAGTTTAACAATACACCAACCCAACGCCGAAGCAGCTATTTAGACGAGATATATGTGATGAACAATTTACTCCAATAGCTCACGTTTAGTCTCTTAATAACCATGTGCACTATTTCTTGTGGTGGAATATCAGCAATCTCACTATTGTGTTAAATTTTATAGGGATATGTCGACGGATACAGGTACGCTAAATATTAAATAATATACGCACTTTAAATGCTACAGAAATACAATTTAGAAAAAATTTACTTAATCGTGGGGGGCAACAAAGAGGGGTTCTTAGTTGTTCCGTTCCTGCATGATGTGCATGGTAACAACAAAGAGCCCTTGGCCCATGCATGCACATATCTTCAGAGCATATAAAGCACATAATATGATATATAGGTACATGTAGGTATATTTCGTGTATTCCTCGACATATCGTATCCCTCCTTCCAACTCAATTACGTAATCATAAATTAATAAAATATATGAAAGAGGTTCAAATGGGCCATTAACCGTTTAACAATATATCAAACGAGAAACGATGCTCGTTAGCAGAGCGACATGTGGTTATCAATTTACTTCCATAGTTATTCTATAGAATATAGTCCTATAACTATGGGGCGTTAACGTAAATACGCTGCATGTTGCAATTTTGTAATGGATTCCGTGTGGTAGAATATCGGCAGGCTCTCTGTGTTAAAATCACAACAAAGCTTTGTGATTAGAACTGACATGACCTGCCCGTTAGACTGGAACACGTGCAGGCAGTCGGTGGTATGTATACAATAAGGAGGTTGAGCAAAACTGACGAATATAGTTACGGGTACCTAATTGTGCCTTCGTTCTCATCAAATTATGCCCACGTCCTAACCATATGTAGCCACGATGTCACAACCATCACAGCGTATATAGGGTACCAATTACTTCGGTCTGTACAAAAAACTTCTGCGTTTAATTTGATGAGAACGTGCGCACAATATGATGACGTAATATACCGTCATTCGCAAACGTAGTCGTATCTCAATTCAGGAATTTGCTATACCTCTCTAATAGGGACGTTTCGCAACTCACAGATAGGGCTACGACTGCGTTGAGATATTTGTAGTTGTAAAATTCACTCAGGGCCAAAACAGAAAGGTTTCGCAAATCACGGATAGAGCAACGGATACGCTTAGGGCGACAATTAGGGTACTATACGTGATCAAATTAAGCATGCGCACTTGGTTGAACATATTTTATTGTGACCCACAATATACAATATAAATTATACATATTATTATACACATACAGAGAAGTGTGGGCACCGAGAATCAGAGCACAAGTTACTGAACTTATCAGAGCTCCTCTCATCCAGCCAATACGCCAAGGATTTGATAGCAAACAATATGTAATCGGGGTTCACGATTGGATGGATAGTGGCATCTAATCGTGAGCACGGGTGGCACGTGATGTTCGATTGAATATCAGAATGTAGGGTATCATATAATCCCATATCCCATAATATGCCAAATATTGGGTGGAAAACATGAAGGAGGGGCATATAGCTGTGTTCAGTGATGGGGCAACGAAAGCTAGACATGGAGAACATGGTAAAGGGGAGTCTGGTGCGGCGGCGGTGATTTTTATGGACGGAGAACGAAGAAACAAAGCAAGTGTGAAGGTATATGTTGGACCGATGTGTGCAGCTATAGAAGCGGAACTTAAAGGAGTAGAGATTGGGCTGGAGTATCTTATACAAGTCAGTGTAAGGAACAAGGAAATAAGAGTGTTTACGGACTGTCATTAAAATGGTGCAGTCACATGAGATTCCGAGAGAGCAGATAGAAGAAGTAGTAAGGATAAGAAGACATATGCAGAATCTGAGCAAAGATGGGAATAGTGTAGACTACACATGGGTGCCTGGTCATATGGATATAGAGGGCAATGAAATGGCCGACACACTTGCCAAAGATGCCTGTGTTACAAATCAATTTACGGCGGTTACACAGTCAAACGAATGTAGTGCAGAACGTGTACCGAAGAGGGAGGCAAATAAAATAATAAAAACTAAGGCAATTGAGAGATGGGACTACAGATACGAATTTGGAGAAGAAAGGCATATAAATCAGCATATAAATGAAGTTGGAAAAGTGAAGTTTTTCAAAGGGAAGTCGAGAAGAGTTGGAATGATCATCAACCAGCTGATAGCAGGACAACATCGATTACTTAGTAGCAGAGTAAAATGGGATAACAACTGCACTACAGATATGTGTGATGAATGCGAAGAGAGAGAAGACATCAACCATTACATTAACAGGTGCAAGAAGTTTGAGAGTGAGAGAGGAGTATTGGAAGAGAGTTACAGAACGATTTTATATGCGGGTGGCGATGAAGAGGTGAGGATGAGGCTACAAGTGCTTATGGGGAATGACACTGAGATGGAGGCAGTACAGAGAAAACAGATGTTAGAGGCTTTCCAATCATACATTATATCTTCCAAACGTTTTGATGGAACTGATAGTACAGTTGTGGCAAACTAAATAATTAACAATGTTACGCCTAACGCATGCGCACAAGAGTATTTTTAAATGTACAAGTGTATCACAGCACATAGAGTTAAGCACACACGAGAAAGTACACGAGAAGAGAGTACAACGAGACCATTTATACTGGAATGACTTTACAGTCCAAGCAGTTAGAAGAACAACAACAACAAAATATAGCGAATTATCGAAATATGAAATACAACGAAAAAGCCAAATAGGAAAATACAGCGAAATAGCGGAATAAAAAATGCAGCGAAATGGCGAAATAGAGCGAAAAATAGAAATAGGAAATTATAAAGTATTTTTTTCTTTTTTGTTTGTTTGCAGAATGGTCAAAACATGCATGTTACGTATGATTTCGTCTTTGTTTGGTTCTGTTGAGGGGTCATTCAGTTGGGGAAGTATTTTATGTATCGCACAGGGTTTCTGATGGGGTAACGATAGGCTTCACCGACAGCTTGTGCATGGGAGTGGCAAGCGCACTTTCTAACCGTAGCCGTAATTTCCTAACCGTGCGATGGATAGAGTATCAATTTCTTCTGTGTGTACCAAAACAAAAATCCATTTAAAAACACAGACACTCGGCCAATTTGTTGTGTTGTGTCATTCAGCCATAATTTGTCAGCCTTTGGATAATTATTCCCAAATGGCCGATTTATAAGAAGATAATCCTTCGCGCCAGTTCGCGCTGTACATGTACGTATTCTGCATGCTAGATCGTGCGAAGCGGAAACTCATTACGTACAATTGAAAAGCCATTCCTTGTTGAGCATTCTATTTGACAACTCCGTTCCATTGATCGACTTAAACGAACATGGCTCATTCGAACATCCATATTTTGTCTACGTATTTTGGAGGGACGGATAAGATAGGTCGATAAATACACGAACTATTGGTATTCCGGGTTCATATGCTTTGAAAAACACTTGCAAGTCACAGCAATTCAGACAAACGCTCTTTATTGCTGCCGTATCAGGAATAGAATAACACGGAACGCTCTTTTCTGTTCCATGTTGTGCAAATGGCTGTTTTTTGTTTGGGACCCAAACACCTTGTTCATAGTTGTATTGTTCAGTACTTCAATGCGTCTTTTTGGGTTACAGAATGCCCGTAGAAAGGTAGTTAAGATATTTATCGACCTATTTCGATACCGAGAAAAATTCAAAGGCGAATAATATTATTCGTATTTTGGAGTGCAAACCGCCATGTGGCTTTAACATGGGCACGACTTTTACTCTGGCTCGCCAATCTGGGTCATTAATTAACATCTCCAACAAATGACACCATATTCGCGTAAGGCTACAACAATACACGGCTCTGCGAATAATGATGACCATGATGACGATGACGACGATGATGATGATGACGACGATGATGATGATGATGACGACGATGATGATGATGATTACGATGATGATGATAATGGTGATGATGATGATGATGATGATTACGATGGTGATGATGATGATAATGGTGATGATGATGTTGATGATGATGATGATGTCGACGATGATGATAGTACAACTATACACTTCTGACATTTGAAAATGGCAAGCAAGATAACAGTGGCCCCATTTTGTAAATATATGTTAATTAGTACGCTGTATTCGCCACTTAATTGGGGCACTGAGTTAAATAAACAATCAAATCAATAAGGCGATGACACAGGATTGAAATTAATACGCCCAGTAATTTGGGAGAACGCAGAGGTTTACAACAGATACATAAATAAATAGTTCAATAAACAGCAATAAATAGTTATACATAATACTAAATAGCAATAATTAGTTCAAGCTCAACAACCGCATTTGTTTCCTGGAAATATATATGTACATGATCAAGCACGTGGTTAAAATAGTCCAGCAAATATGGTGTCTATTTATCGGAGAGGTTATTTCTATACGACAGCGGAAATGGAGCCTTTGTGATTGTCTGGGTGGCATGTCACTATGCATTAAGGTGGTGTCCAAGTGTCCAATTGTTCAACCCGTGTAGGGACACTGACACAAAATTGATCATGTTTACGGTTCCCACATCAGCATGAGCAATGTGGGGGGTGCCACATTGTCATAGGCCCACAAACAAGGTACCCTGCCTTGCACACCGGAAGCTGATATTCTGCTAATGATGAACATACAGTCTGCCGTCAAAGCAGTTTTAGCCAGTCCAACATAAAAATACTATAAATAAAATTGTAGAGAACCCTGAATCTCATGAATTGCTTACACCATGGAGTCCACTTACAAAGCACAACGTGTGCAATTTTAAATTCCACACACAGTTGTGGCGTGGTAATCTTGTTTATATAATCATCGAAGGTATCGTTGTTGTCAACGAGAGGTACCGGATTCCTCCGAGATCGCGGCGGACGAACGAATTACTCTAATTTACAGATTCCCGCGTCACCATATATAACAGGTAAGTTTATATCTCCGTGACCGATATTACCATTATATGAAATTCACAAAATTGTCCGGGCTATGCATAGGTTATATCAATCAATAATGGTATATTGAACCGAAGAATCACAGTTGTGGATTGTTCGTCAAAAGCGGGAGGCACAAAACCTATTCGATAATTCAAATTGTACCTAATTATAAGACAAGGTTCCTAACTCCCGAAATGTAGAATTTCCACATGACGTCAGAAATGCAGCAATATACGATATCAAAAACTAGAAACGAAACAGTCATATTCCTCGAATAGTGCCCTGCATCTGAGATGTAGGGCATTTTATATGGATCAACAATGTTCGGTCAGCGATAGCGGAGATATCTTCGCTTGAAGACAACCGAGACCGGCGAAAAAATATTGGTCGAACAAGCCTCTGTCCGGCCTCATGGCCGTTATACCAAACCGAACATTGTTCGACCAGTTATATATAACGAGTTGTAAGTTGTTATGTCGACTTTAATAATGACGAGTTATGACGAGTTGTGAAAGTCGTTATAACGAGTTGTGAGAAGTCGTTATAACGACTAGCAAGTCGTTATAATGAGTTGTGTATTTACATGCTTTGGGCTGCGGTGGTGTTTCGGATGGTCCTAATGCGCGTTCGTACTCTACATTCATGACTTGATGCCACCGATTAGCATTTATGGCAAATTATGCGTTATTTTATGGTCTATGAATGATGTCAAATGTCAGGGTTCATGAAGTCATACGTAGGAGATATGTTTTTTAACTATATTTTAAATAAAACATTTCTAGACCTAAATAATATAGAGCTGTAATTGAATAATTTTGAAAATAACAAAAATGAGAAACTGGAGGCTGATATTAGGATGTAGTGTATTATATTCATTGCTTTATTAAGATTAAAAATGTATTTTGTCTAGAAAAGCAGCAAGTCTCGAAAGAAGTGTCTAAATTGCAAAAGACGATTTAGACTGTAGAGGTAGCTTTGTTTGGAAGATTTTGGTTTTGTTTTATTTTTTGCCTTATTTTGTTTTGCGTTGTTGTTTTTTTTTTGAAGAAAAAAAAACTTCCATGTCTATCAATAGTAAAACATGTCGGCTCTGCACTGCCTTAAGTAAACTATGTGGAATGGATTTCGTCTTAGGTTTGATCGAAATGAATGCTTTCCAAATCTCATCACTGTTGGTAATTGCTTCGGAACAACCTGTAGTGAGATCTCGTTTATATTCTATTATCCAATATATCATGGGTTCCTCCTGCTGCGTTTGGCGGAGTTTCTGGTATACAAAAGTATACATATATCAAGACCCCAATGTAAGAGTGCGGGGGCATTAATACAATGTCTCCATTCTTAGAATAACAAATTGTCGTGGGGTGTCCAATTATTTATGTGGGGACTTTCGTATTTTGGAGTCGTGACGAGTTAAGTTATTCAGATCCACAATGGAAGTCTTATGATGGTTGATTCAATATTTCAGCCACCACGTGAGGTGGTACAAAGGGAAGACGTAATGCGTGTACATAAAACAATTTCCGACCGTTATACTGTGAGCGGAGTCTGTTAAGCAACTGAGTATTCACGTTTTATCGATGCAAAGTATGTTTTTAAAACTGACTTAACAGCATCGACACACGGTATGTAGTTTGACAAATATTGTTAAAACACATGTATGTTGGATGTTGAAAACATAAAGTAATATAATGAATAGCAGTAAGAAGTGATTTATTGGGCGTAAACGCTGAAGATACACGACGCTAGTGTGTATCTCATTTACTACCCTGGAGAACAGACATGAGAACAGAGAGCAGAACATCCTGAGTTGACGGATTCATCATCCTTATCCCACCTGTTCTAATGTTCTGATTTAGCCGGCATTAGATAACAAGAAAACCAATGTCAGAAATGGTAACGCGATCAAGATCATACCCATATACCCATGATTATAATTATAGAATATAAAATATATTGGTTTTGCGAATGACCAACTCAGAATTCCGTTAAAATAACAATAACAACCAGCATCAAATTAAGGAACCTGCGGTCGACTCGGCCGTCTCCGACCACAACCCCCAGTGGGCTGCAGAACGAAAAATGTCTATAACAGTTGAAATATAAAACTTACAAATTATCTTTTTCATTTCTTTTATTTGTAATTGACATAGCTTGTCACAAACCAAAAATCATCATTATTGACATAATAATGTAAAGGACAATAAACGAAATTGAAATTCCCAACTACACCTTTTAACGGACTCGGCATCCGGTTCGCAGTTCGACTTTTAATCCTCCCATCGGAGGATCTATAAATAAAACGCACAGCGAACCATAGCTATCTAGAATCTCTAGGACAGTATACACGCGGCGCGCGTAATTATGCTCTAGTGGTTTATCTGATGTAAACGTATATCATCACTATAAACCTATGTTGTGAAACATTGCTACAATGGACCTGAAACTTTATATCTTAATTGCGCCTGCTAATTATTAGCGTGCAAGTTAGCTATCATCCACAACCAAGTTATTTTTCTTGCAGCAGCGAGTTAGCTATCTTACGACTACAAATTATTATAAGTAACATGTATAACTGCGAGTTACATTAGCTCCCTTCAAGTTGCGATATCTTAAACACCCGCCTTAAATTCACGATAACAGTTACTGGATCTTAAACCCCATGTTTAATTACATGATTAGTATGTAGTGAACAATTGGCCACTAACCAACAGTTAATGTACTATATGACCTACATTTGCTCAATCGCAACCGCTCGGTAGCCACAGACAGTCCTTTAGCTTAACCATTGAGGTGAAAACGTTTAGCACAGATTCATGGGCCAATCAAGGCCAACACTCGTGCACTGGCAATATTCTTCATATCCATGTTTAAAGGGGTACTGTACGCCATTTTCAATAAATTCCTGGTGATAACAACGATCCAATATCGAACATATATAGAACACTAAGTAATTTGAGTCGAAGATGTATTCTGTAAACGTTCAGGTTAATAGGTAATCTTAAAATCAAAGTTATTAATTTGATATAAATTTAATTTATGGCTGGAGCCATAAATTAAATTACGAATTTCCGTGTACAAGACGTAAAGAAAATAATTCACGGATAGTGGATTGTGCAACGCGTGGCACACATGATCGTGTAAAATAATTTGTTGATATGGGGCGTAAACTCAAGCCACTCACTGACTAGTGACTATACAATGTATAGAATGAGTATATGGGACTAGTATGAATCTAATCTAACATTTATTTGATACATTTGCTTGGAAACTGTCCAAAAAATAACTCGACAACGATATTTGGTATTTTCGCATTCCGGCTAATCTGCCATTCGTAAATTACTTCGTACTCAACAGACTTTCAGATAATGGAAATCTGGTTACCGTATTCTACGACTCAGAGACTATAGAAACCAACAACAACATTTGAGTACAGTATATCCCTTTAAACCTACGCAGACGACCCGACTGTCCACACAGGGAGAGTGGTTTGGGGGGCTAACCCCGGGATCTTCGAAAGGGTCGAGTGACCCTTTCCTTAACCCCTCATTTTGAGCTTTTATTATGAAAATCACAACAACAAAAAAACAAAAGCATTTTTTTTTAAGAGTTCATTTTTTAAATTTTTTTTATGTTTCGACGAGGATGGTGGTGGTGATGCTGGTGCTGTTTGGAGTTTCTCCAGCTCAAGGTCTTGTTCTTTGCTCACTTGAGCCAATCTGGTGACCTCCTCTGTAGCCCTATCCAGTTGTGCTCGGAGTTCCATTAAGGCTTTATGTGCTTCTTCATCCTCAAAGTTGTTGTTGGTGGTGGTGGAGCTGGGGGACACCGGGATAAGATGGAACTCCGGTGTCCGAGGTGGGAGACAGTCCAACTCCACGTCGAAGCTGGCGGCAGGACCCGACGGTCCATGCAGCCAAACTGGGCTATATATGGGACGTTTGTGGCCGTTCATTGGCTAGCTTGTTGACAACAGTTACTCGATGCTGTGAGATGAGCCAGCAATCAAACTACCCATTACCAGACAGACCACACGACATGCCGGCTGTATATGGTTCTTCACAGGCTTCAATTAACGTTGACAAGTGCGCGCTTGTGACAATTCTCGGAGAAAGAACTATATGTGTCATGATAACTCCCAACTCACCACTCTCACAGTAAATTATCTCAATCGATATAATTTACAGTTCCACACACTAATTTGATTCTGTAAGGGTTGTAAACCGCGGTCTAAAAAGATATGACTATATATATCTGGGCAGTGTAGGGCCATATATACAAGGAACATGCTGACCACTGATCTAACACGTGGTTTGTTGGGACTATTTCCACAACATAGAAACTCAAAACGAAGATTCGTCATCTCAGGTGACAGGCCTAGTCTCATTAAACCCCGATTTGCAGTACCGTCGAATGATATGGTTTTGTTGCCCATTAAAGTTTGTAAAATGCAAAGAATGATCGCATTCGACAAAACATTTATAAACACTTTTGCTTATATCCAATCAAACTACATGTATATTTGTTTTATTCATTGTCAATTTACTGTGTCGATAGAACGCAGGGAAGTATGACCGTTTAGCGCGACGATAAGAGACACCACTGTGAACCATGTATGGCCTGGCTGGGCTGGGTTTAAACCAGATATGACGAATTCATTACTTAGACCTGTGGTCTCAAGTTTAAACTATGGGTTAAGTTGTCAATTCAGTGGTGGTTTAAACCTAGAAGTTTCCGTAAATCAGATTTAAACCGGAGACGACGAATCTGACCACTGCACTTTAGTATTGAGACAACTTCCAATTTACGGTGATGAACTTGGTGAAGTACATTTGGGAATAGTCACGACATGGGGGTATGCACATTCCGTATTCGGATGTATTCTCACTTTATTATGCATTCACATGCAAATCAAGTGTGATATCATTCTCATGAAGATAGCCCGCTTACAGTTTGGGTGGAAACTCGAAATGAGGATAGGCACATTGCGCGGGCGTCCCACATCTAGTGTCATCTCAATTTATATAAATTTCCGTGGTTAGGTGATATTATAGTCTCATAGTGAAGGTATGGTCCAATTGAATATCACACAGACTGGATCAATTCCGTCAAATTATCAAATCAAATCTACGGAAGCGGTTACATATCAGTGTGGCGTATTCTTGTTCGTCCTCGGCTGCCTCGAAGGAGACCATCACTGGATTGGTCTGGGAGTACACACAATCACACTGTAGCCTGACGTGAGTAGCGTATCATAAAATATAGATACAACTATCATACGAGTCAGCGTGAACCGTTGTCCTGCTGGGAACAGAATAATTTCACTTGCTGCAAATGGAAGTGCATTTGTCATCGTGCCGATTTGTGCGAGTGATGATAGATCTAATGCTATTGGTCCCCATAGATCTGTCGATCGACTACATTTCTACGTAATTGAGTTTGATGAACGTTTACTCTATAACAATAAATTGATACGACGTGTACTCAATATATCCGTTCGTGGTGGGTGCATCATGAAATCCCTAAAAAATTGTCGAGGATTAGTGGAAAATCACGTTACTCCACGTATATAAACTATTAGGGTATATTCGAATCCGTGTTTTCTATGTTCGTGAATAGAGTCAACCAGTTTTTGTGGATGCGAACACCAGGTACAGACACAAGAACACCGGGTTTTCATAACGGCGTTATTTTATTTATTTTTTTTTTTTTTAAATGTTAAATTGAGGAAAATCTGGGGGGGGGGGGGGGGGGGAATTATTTGATAGATTTTTTTTTTAACGACAAATTGAGGAAAGAGTTCAATCTAAACAAATAAAAACATAAATTAAAAACAAAATTAAATAATTTAAATCAAAATTCAAAATTGACACGAAGCGCACACAGGAACCAGTTTCATCTCGATATATCATAATGGCGTACATAATGCCATGTTGCGTCCTACCAACCGTAAGCACTTCCCATTATTAAGTGTGGAAAGCTCCATTTGCATCTGCACACAATTCTAATACTCGAGATCACACGAGAACACGTTCGCGAACATAGAATAACACGATTCGAATACACACTTATTTAATGGCCCCGGTGAACAATTAACGCCAAATACTTCACGAATCAAGATATACAGTAATGCCATAAATAGTCGACTCCTTAACCACAGCAGAATTATGGGTAACTTTTCAGGAATAAGTCGAAAATAGTTTTCCGATGAATGGCAACAAGCCATATTTCCAACTAAATTCTGAAAAGTTACCCATTATTCTGCTGTGGTTAAGGGGCCGATTATTTAGGGCATTACTGTTTGTCTATACAAACAACCTGACCTTTCTTGGAACATCAATCGAATAAATCGAGATAAGACCCAGCTTCACCGGTGGCAGGTCGAAGGAGATAAAAATCACCCAATTTGCATGCGTTTTTAGTCCATGTATAGTTTACGACCTGGCACCATAGCCAATATACTCAAAATATATACTAATTAATAAATAGATGAAAATTCATGTAGATGCCAGAACTAACAATTTATCACCCACTGTTATGATTAGAAAGAACTGGTTTGTGTGGTTTAGGATGGAATAGAAATAGCATCATTTAAAGGGATAATATACACTTAATCCCGCCATTTTTGGGATCATCTCATTTTATACTCAACAGAATATATGCAACAAATGAATAAATTTGAATCATGAATGAGTGCAAAATACACTCATTTGCCGTATGAACAATACAAACAACATGGTAATTATAATGAAAATGAATTTATGACTGGAGTCTTTAATTCATTTTCATTATAATTACTATGTTGTTTGCATCGTTCATGGAGCACATGAGTGTATTTTGCAGTAATCAATGGCTCATGTTCGTTCATTTGTTGCATATATTCTGTTGTGTGTACAAGGAGTTGGTCCCATAAATGGCCGCATTTACTATACAGTACCCCTTTAACCAATCAGTTTTCGAAGTTCTTGATTCGCAAGTGGACTTATAACAATAACAATGGTGCTGGAACCCACGGATAATCTATTTCGATCTCATGGGGTTTCAAAAGCAAAGCCAGGAAGAATTTGAGAGAACTTGAAGGAATTAATTTAATTTGATTGACCCTGGAACTTGATTATTAAACCCACTGGGCTACCATTCTTGTCCAAATATCTCATTAGACAATATTAACAATGATCTATTGCCCCTCCTTTTGACAGTCAGAATCAGTGTGAAAAGCTCACAGCAGCGGCTCTAGAGTGTAGTCAGGGGATATTCACGTGTGATGGTGGGAACACTAGTATACATACTCTAGATGGTGATAGAAGTATCAAAAACTGCTGTAAAATTGAGTGGTACATGTGTATTTATTGAAGAACAGAATGTAGTATCATATATGTGTAGAATAATTGAAGGACATATCCCACGGTTAATCATATATTTATATAATAATAAAGAGTCACAATAAATGTATAGCAAAGAGTAAGGCGACATGGCGGCTGTTCAGATCTAAGTCTAGGTTTGGTCTGAGTTTCGAAGGATCGTCATCCGGGTAAAACGGGAATTGGTGAACTCGCTTCTTACTCCGACAATGGTCAGTCGGGTTACTCGATTCCCACTCCGGCAATGTTCGGAATCCTATATCACTACATATTCACGCCACGGTGTAGGTCCTGACCCGACAGCACCTTGCATTATTCAAGTTGCAAATATGTCAAACATGCTGTTGTCTCGTTGATGGCATTGGGGTCAATTGGTCCCACCATACCCGCCCCTGCTCCGCCATCTGTAACCATAGCCGTTGTGATATTAAAGATCATTAACTTGAAGGAAACTGCAATCTTTCAGGTTTCTTTCCATTCCATTGATAGCCGTGCGCAATTCCGTAACAGTTACCCATGGGCACAGTTCTGGTTAAAACACAAACTCCATAGCTATGCAGTAGTGAGTCTGGAGTACTTGGGGGGGGGGGTTGGTCTAAAATGCATAATTACGTCAGTCTAACCCAATCACAACATCATCAGGAATGTATCCTATGTATCTTATGTATCCTATCAGGCGATTGTTGGAATGCCTTTACAGTGGGGTAGATTAGTCACATTGCATGATTCATTGCAGAAAATATTTTTAGCCACACAGAGCTAACTCTTGCTGGTGGTAATAAATATCACCCCAAATACTAGCTACAGACTCATTACTGTATAGGAATCATGGAACTAACTAAATGTGTTCCATAGTCGGGGAGCGAGTGCACCGTGGAATGCTAGAGGTGAAGGTAAGTTAGGAAAGGCCTTCACCTGATACATGTCACACGTTATTAAATGATTAAATCTTGTTCATTTGATTTGTACATCATATCTAAATAATTTAAACTGGTGAATTAATGGGGGAATGGTTTTTGTAAGTGGGAAATTTATTTAACTAGCTGCTGTAGTTCTGGATTTTAACAGGTAAAATGTGGCTGCAGGATGGCCCTGTCGCATTTATTTTAAAAAGTAAACACGTGGCGTATGATTTTTCGTACCTTTTCGCGTGATCAGCTGGTGTACATCTAGCTGGGAAAACATCACTGGAATGGCCTGCGGGCTTCAATTCAGCGAATTTGGCTGAAACGTTAACACTGTCGTCCGTGGGAAACCATTTAGTTCATTGATTCCTACAGCTGTGGAGTCAGCGTTTTAACCAGAACTGCCATGCATGGGCACTAAACCTGCACACTAAGCCATATTAAATGAAGCTACCCTAATGGATTCATTGGAAAGAGCACTCAGTGACTGCATGGAAACGTTTGATTGAGTTATGGACAAGTCACTCTTTATGCAACTCATTGAGATGAATCGGTGCATTAATGCAACAATAATTATGACGATATTACTTGTTGTGCATCTCTTTAATGGATCACGCGTGGTCGCTGCTATGGTCATTTACCGGCAAAATATGCATGGCACCGGGGAAGGCAGCAGAGCTAGGGGGACTTGCCCTCTATATAGTTAGTTGAGTGTTTTGAGAATATCCAAGTCCAGGTTAACAAAACAAATAAGAAATTTGTATATCGATGCATATACGACTTCATGCTGTGAACATAATATCAAAGGAACGATTTTGAACGTAATGTTTACGAAATGTTAGTCTACTAGGTAGCAAGATAGTTACTTCAGTTGATAGTTGATAAACCAAACCAGGTCAAGTGGTCCTGATAATATGATATGATGCTGATGGTCCTGTAGTATTGCTATGATGCGGGTAGTGCAAACTTATACCGTTACGAAAAAGTAGCGTTATTTTTTCTAAATTTGTAATTTTCGCGGTGTTTGGCTAATCCGAGCAATTTGAAGAAAAAAATAGTGTGTGTATGAAACATTCAAGAACATATGTATTTTTGAAAAATATATAATAATTCCAGCGCTGTTGTTTCTAAAACGACGCGAATAATCATCTTGACTATAGTCGATTTTCAACAACTAATACAACCAGTATTAACCCTTTACCCAACAGAACGGTCCTGTGCCAATGCATTCTCTTATATATGCGAGTCGACCATAGGTCGCCTCGCATATATAAGAGAATGCATTGGCTTAACACATTAAAAATTATAAAATTGTTAAAGAATGTAAGAAAAAATGGTAAAAAGTGTTAGGCCAATGCATTCTCTTATAAATGCGAGGCGACCTATGGTCGACTCGCATATATAAGAGAATGCATTGGCACAGGGCATAACTGTAACTATCACAATGTGGTCAAGGAGCCGTTTCCAATGATATCCATATTTGTATGGTTCTATTGAGACAGACCGAAGATATTTTAGGCTGTTGAAGCAGGGGGGGGGGGGGTGAACAAATTTCTTCCGGCACGTATGCCGGGGTGGGTGGGTGGTCAAAGCCACCAACAAGCAATTTTTTCCGCAACTAAAAAAAAAAATTCCTGCTTGTTTTTAGTGTTTTGGCAATGAGTTGGGCTTCAAAACCACTTTGAATCAGTTTGAATGAGAGAAATAATGTAATTCTAACTGGTAAACTGACTGCAGGCAGTTATCGTGTTGTATTTTGTTGCAAATTTTGAAATCCAAGATGGCCGCTGGCAGCCATGTTTTTTTGGCCGAATGACCTCAAAATTACTCATTCCTATTTACATGTCCATGGTAACATCCATGATAAATAGTATGCACAGAAATTCATATACAGCTGTTTACAGTGAATTTTCCCCCGCAAATCTCTGTTTTAGTGTTAAAAGGGGGGGTGGGTGTCAAAAAATGGTCGGAAAAAACTGCCGAAAACGGAAAAAAATTTGGCGGTGGGGGTGGGTGGGTACAAAAAATGATCGAAAGGGAAAAAATGCCATACGTGCCTGAAAAATTTTTCCGACCCCCCCCCCCCTGGTTGAAGCTTTATTTGGCCAGTTTTGGCCGTTTTGTTGGGTAAAGGGTTAAACATATTTCGCAATAAATATGTTTTTGAATGTTTGATAATTGATTTGATTATCTGAACACCGCGAAAAAGACAAATTAAAAAAATAACGGTACTTTTTGTAAACAGCATCAGTCTGAAAATGTCTGAACATGTGGACTTTGGTGTAAGTAGTGTCCCTTGGTTGCTATCGGCGCACGTGACGCACGGCCACATATTACATATTAAAGATTCCCTGCATGCACTTTACATGTGCAAGCACTTCTAGCTTATAAAATTTCCAATAAAAATATACTCGTTATTTTAGTTGTCTAGTATTCTCAATTCTCTAATAATGATAACACTTTCATTGCCATCAAGCCACATCAGAGTCCACTAGGAGTCGACTTCGGCGTTTATTGGTATACATGATTATAAGTTATTGGACGGGCACGTGTTCACATACAGGTTAATTAAACCCTACTTTGTCTGCGTTGGCGGTCAGTAAAAACCAACGAAAAACCTCTTGGGGGAAAACTATGGAAACCAGCTTTCCGAAATATCTCTAACGCAGCTCGAATGTTCGGTTATTCATTCTTATTGACTATTTGTGCAACACAGACCTGTGCATGCAATATATACTATACAAATATATAAATTAACACATATAAAATGTTCAAATATGCTATGATCGTGATCGAATGACACATTATATGCGTTTACTGTAAATGACTATTACTTCATAAATAAAGTGCGATACACACATTTCAAAGTTGCAATTAAAGACATATTATGTACTTGCTCTGGTGCGTTAAACTGATCAGTTAGTATCCAGGCGCTATGTCAACTGAAGGAATGTAACATTCTCAGCTACTAACATTGCCGAAAATCTGAAGCAAATTGACCGTTCCACTCCATACAAAACATCGTCTGAAGTACGCTCAATTGTAAATATTTACTACTCGATTCGGGACGCATCAATCGGCGATAAAGTAACGAAAACGATTTCGCCATCGAGAGTCACTGCATTTAAATTAATATATAAGAATGACGGTGTGTGTTGTCAATTTGGATATAATTTTTTTTTAAATTACTATACTTTGAACAAGGTTATTCTCCAATTATATTTGAATACCCTACCGGAGTGTTTCACATCACTTTAACTTATATTGATGATTGTTCAACAAAATTAAGATATACATCAATGTTCTATATATATAATCTGCATGATGTTCATGCGTTATATGAATATCTGTTTCTCAAATATATTTTCAACATAAGCATGTCCTTACATTATTCAACCCATAACATTACTCAAATGTTTGAAAAAAAAATGTGGAGCTGACCAGATCGACAAGGCGCTTTTCATAGAAATGACACCACACGACAATAATAGCGTGACCTCTTTTCGTTGGTCATGGACGAAGCGATACTACATAGCTCACTCATTGTCCCGAACGGCGAAAGCAATATTTTTCTGCTAATCTGCTTTGCAGTGAACGCTGTAAAGTTATCATTTTCGACAGAACGCGACTGTCCACACTATATAGACAATAGTCCAGTGCATTTATTGTTTCACCTCAAAATAATTGCAACACAAAGTTTCTCAATGGGAATAAGTACTTTAACCCATCACAAATAATATACTAAAAATCAACAAGAATCAAGAAATGCGAAATTGATGAATTTTGTGAAATAAATTTGTCAAAATTTGGTAAAATACTCATTTTATAGCTTTTTAAGGATGTTTATAGAAACCTTCCTTTCACATGTCCTTCCATTTATATATCCATTTTGTAGAGTGCACAACCCTGATTACAGAACAGAAAACCTTTCCTAGATACGTTCAGTATTTTGTGAGTTGTGTGCCTCCAAAATTTGGAGTTTGTCTAATTTCGGAGGCTCAATTTCTCAAAATTAGTTAAAATCCATTTGTTATGGTCTTGTATTTAAAAAAATAACGAAATATGAAGTGATTCCTTGTTGTTTTAGTCATTTCCTCTCTAGGTTGTGCACAAAATATGATTTCTTTATGCATCTATGATTGAGAGGACAAAAATATTCTTAAACAAAATGTGTGTTCCACCATTGTATGGACAGCCAAATTTGCCTGTGATCCAGAACCGGCGTGATGAAATAGCATATTTGATGTCATACAAATCAATAATTATATATCCATACTAGAAGGTGACCCGACTTCGTCCGGGCTTTGACCTTGAATTGTCCATTTTGAAGGTCAAGGTCAAGTGGGGTCACGATTTTACCAGTCCAAAACACTGCCCGGACAAAACTACCCGACAAACGGGCCCGTCGAAATCCATCCGGTTTTACCCGATTTGACCTTGAATTGATCTTTTTGAAGGTGAAGGTCAGGTCGGGGTCACGATTTGACCCGTCCAAAACACTCAGTGGACAAAAGTAACCATATGTATAAAATTTCGTCGAAATCCCATCAAAATTGGCGATTTGACCTTGAATTGACCCGATTTAAGGTCAAGGTCACGTCGAACGGGCAAATGAATATGCTTATGAGACTCTCCATACCAAGGTAACCCCACATACCAAGTTTCATCGAAATCCCGTGATATTCGGGCGTTTGACCTTGGAATGACCCGATTTCAAGATCAAGGTCACGTTGCACGGACAAATTAATATGCTCATGCCACCCCCGGCCGAAAATACCCCCACATACCAAGTTTCATCGATATCGGGTCGGCCGTTTTCGAGTTCATCGCGAACACACAGACAGACACACCCTCACACACACACACAGACAGATCTTCCAAAATATATAATAGATTCCCTGTCTTTCTAATAATCACTTAAGTATACATCGTTAACACATTGTAAAGGAATTTACCAAATCATGGTGTAGAAAATCAAATTATGGCCCTATGAATCTTTAGAATTGACTCATCTAAAAATGCCTTTTTGGGGCGTTTTTTGTTCATTTTTAAAGGTTTTTGTGTATAAATTGTAAAAACAATGTATGTTTAATGGTGCAAAATCATTTGAACTTTCCTCCCGAAATACTTTAGTGTTGAAATAAATGCTTATGTTGGATATGTCAATGAATGTCACTGAATTTCACTAATTGTTCTGGAAACTCATGCCAAATTTGAATATTTGAAAAATGGGGTAGGGGAAACCATATTGACAAAATCTAGAAAATATGGACCTTGATGCATAAAACTTTAACATCACCAGCTCCTACAAAACTTAATCTTTCATACAGAGTAAACTGGAATAAAACAACCCTTTGTCTCCAATGACTAGAATATGGTGACACGATCATAGCCTTTGTGATTTCACCTACCCCATTATCAACATTCAAATTTGGGGTCAGTTTCTTGAAAAATATGTGAAATCCATAACCAATGTAATCATATTTTTTCCAACACTAAGTGTTTTAGGAGGAACGTTCAAATGATTTTACACATTAAACACTGATTGTTTTAATTGTTGTTTACTATTTGTGCACAAAAAAACTTTAAAATGGACAAAAACACCACAAAACATGGCATTTTTGGAAAAGAGTCAATACAAAGGATTCATAGGGCCATAAGTTGATTATGGCACATATGTGTTTAGCAATTCCAGCACAGTGTATTTAACCTAGTATACGTAAGAGGTTATGAGAAATACAGGGCATATGGATATCAATTTATTGAGTTGTATGACCTCAAATATGGTATTTCATCACATCAGTTCTGTGTCACAAGGCAAATTTGGCTAAGTCCATACAATGGAACACACATTTTTTTTAACAATATTTTTGTCTTCTCGATCATAGATGCATAAAGAAATCATTTGTTGTGCACAATATAGTGAGGCAACTAATACAATAGTAGGATATCCCTTCATTGTTCTCTAGTTTTTAAAATACTAGACCCATAAATATGGATTTTAGCTAATTCTTCAGAAATTGAGTCTCCGAAATTAGACAAACTCCAAATTTTGGAGGCACATAACTCGAAAAATTCTTAACGTATCTGGAAAATGTTTTCTGTTCTGTAATCAGGATTGTGTACTCAACAAAATGGATATAAAAATGGAAGGACATGTGAAATGAAGTTTTTATAATCATCCTTGAAAAGCTATAAAATTGGTATTTTACCAAATTTTACTAAATTTATTTCACAAAATGTTATCAATTTCGCCTTTTTTATTTTTAGTATGTTGTTTATAATTGGTTAATCGACTTATTCATGCTAAGAAACATTGTCTTGCAATTAGTTTGAGGTTTGGCACTTTATTCTCATAAATGCACTGGACTAATAGCACGATGATCCTTATGAACATGGAGGGAAAGATGTTATGAGTTATGTATTCAAGCGAACATCCCAAGCAATAATAATGAGTGCTCCGTCTCTCAAGATCGAGAACGACGTTGTACACATCGACCCACAACTCTTGTTTCAGAGGCTTATCACGGTTGCCAAAGCGCCGACCAGAGTTGATGTAACCTGCTGTGTCAGACTTTTAGGTAGAACAGGATTTCATTTACATACATTATCACCAGGTGCAGTGTTGGAAGGGGCTTAATTTGGAACCAACTGATTGGGGTTGGCAGGTTAAGGATGGGCGGCTTAATCCTATCAAATGTGAGGAACCACCAGCTCCAAAAGAACTACTGAACATCACTCGTTGTAAATGTAAAACGGACTGCAAAAGCACTAGGTGCACATGCCGAAAACATGGAATTATGTATTCTATGTCTTGTTGGGAATGCCAAGGTGTTGACTGTTTGAACACATAGCCTTCCGACAACAGTGAAATGGAGGCCTAGACTGAAATTTCTATATTTTTTTCTCTTTTTTCACTATTTTGCCACAAGATATGGACAACTTAGTGTCATTGATACCACAACCTGGCTTATCACGGTTGCCAAAGCGCCGACCAGAGTTGATGTAACCTGCTGTGTCAGACTTTTAGGTAGAACAGGATTTCATTTACATACATTATCACCAGGTGCAGTGTTGGAAGGGGCTTAATTTGGAACCAACTGATTGGGGTTGGCAGGTTAAGGATGGGCGGCTTAATCCTATCAAATGTGAGGAACCACCAGCTCCAAAAGAACTACTGAACATCACTCGTTGTAAATGTAAAACGGACTGCAAAAGCACTAGGTGCACATGCCGAAAACATGGAATTATGTATTCTATGTCTTGTTGGGAATGCCAAGGTGTTGACTGTTTGAACACATAGCCTTCCGACAACAGTGAAATGGAGGCCTAGACTGAAATTTCTATATTTTTTTCTCTTTTTTCACTATTTTGCCACAAGATATGGACAACTTAGTGTCATTGATACCACAACCTGGCCCAAAATTTATGGAAAATCCCTTATATAACTGACTGATAACAGTCCAAGTCCAACTATGGCAATTTTCTAATGCATAAACATGTAATATGAAATTCCATTTTTCTCTGATTTCTTGTCATTTACATCTTTTCACCCTAAAATATTTTGATTATTTGCTTGTAGTAACAACATGAAAAACCCACAATTGTGGATATAACTATATAACAATAGTTCTAAGCCCAGTTATGACAATTTTACAACTGCATCAAGAGTCATTGTAGACTTCCAGTTTCACTGAATTTTGGCAAATTTTTCAACGGTTTGACCCAAATTTCGAAAAGTTAATCAATATTTATAGAATAAAATGATACAAAATCTTGGATTGAACTGTACCACAGTTTATCATTGTGAAAATATAACAATTTTATGTTTACATCAAGAGTTATTAACAAAAAATGTTAATCTCCATTTTTCACTAATTTTTCATCGTTTTCGGCACTTTTTGCCTCACAAAGGCCATTTCTCATGTTCAGATTTTTGTTGATTTTTAGCTGAGCACACTCTTTGATGCTCCTAACCAAAATAAAACAAAATCTTTTGTGTTGCAATTATTTTGAGGTTCAGCCCTATTTTCTCATAAATGCATTGGACTACAAGTATATATATACGACTCTTTGGCGCGTCGATAATTATAGAAACACTATACGGCTAAACCATGGTCAGACTTTACTGGGTTTAGAAATGATTAACGTGTCATGTACTTAGACATGTGGTATTGGGTTTAAACTGGCGTGTTACATATCAAACGGTGGTTTAAACATAGAGGTGTGTGTAGACCATGTTGAAACTAGAAACCGGTCCTACTGTTCTCCCCTGCATACACATACTATCTAAGAATCTCGACAAATAAAGAATATTGGACCATTCCAATACAATTTCAGAAGCGAATAAGAAGATTTAAAGGCTAATTTAATATTCGAGTCACCGATTATTTTTTATAGTGCCTTGATAAACGGTTTTAATAACAATATATGCCATAAAATATTATTAAAGTACTATAATTCATCACCATTTGAAATGTATGTGTCTCAGAGTGTATACCCCTAGAGTAATAGAAAAAAGCTGATATCATACAATCATTTCCCCCATTATGGCTCCCAGAATGCAACATAATTCAAACTGTAGTTTATTTTAAATGGAAGGGGAATAACTCTATATCTAAATATATACAGTTATTCCCCTTCCATTGAAAATTGAAAATAATCGACTTTGTGCAGAAACTTTACGAAAGAACAGACGTCGATATCTCAACAAAAACAACATGTTCATAGTTTATTACATCGATTAAGTTGAAATTACAATGTTTTGGAGCTTCCTCTTTCGAATGTTATATAATATGGCATATATATTTTATATAATGTGATCTGGGGGTTCGAAAATTAAGTGGGCCTTTAAAGCGTCATTGGCTTCATGTTTAATCCTATATTCGCACTATTTGATCTTGCATGCCTCAATTCATCTCATCTTAGAATATACTGCCTTAGTTCGCATTCATATTATTTTTGGGACGATAAATAATGTTTAATGACGATGACGACGACTACGCGTGACGATGGTGATGATGATGCTGATGACGTTGAAAATTATAATTATGATAGCGATGGTGATCAAGATCATCACAATCATCACCGTCATCATCTCAGTTATATCATTATTATGATGACGATGATAATGATGATGTCTATGACCGGGATGAATCCACGATGGCGACATTGAAGATAATGATGACAATGGTGATGGGGGTGATTGTGTTGGTGTTGTTGTTGATGATGGTGATGATGGTTGTGTCGACTAAGATGGCGCTGACGATGATGATGATATTGGTAAAGTTTACGATGACGATACCGACTAGTCACCATCACAATCATCACCTCCACCATCATCATCGTCGCCGGCATCATCATCATCATCATCATCATCAGTATAATGAGGAGGATGATGATGATGATGATTATGATGGTGGTGGTGATGATTATCATGATGATAATGGTGACGATGATGTTGTTAACGATGGTAATGATTATAGTGATGGTGATCGATTATATGCGATGCGAAATGTAGGGATGTCACCGGGTTGCATGCATATGAACTGAGATGTCGCTGTATGTATATTGTATATTGTGCGTTTTATTTCTTTACTTCTGTACATCGTTCTATAAAGCTCTACTTTCTCAATGTCCATATAACTATATTAAATCTTGAGGCGGAGAATAATGAATACACATGTACAAATAAAAGAACATAACAATGCTAATGGTTATGCGGCTGCCGCTTTATAAGAGAAGGGTTAATGTGCGTACTTAATGTTAGGAAACATTGTAAAAGTGCCAGATAACATTATCCCGTAAAGTTGGGACGAAGGCCATCAAAGACGAAACTCGAATATATAAATTCCCCAGAAAAAAGTGATGGGACTATAGACCAGCAAATACGACACTCGAATGAATAAATTTGCCGTATGATTTCTCACCAGAGAAAATTTCATTAAGATCACGTATTAGAATTTGGCAAAAGGCGAACTTTGTTATCTAAGTAATTGTTTTTCGTATCGCTTTCTTGCACAGCTATATCTGCACGCGCAATCAATTGCACTAACACCAGTTGTGGTCTGGTAATACTGGTGCTATTATACACAAAATCTGCCAAAACTAACGGTTCCATTCAATCCGTTGTCAGCGTTCTCATAACAGACATGTTCAAGCTGCCGTTGTGCACATGTGTGTACCACCGGTCTCTGGTAAAAATTCCCAAATGTTGCTTCGTGTATATCTATATGTATAGTATAGCATATATGTGACACACCGTGATATCTAGACTGATACCAATATGATACAATCGCATATCGGGCGCGAACAGTTCGCATGCATTGCAACCGGAACTTCACACTGAAAAAAAAAACTTAGTTAAAAGTAACTAAGTTACCTTAGTCAGAACCCCCGTCTCAAAACTAACTAGCTTAGCTTAGTCAGAAATGACTAAGATTGCCCTTAGTCATTTCTGACTAAGGCCTTAGACCTTAGTCAGAAATGACTAAGGGCAACCTTAGTCATTTCTGACTAAGCTAAGCTAGTTAGTTTTGAGACGGGGGTTCTGACTAAGGTAACTTAGTTACTTTTGACTAAGTTTTTGTCAGTGTAGATATAACATATAATATAAGGCCTTAGTCAGAAATGACTAAGGCCTTAGTCAGAAATAACTAAGGCCTTAGTCAGAAATAACTACGGCTTGACTGTGTCATCACTGTATACATTAGTACATTTAATTGGTCCAAATTATTGGGGGTATCATAGCCCTGCAACCTCAGCTGAACATCGCAACTGCAGATTAAAATAACTGAAAATAATGACTTACAGGTATCAAAATAAATTTTATTAACTATTAAAACAATTTTTTATCTTGAAAGAAAATTATTCATCACAAAATACTAGTATGCATTGAATATACATTCAATATCTGACCAGTCGATAATTGTTTCAAATTGAAACAAAAATTTATGCTTACATTAAAATGATAACGAGCGACCAACATAGAAGATTAAATCGGAGGAAATGAAGAGTTTTTTTTTAGAAGAAAAATTATATGATAAATATCTTCACCGCTATGTGTGGAACTGAGCGCTTGTATCAAGCCACGGTGGAGTTTCCGACACACATCGTGACTTGCATTCAGGCTCGTCACAATAATTTCAGGAATACCGCCTTAGCTTGACACAAGCGTGCATATCCATGCACGCATAGCATAACCTCTATTTAACAAATGAATGTTTGTTTTCAGAAATGCATGCAATTATGAACGCTTTGTTGCGGTCACATTTTGAGTGAATCGCGAAAACAAACCTCGCAATAGTTGATTTAAATGTCACAATTTTGAGTGCAAAGTGTCACCATATTAAGGCGTAAAATATTGCAATAATATCACAAGCGACATGCTTATAAGCGTTTCCACTTGTGAAAATAGCATGCTTAATATACCACTTATTTTGACTGGTACTGTACTACTGTATACATCAACAACAACTATTTGGGATTGGTCCCTTCAAGACAACAGCAGATCCAATATTTAAACGTGTAACTGTGCGCAATGACTTGGCGACAATGTTCTCATGTAGTCGCACATTTTCCATGAAATATCAGTGAATCAGCCGAAGGTATACAGTTTGATAAGAACATCCAACCAATAATAGTGTACTCCTGGTAAATTGTCGTGATACCGGTAACTTGACGATAACATGGCGAACAATGACAATGTCTCATATCCACACATTTCAATGAACAATGATGAACATAGGATGAATTGGTCGGGGTCATTGTAAAGTTGGAATTGTAGATATGTGATCATCCATCACGACACAGCATCGGTTTCATTGTTGTTTGTCTATTTGTTGAAATTGAAGCTCGTGTGAGTTACACTGGTGCGCACACTACAGTACTAGTACACGTATGTCCTCTCTTGTAGTTGTACATGCATGTCGATCATATTGATGTGCTCTGAAAGAATTAGATTCTGAACAAGTACTGTCATGAACTGCATTTTCAACATTATAATATTAATAGCTGCTCGTTGAGTCGTTGTTATTATTGTCACTATTGCTTGACATCAGACGACATTGTCAGACCATTGATTCGATTGAATGGATCATATCATGATTCATCGATTAATTGGCATGCATCTCTGCTCTCGATGAATTTAGTGGAAATTGTCAATGATTAATAAGCCTTTTTTTCGCAGAATTTAAACTTGTCCGGTTATCAATGGAACCGAAATCAGACCGTCTTTAACAACTGTCCGCAATCGAACAGGTAACAGCCTCGATCACCAAGCCGGAATGAACATCAAGTTCAAGTTAGGGTGCTCGTCCACAATGCCACTGCGAAAAACGTTCACCACACCGTATGTACTGCACTGTGTACATGTAACCTTGAAGGAGTCATCAGTCACACATCTAATTTTGGCAGCAAATATTTCAGGCGCCGTTCTTTCACATGTAGAATAAAGATTCAAACCATTATTGACAAATTGTCCAACAGAGCTCTGAGTCTGAATAATTAGTTCAACAATACACGATGAACGGTTTCGCAGATTATTTTCATAACTTCTCTTTTATCCTGATTTTATCCGCTCTCTAAATACGCCATGGTTGTTATTTATGTAATATGTCGTCTCTTTTAGTTCGTTCGACGCCAATATCACGTCTAAATCACTCTGAATTTAGTGATTAAAATGTCGGCCACAAAATGGAGAAACAATAATTTTAGTTAAAATTACGTACTCGCCATATACGTACCGACCCGATTAACACAGAATGAATGCGATATTATATATATAATATACATTGTTTGTTGTCTATTTGTTGACATTGAAGCGTGTGAGTTACACTGGTGCGCACAGTGCAGTACTAGTACACGTATATCCTCTCTTGTAGTTGTACATGCATATAAAATGTACACTAAAAAAAAACTTAGTCATAGCCTTAGTCATTATGTTACTTTTGGCTAAGTTAGTCAAAAATAACTGAGTTAAGGGTTGACTAAGGCTATGACTAAGTTTTTTTTTTGACGAAAATATTAACCTAAGTAACTAAGAATTAGTAAGATGTGACTAAGGTCAAACTTAGTTACTTTTGGCTAAGTTAGTCAAACATATCCTATCCATCGAAGCAATTTTTCATTATCACTCTTGGTTAAAGCCAATTGGCGGGTTGCGTTCACTTGTGCAAAACATTGAAAAAAGCAGTTATACTGTATGGAGCAGATTACGATTCAGTTATACTGTATGGAGTCATTGCCGTGTATAATATGTCGCCGATAAGTATACTATTGAGTTTTGCCGGCATGACTGAATCACGAAAATATCAACCTTAGTAACTAAGAATTAGTAAGATGTGACTAAGGTAAAACTTAGTTACTTTTGGCTAAGTTAGTCAAAAATAACTAAGTTACGGGTTGACTAAGGCTATGACTAAGTTTTTTTTTTCAGTGCACCTACTGTGAAATATATTATTGAGGAATAGGCATTAAAGAAATATATTACCTGCGTTATATGCGTTCAATGTTATCAAGTTACCCTTCGGAACATCAAACATTTCTAAGGTAGTTAACCCTTTCTATACTAAATACTCATTGACGAGTAGTAGTTAGAAAATGTTCAGATAGTGAGTTCAACAAACGACCATAACCATGGAAACAAAACCTCACACTTGTCAGGTTCAGCCAAACGTACAAGTAACACGTGTGTTGAAATTGCAAACGGATGTCACATAACTCACGTGATCATTTCGCCTGCACGTACACCTACACGTACACGGACAAACCGTTTTGAATTTTCGTGTCCAACGTGTATAGCATACGGAACTGGCAGCGAAGAGGAATGATAACCGAATGAGCGATCGACGCTGTGCATGCAGATATTTGCCTGCATGTGCGGAAATATCTTCATTTGATTAAAGCTAATTTATCGTATTGCTTGTCATATTGTGGCCGCTTGTCCTCGTCAACGACCATTATTTACATATTTCGCTAGAAGTTGGCCGATATCTAAAAAGGTGTAGGTTTTGGTGCCGCAAACTCATATGGCTGTTCCCACCATATGCACCGTGGTGCCGTAACAATAGCGCAATAAAACACGTTACAAGTTACAAGTACGTGTGTCTGAACCTCTCTAATGCCACAAAGAGTGTGCAACAGACTGTTTGTGGTATCATACAGAGTACCGATGAATAGTAACTTTTTCCAATGAATACATTTATAACAATTCATTTTTTTTGTGTTCGAATTTTTATTTATCATGACTTCAATGCATCCTTCTGGGACATATTGTGCTATTTATAGAAAGGTAGTTAAGGTATATATCGACCTATTTTGATACCGGGAACACATCAAAATGCGAATATTAGATGCACTTTCGAGCGCAACCCGCCACGTGGCTTTAAATTCGACATGATATGTCCATGGTGGAACTGGGAAATTTTGTCGTCTCAGCTCAAATGCACCTTCAGCGGCCACCCAATGCCATTTCTCAATGACAATGCAGTATATATATGGGGAACAAACACAACCTAGAAAATTGCCATATCATCGAGCAAATACTGGATATGTTGCCATTCATTCTCAGACCCAGATTGCATCAGTCAATTCAATAATTCAAAGTCAATGAATATTTTGCTAGAAGCTAATGTGGCACTTACAATCATCATTCATTTGTTATCGGAACATAACGTAGAACGGGTCTTTTACGATGTTGATTCCGCTGCCAGTTGTTTGTTCTCAGTTTGATATATTAACAGGTTATCGATGCTGGTATATTGCCCACAGATCGTTTGATCACTCGCAGCAACGCGCACTAATTTTGTCTCCAACATCACCTATAGAAATCCGACTTCCCCGGGATAACGAGATGATCACATGTTAGCTTCTTGAATCATTGAAAACGAACACAGAACATTATTGATATCTGCATGTAATCGTGGTGTCCATATATATACTGGTTTTATTGAAGCATACAACGACTGCCAAAGAGGGCGGCATCGCCTCATTGCTAATGAAGTCGCCAAAACGTGTGTGTGATCGATGATAAGCATTAAAGTTATCCTGTCCGCGTTGGTCGACACCATCAGACTATACTATGTATGCATGTGTACGCTTTATATGTCATATAATAATCAAGTCGGACCCATGAGCCCATTACATGAACTTGGAGGTTTTTATGGTTGTCATATCGATGTTCAAAAGAGGAGGTTTTAACACGTTTTGAATTATTGCCAGGCTAGACAAAGCCGTCTCTGGTATAAAGAGCGTCCGTCCCTCACTCCAAGTCCGTCCGCGATTTTTTTCCCAGACCCCTGGACCGATTTCAACCAAATTTGGTGTGATTGACTCGGGGTACTCCGGTGGATTTTATAACGGCGTTAGTTTTTCAAACTTTTGATTTAAAAACAAAATAAATTTAACTTTAAAAAATAGGTTTATTTAAATTGAGCAAGGAGTTTAATCTAAAAAATAATTAAACGATGAACATTCTGTTAAATTTAAAATTATCATTATTTGTTATAACGATCAAAATGTGCGCGGAGCGCACAAATGAGTCACATGCCCATATCGCACAAAGAGGCTGTAGGCTCATCTGACGGTGAATAAAGGTTCCCCAAGGGAGCCTGTTTCAGCAAATAGATAATAAAGATCGTTATTTATTGAGTTTCTGTGATAGTTCTGGACTTAGTGATGTTTTTGTGGATTTTCGTGCTGCCTGTGTCTGATGAGTAGAATTTGGTTAGGAAATTCTGATATAATTCGTGAAGATCGGACTGGGCATCCTTAAAGATGTTTGATGCCCTCGGTTGCGACAACAGCATAGAATATGTAATATTCATATCGAGTATCGAGAGTATGTCGGTCGGCTCGTCGAATATTTGGTAGGCCGCCAAATATTCCATGCAGGTGGTGAAAAATAACAGATTTCAAAAATCGATATCTGAGATCACTCTGAGCTTTGGTGGGTTGTTTCCTCGATTCAAATAAAATATTGTTTACCCCCGAAGCCAAAGAAATAGTAATTTAGGAGCGTAAATTCGGATTATGTATCTTTAACTAGGCAATGATTCATTTCTGCTGAAGTGACTAATAGAAGTCATTTCTCAATATATGCATTCAGTTTTCTGCGTAGGTTAACTTTTTACTTTCGTTAACTCTACAGTAATACCCTAAATAATCGCCGACTCCTTAACCACAGAGGAATTATGGGTAACTTTTCAAGATTTAGTCGTAAATATGTCTTGTTGCCATTCCTCGGAAATCTCTCAGTGAGTGCTTTTCGATGAATGGCAACAAGCCATATTTCCGACTAAATCCTGAAAAGTTACCCATAATTATGTTGTGGTTAAGGAGTCGATTATTTAGGGCATTAATGAATACGGAAAACGGTCGTCTCCTTCACTTCTTATACCGGCATAACTTCTGATCAATTATACACACCGGGCTCCATAATAACGAAAGCATTTATTAAGGTGGTAGATAGAACGCACATCTTGTAGTGAAAATGATTACCTCTTGACGGGAATTACGGTTAGGTATTGCACTCTTTAACACACATTATACTTACTTTACTGCTGATATATAAACTTTTACGCCCGCGACATGTGTTGTGTGTATACAGGATCGTCCGTTTTATATCCCAATACCCCCAATTCAGTTAGCACTGCGTCCACACCTAAATAACACGAATGTCGTCTTATATGGAAACACTCGACACCTTTCGCAAAACTCACGTTTACGATTACGGATACGGATGGGGTACTACGTCACCAACATTTGTGTACTTTCTAATCGCTGTCGTATTTTACTATCCGTAATAACGGTTACGATTTCATGGTTTCTAATAAGCTCAAATAACACCTGAAATTTATTTTCTGCAATATATCACTTTACTCCGTTCGAGACTGTATATGTATATCATGTAAACCATCCAGTTATATTGAGCTACGACCTCGGTGTGCTGTTTAGATTGGCAATCACTCTACTCGTCGTCGTGAATCTCGAGCTTCCCGCGAAATAAGATCGCTATTCACAACGGATAGTCATCGCTGGCTGCGACACAAAACTTTGCAGTAATATATAGAAGTGCACTATGAAACCAGTCGCCAAAAATACACGACTGACATGGATATGGTTGTACTAAAAGACTATTTGGCACACCCACCGACATCACCGTGTCGACTATGTTTCTATTTGATATGACCAAATCAGAAGTGATGCACATCAGCGAGCACACCAACCTTATGTCGGATTTCCTAAACCCAAAAGAGGTGATAGGCCTGGATAGGATAGGATATTTTATTTCCAATACACATACACAGAGACGTGGCGACAGGGGGGTTGGGGGGTGGGGGTTGGGGGGGGGGGCTGTCTCACCCCCAACTTGGGTCAAAATTTTCAACAGTTGGAAATTTCATACCTGACACAACATTAGTTGGAAATTTCACGCCAACAATAGGTTGAAAATGTTGTTGTAGTTTGATTTTCAAACAAGTTATTGTGGGAAGTTTATTATTTTTGGACCAATATTTGCATATTTTCCTTCTTTTGATAACAATTTTGGACTGAAATGGCCATCAGTTAGAAATTTTCCAACCTTAGGGTTGTCGGGTTGGAAATTTCTAATACTTGGAAAGCTTGTGTCCTGGTCCCTCCCCGTGGCCAGTCAAAAACTTCTAGTTAATTTAAGAAAATAATATTGTCCTACATTTGGTGAAAATTGTCACTGGAATTGTCGTCAGTTCCAACTCTATGAATGCTTGAGGCTAGTCTAGATGCCAGGATTTTGCGATTTTCTTGTTCAGGTTGCAAAATTTGTCCTGGTCCCTCCCCGTGGCCAATAAAAAACTGCTAATGAGTTTATGAAAACAATACTTTACTACATTTGGTTAAAATTGTTGACTGAAAATTTCCAAACTAAGGGAGAGTATGAATTTTCTCACACCGGGCCGAACAACCATGGTCGGCCCGGTGTGTCCTGGTCTATTGCCCGTAGTGGTGTGCATTTGTCTGGGGTTAGACCACTAGATGTTAGGATTTGTGCAATTTTCAGGTTCAAAATATATGAATATTATCATACCGGGTAGATAGAACCATGGTTTATAAATAGGCTATTAGGCCTGTGAACACTTATAGGTGCAATGAGGGAATGAATTCAAAGGGTCTGATTTAAAGGGTGTTTTGATTTGATTCAAGGCGGGGTGAAAAAGGAATTATGCACGACCTTGTCTCTGGTTTGATTCAAGGGCGGGGGTGCAGATGGAATTATCAAGGTGGACACCCCCAACGGAGACCCTCTAGCCACGTCCCTGCACATACATATTACATAATAATGATGACAATTATGGATAATTCTGTCGTATATTGTGGGCGATGGCATAATCTGGCAAGACTGTCTTCCTGCCGAAATCGAATTGAAATGAAATTGCGGACTGAAAGGGTCTTGAAGTGGTAGCGTCGTGGTTGATGTGAGGTCCAAATTTAGGAACCCCTCTTCCCCCATCAGCATAACGTCTATCAGGTCATCCATGATAATAACGAACTGAATATCCACCACATATGACCTGGCATTTATACCTGTATTGCCATAATATATCATGAGCATCCCGGGCCGTACCTTGTAACTGGTCGAATTATTGACAATATAAACAGGTCATTATTATCGCATTGTTGCAAATGAGACGATATGTTAAGTATTAAGGGACTGTATACCAAACACACGCTTTGATTTGTAAAAGTGGTACGAAATAATGATGGTAAGTGTTCGTCAAAACTCTTACGCGTAGTCGTTTTGCGAAAGGACTTTTTGGCCATACGGATAGACTTACGACTACGAATAGCTATCCGTATTCGTAATCGTAAACGTGAGGATGCGAAAGGTCTCTACTATTTGCACTCGATCACGTCCTCTCTTCTCTGGCTATGCCCACATAGAGATCATATTCCACAAGTTTAAAACTTGCGAACTTTTTGATGATTTGATGGGGAACTTTATAATTTCCCACCAAAATATATTGAATTTGTTCTGATAATTTGATATCTCAAACAGTATTTTAAAGTGATGTGAAACACTCCGGTTGAGTGATCAAATAGAAATGGAGAATAATCTTGCTCAAAGTAGTTATTTTTACGAATATTAATCCATATTTACAGCACACACACTCCGTCATTCTTATATATTAATTCAATGTAATGACTCTCGCGGTGGCGAAATCATTTGCGTTAGTTTACCGCTCATTGTTGCGTCCCGAATCGAGATGTAAAATATTTACAATTAAGCGTAGTTCAGACGGTGATATCTATGGAATGGTATGGTCGATTTCTTTGAGATTTTCGGCGATGTTAGTAGAATTCTACATTCCCACAAGTGTCATAGCTCATGAGTATACTAACATATCAGTTTCACGCACCCGAACAAGTCCATAATAATTATGTCTTTAATTGTGATATATGTTATTTTTAGACAGTAATACTGATTTTTTTCTACTAAAATTGCTGTCAGTTGGAAAAAATGTCAACCACATACAGGGTGTTACGTTGGGAATTTCCAACATTTGGAAAGTTTGTTAATACAATTTAGAAAATTCAGACTAAAGACCCACCATCTCCTCTCTATGTGGCATTTGTGGTACTCATATATTAGCAGCATCAGAGCGGGGGGGGGGGGGGCTGGTCATGGCGATTTCACATTCCAACATATCAAGTGACTGGCCTAAGATTGCCAACCCCAACCGTGTTCTACGGATATTGTACACAGCTCAGCGATTTCAGCAATCGCGCAAAACCGCTATCGTACATTGATCACTGCTAAGGGTGGATACACACATGCATGTAATTTCTGTATGTAAAATACATGTATTTTACATGGCCACACCAATAATTGACAACATTAATCACCTACGCGCGAGCGGTTCATTGTTAACAGTCCAGACAAGTGAGTAGTGCTACGCGAAGTCAAATTGTCTTCTATCAGTACATTTAAGGCCAGTCCAAAACATGTCTTCTCTTACGGATGCGGAAATTAGTCAAGTCTGTGTGATATCTGGCACTTTATTAATGCACGAACACCAGAAGCCATACGTCTGGCATACACAGGCTTGATGTAGAACATTTTCAACCATGATGCTTGTTTGGGTGGGGTCTCGAAAGCTTCAAATCGCTAAGGGACTTAGTTGCATGTATCGGTCAGAATAATCTGGGCAAGAAGGTACAATGTGATATGTTTTACTTAAATAGCTCAGAGTTAGCCACACCCGCCTGGTAGCTTTCGGGGTCATATATAGCCCCATGCATGCGTCGGGGAAATCCTAATCCACCACTGCTATAAATAAGAGAGGACTGGTAATTATTTAAATAGAAGGTCTACCATATGGGTTATCCCACGAACAATTATTTTAAGTGGCCTGGCGACTCGGACCAAGATAACGGATTATCTACATTCCGACTTAATTGGAACTAGAACTCAGTGCGTTCAACACGTAGGCAATGACTGGGTTGTCAGTGGACACATATTACATCGTCTGTAAGATCCCTGTAAAACGCCAAATACACGAAAATTACAGAGATTACATGCATTTTACATGGCCACACCAATCATTGATAGCATTAGTCGCCTGCGCGCGATCGGACAATTTCAACAGGCGAGACAAGTGAGCAGTTATAAGCCATTATCAAACAAACTGCTATCAAGAAATTTCAGGTCAGTCATAAATTATTTCATGGATGCCGAAATGAATAAATCCTGTCTGATATCTGTTGCTGTTTTTCCCCCGAGTTTTAATTCATTTCGAAAAGTGGATTTGAGTCCGTCGATTTTATACTTGAGTTGTTTCTCGTCATTTCAGGGTCATCCAAAATAAAAATAAAATGTGCAGAATTTGAAGCTCTTTTATGGCGACTGTGATACACGAGTGCTTAATGTCCCATTAACAATCCGATGAGGTGCTCTCGTGTCTTGAATAACAGGCATTGGAAAATTAAGACAGACAATATTTACCGGTTCGTTGAGATTCCTCGGATTGTTTCAGAGCGAGCTCATGTGATAACATTCAATTGGGATTTCCATGCAAATATCGATTACAGCGCCAAAAAATAATGCAGGTACAGCGTTGAAAGTAAAAAGAGTGACCCACCCATTTTTCACCCATAATTTACATAACAGTATATGTTTCTCAAACCAAAGGTTGAACAAGTTCCTAACTGTCACAATTTTAGCTTAGTATACACGCTTGAATTCTAAAATTTTGGACCATAATCCATAAATGGGGAGGGGCTGGTTCTCGAAAGCTTCGAATAACTAAGGGATTTAGTTGAATGTATCAGCCGGGATTATCTAGGCATGAATAAACAATATGTTTAACTTAAATATTCCATAGTTGTAAATTTTGCGTATACATATATAACACAAGAGATGAAATGTGACGTAGTTGGGAACTCGTAGAGCTGGAGAACCCTTTTCCCCGAATGAAGACACACAGCAACGCCACATTCAGTAATACTATGTTCATAATTATATGAATAGCATAAGTTGCTGAATATTAGATTAATCACTCGTAGCAAACAGACACGACATATATGACTGTCAACTACAATATTTATAAGTCAGGAGTGGCTTCATGTGTTGGGGTCAGGACTCAGGGTGCTGTATGCCCCACCCCACCGTCGAGGAAATATGCAATGGTCAGTCCGATAGCTTCCGGGATAATATAGCCCCCCCCCCCATGTTGGGGTTCATAGTCCCCTGCGTTGGGGAAATCCTGGGGCCATCACTGGTATAAAAATCAAGAGAAGACTGACAATGATTTAAACAGAAAGTCCAACATTTGGGTTATCGCGCGAACAATTATTTTAAGCGGCCGGACGACTTCGTTCAGTCAACGGATCTCTGCACATCCAGAGCTTGGCTCACTGTGGTCAACATTGCCGCAATGATTGGGTTGTCAGCGGACACATATTACATGGTCTGTATTGCCCATGTAAAACGACAAATACACGACTTTTATATAGATTGCATGCATATGTGTATCCACCCTAATGCTGATTTGTAGACATCAGCTGGCAGAAATTTATCCGTTTTGGCAATTTTGCAACTGTAATTTTTGCAGTTTGCAGTGCAACATTGCCAGCGTATGAACATACACTTAGTATACTATCGTTATGATATCTTTGGAAAATATAGAACAAACGAAATTTGAAGATTCAACCAAATTATGACGTATAGGTACCAAGCCTGTCACCGCTCTGTCAACATTAAACCACACACTCAGACCCACGGGGAATGCCACATGTATATATAATTTTTGCAATAATTGGCAGTAAAATGTTTGGTCTATGCCGATTTAAGCCCACGCCATTAGAAACTATATATGACAGATGATGATATAATTTTGGTGAAAATCGACGATACTTTTTGTTTTCTTTTTTAGTGCCGCTACTCTCCAACCCCTGACTCGAATAGGACTACTTTGATTTCGATAAATCACAATATTATATTCCTCGTATCATGGGTATGACTATACATAAGTTTGGTGGAAATCGGCGACTAAAACATTTTCATTAGTGCCCCTACCATCCCTGACTCGAACGGCGCTATTGTTGGCATCTTTAAATAACACAATTAGACTCCTCTAGTATCGTGGAAGATGAGTATTGGAAATCGGCAACGAAACAATATCATCGATTTTGTTGCCCCTCCCCCTTTTTTGTCACAACCCCGACAGCGACACTTTTAACCCGCACTAATATCTTCCTCGTAAAACGTTCCCCCTGTTAGATCTCTTTGGAGCCATCTAGATGGTCCCATGTTAATTTCTATAACAGGCATATATATATATAGAAACTTCGAAGTCATGTGCACGGCGTGGAAGAGAAAAGAGCGTTCCATGCATGTTAGTCTATTCCTGATAAGGTATAAATAAAGAGCGTTTGCGTCACGTCTGTGTGAGAAATTGAAACCAACTCGTTGAATATGGACTATGTGTCATCATACTGGGTGGAATACGACCATGCCAGACATACATGTAGCCACTATGCGACAACGACGCCACCAGAACAAGAAACCACATAGAGGCTGTCATAAGAAGCTACAGAACTATAATTATGCCGGGGATCAAACCGAACGTATTCAATACCATTGATTTCATAAACAAGTGAAAGGCATACCACGAATGAACGATAATCAAAGTTAGTAACGGCGGTCGTGTCAGACCACAACATCAGAAATACCAAACTCCATACAGGGTTGACATCCCTTGATGACTCGATGAGACCGCTGCTACCGGCGACATTTCACCCACATTTGGTGGACTTCCGCGATATTAAAATATATACTAAGCGAGCAGAGCAAAATGCTGCCCTTATTAAGCACACAAAATATCCAAACAAATTTGTGTGAATTCGTACCTTAAGTTTGGAAAGTCCCACTAGAACCAAAGAACTATATTTCGAAACGGTGTGATTTGGTTCTCAGATTATTTTATCATCACAGAAGTCTAAACGCACATGGACGACATCGTCCGGACAACACGCATGGAAAGTCAAACACAAGAGTTTCTAATTTGTACAGTTTTGATGAGTTGCTTGCGAAAATCGCCAACAAAACTACCGCCCTGGTCCTCCATTCTGTCATTAAGTTTTTAGTGTGGGAATTGTTCTCAAAGCACATAGGAAATTTGACTCTGGGGCGATCGGTTTTCGCCATTTTGTTTGGAAAATCCCGCGCTAAAAATAGAAACGGCATACTAGTACCAGATATATTATTATACCTCTGCTAGTACCCAGCCGGTTACAGAGTCAGAAAGGAAATATGACTGGTGCGCGCTAGTGGCCACTGACCTAAATATCTGAATGCAGTGACGTACCTCAAAATGGGAGATGGAGCTAGATCACAATTATTTACTTAGTTTCTAAACTGTTGACGGAAAGGGTCCATTCGTACATGTACGTATGTATGGATGTGTATGTATGTATGTGATATCTGTGTTATATATGCCCATAAAAGTTCCACACGTTGTACTACATATTACTTAATAATTTGTGTTATATATTGTGGGGGTGATTCTGTGCAGTGATTGCACCATGGAATCACAGTTCATGGAAAGCGGCGGAGGGCAAGAACCCGGCCCTCTGATGGTGGTAGTTCCTGAACATTACCGTTGACGGACCGGGTTTGTGCCCTCGATGGCTTTCTTGGAATATTTTTCAAAATTAGGACAGATTTGTCCTATATATCACGTGACTCATTTATTATTGTAAATATGTTATGAATATATACAGTCTTGTGCAATGTAAAATGTGAAAAGACTGAATAAAAAGTTGAAGTTGAAGATTGCAAAAATACAGGAGCGTGAACAACAGTCTACGTCACTTCAATATTGTTTACCGAGAAGGACAGCTGTTATCATATTTAGATTCAATTATTTATCCGACTATTGAAGACTTACCTATATATATATAAATGAACTAATTGTGACAACTCTTTCATGTACGGGATTATCACATCTACCTCCGATATAATACCTGCCGGATAGGTGGCAACATCTCGTATTTTTCAGAGCATATACAAAGAAGGTGTATATCAATATTTCGTGTATTTGTGACACTTTGACAATCAATCTATCAAGAATTTGTAAAATAGTATACACGCGGTGCGCGCTAATAAGCTGTGTGTGGACTTCGACAGCGGGGAGAAGAATATGGTCGATTTCCTTGACATTGTTGGCCATTCCATTAGAGTTAAGAAAGATTAAGTGTTTTGTTATGTATCGTTACCATTTGTTGTTATTGCTGTTCCATGCGGTGTGACTAATTAGTGCCCGGGCACTAATTAGTCACACCCGTTCCATGGATATAATTTCGTTCTTAAAATAAATCTGATTTTACCACACACCCGTAGTAATAGTCAATACCACTGTTACCACACACCCATAGTAACCGTCAAATGTGGGGAAAAGTTAATTAATTAAATGTTACACCATTGATGATTTTGAGCGTTGCGTTTGAATTGGAACATGCAGGCAATAACACCAATGAGTTCAGACAGCTGCGATGTGTCCGCTACGCAGGGTCCGCGCTGGACCATAATTTACTTTTGCCAAATAATTTGCCAAATGAAAATATTTTTGCCAAATTTCTATCCCTGATCGTATAATTTTCTGCAACATTGAGTCTAATTTGTGGTTTATCATGCAACAATAAACCAATCACTGAACCTTAAAATTGTAGAAGTGTTGCTTCATCAGAGAGCACACTACAAGAGGATTGGCTATATGTAAACACCACCACACAATCAATACTAATGCTATCAGATTAACTGCATCTTCATAATGGTGTCAACTTTCCCTAGACCTTATAAAACACCACTAATATAATTATACTGTGAGAGTTTCCTGAAATAAATGGTATTGATCGACCAATAGTTTTCAACTTTCTTGAGGAACTGAAAAGTGTCTTGCCAAAACGTTTGCCAAATGAAAATAATTTTTGCCAAATGTGAATTATTTTTGCCATTGGCAAATTTTGCAAGTGGCACCGCGAACCCTGTCGCTACGTTGTATCCGTTAACCCACACAATGTAGAGATTCTATTTTCAACGCAACGTAAAACATAATGCACACCTTATATATTTATGGCATGCGTCGAGGTTTCTTGTTTTCAAATTATTGATAAAGGATGCCGACTCCCTTCGAAGCGATGGAAAAATCGACCTGTATTTATGTGAATAAATTGTTAGTTGTTTGTATATGTAAATAAAGTGTTAGTTGTTTGTATTTGATGTCAAAACCCGCCCTGTTAACTGGTATTCCGGATGCATGGGGAAGGGGTAACCCCCTCTCTGTTATCTGATATTTATGATTCATGGGGGGGGGGGGGTGACAGGATTCTCTTGTAACTGGTATTCAGGATTAATGTGGGGTAGGGGGTGAAATGCATCTTTGTTAACTGGTATTGTATTCAAGGTTGTATGCATGGGGTGACATCATACACGGGGTGACAGGAATCATGGGAGTGACATGATTCATGCATGGTAGTGACAAGATACATGGGAGTGACATGATTCACAGGTGTGACATAATATGTCATACAATTTATTACCGATAGATTGATTCGCATTATTGCATTTATTCCAATATCGAACATATTATCGGCAATTATTAATGGGAAGATCTGCGTTATAACGCAACGCACGCGCTCGTATGAATGGCTCAACGGATCATGTCAACGCAACGTATACGAACCAACGAAACAAATCATCTGAACACTAATTAAGGCATTGAACATGCATATGCATCGATCTGAATTAATTGGATCATTATAGAATGGAGCATGTCTAGTGATCTCAGGACAAATGATATCACGTTCATTCTATATTAACAGGTTATGATACAATTTAAGTTAATAGAATAACATATTTTGTTGCTAAATATTTCTTCAGTTAATTACGAATTATTCCCTCAAAATTGTCCATGTTAGCACACGGTACTTTAAGACCTCAGTTCAAGAGCCTCAGTATTGCAACATACATCTTGCATATATCAAAAGAGTCTTATTTAGGCTGCTGAACAATAAAACAGTCTCAGTGTTTGTATCTAATTGGGGGAAAAATTGCAAGCACCGGAAAAAATGGGTTTTTCTGGGCTCCAGAGCATGCAACCACCCACGCCGGCCCTGTGTGGAATTTTTCGTCAGCCCCCCCCCCCCCCGGTTCAGTCGGAATAATACGTACGGTTGGTAAACCTATCGCCACTACGAGATTATGCCTATATATAATTCAACTTCCCACAAAAATAGTCCTTGTCATCGTTTTGTCTTCCATTGCCATATACATGATTTATGGCAAATATGCGTGCACTAATTTGGTTGTATTGGCGGCAAAGCTTATGTGAGCGTTCATTTGTCAATTTCAACGGTTTCCTTTCTTACATTACCGACCACCCATGTCATCAGTTTCCTATCTTATGCGGACCGTTCGCTATTATTCATATTATACATTGTATTTCACGCGCTGTCTATACCATTCCGACTTCCTATAACGAGGCGTTGATATGGTTTGTTTCAGCATTAGTTAACATCCATAGACTTAGCCATTTGTCCGCTTACCAGGCAAAACAAAAATGAGATATACAGTATCAATCAGAACACGTGGTATATTGAGGCGCGCCTTTTTGGTATATAGCTGATTTTGGTACTGTAAAAATGCGGAGTCGTTCTGGGGTAAAAACTATACACTTATTGTCGACGGATAAAAGAACACATAGTGAATATATGAACTTCCAATTCATAACAAGCAGTCCACCATGCAGTCGGAAGTCCAGTCTGTGGTGTCAACAATTTGAAGTCGGAATCCGTATCTCCTCGATTGTGTTTTTCATAATGTTTATATAGAAGTGCATACGCGTTCGACCAGACATGCCGGAGACGTGATATCAATTAGCTTATCTCATAATCGTATAACCTTGTCCAACTTGTGATCAGATTGCTCAACATGTAATACGTAATCTGATGTCAGAATCAATGCCCGCGTACATACCGCACTAACATATTAGCCACGACTCGTGAAGTCCCAGATTAACAATGCCACATTTTGTTGCGATATTGAGCGCCAATCTTTTAGAAAAATGCGCCATTATACAAGTAGCAAAACACAGCAAGTTACTTGTCACGACTGATCACTTCACTCGTTATGCACTAGCTTATCCAACAAGAACTATGACAGCAAAGACGACAGCAGAGATTCTATTTAATAACTTTTTTATTCACTGCGGTTACCCACAGAGAATCCACAGCGATCAGGGTGCAAATTTTGAAAGTCAAATGATTAAAGAGTTATGTAACCTTTGTGGTATTCAAAAATCCAGGACTACGCCATATCATCACATGTGTAATGGGAGTGTCGAAAGATTTAACCGTACATTGATTTCCATGTTAGGTACTTTGCAACCCGACAAGAAGCAAGACTGGAAGTCCTACATAGGCCCTCTCGTCCATGCTTATAACTGCACAAGGCACGAATCAACAGGTTATGCACCTTTCTCACTTATGTTTGGACGAGAGCCAAGATTACCATTAGATATTGCATTAGGTATTGATAAGATGTCTGATTCTGCTGAGAATAGTTCTCTTTCAGACTATATCCTAGATCTAAGAGAGCGTCTTTCTGAATCCTAGTTAATTGCAGCTAAATCTATTTCAGGTGATCAGGACCATAATAAGAGAAACTATGATAAGAAAGTACATGGTGCGATTATTCATGTTGGCGATAGAGTAGTAATCAAAACTCTCTCTTATGATGGCAGACATCAAATCGCAGATCGGTTTGATTCTGATGAATATGTTGTTAAAGAACGTTGATTTTCCAGCTGAAGACCCAGGTGTTAATTCCGAAAGCCAGTACCAGTTACTTTGCAGGTTCCTCCTGTAGATCAGACGTGGAAGGTGGGCCTATAGATGATAAAGGTACTAGCAGTAAGTCTCATGAAAAGACTGTTGAAAAGCATGTTGATAGTGATGATGATAATGATGTTGAAGCTATATATGTTGATCCACAGGATAATGCAGGTTTATTATCTTCCTCAGGTAGAGTGGATACAGTAGCTCCATCCCGGTTAGGTGACGACCGACTAGTGGTGGTGGATGCAGTTGGTTCTTCCAGCGATGACGATCGCACTCCAGTCAGGGAACTTCAGGTTGGTCCGACACATGATCCAGGAAGTCATCATGATTTCAGATCACCAGGTGCTCGCAATGAGGTCATAGATGAGAGAGATGTAATTGATATCGTTCATTCCAGTGCTATCTCGGACGAGACCACTGAGATTTTGGATTCAGGTGTTCGTGGTACAGATACTTCTCTTCCAGATGTTTCTGTTACAGGTGATACAGCTGATATGGCCTCAGGTGTTATAGTTATTTCAGGAGCTGGCGATAGAGAGTATCGCTCTCAGTCTGCTGACAGCAACCCAAGACCAGTGCCACGGAAGTCTTTGAGAGTTAGAAAACCACCAGATTGGCAGAGTGATTATGTTGTTAATCGATTGCAGCCTCCAGGTAGCATGATTAACAAGGATGAATTAACGAAAAAAATTATGAATGCTGACATTTGGGCACATGTTGCTCCACCAGTTTTGCATTCCATTTTAAGTCAATGTTGGAATCTTCAATTGATTAATTTTATCTTATGGTTTTAGTTATACTTTGTTTTGAGGCATGATACTCTTGTGTGCAGTTCACTTGTTATTTTTTATATCGGTTGTTCTTATATTTTCAGTATTTGCAGACTTTGTCTAGTCTGGTATGATGTTTCACAGATCGTCCGATCGTGATTCTGCTGGATACCAGGGATTATTGTTTTCAGGATTGTCGCAGTTCAGTGGACAGTGGACACTGAACAGTTGTAGTAGCTCATGTACCTGGTGGTGATATTCCATTGTCTTGTATTTTGATTTGAAGCTGTAGATATTTTGTTTCAGTTGGTATCAGAATGCCCGGTGGTCATTTTTCACAACCGTGTGGAGGATGTGACGGTGTCAGTTTATAAAGTATTGGCAAATTGCATGTGTGAACACTCATAAGTAACATGTCATGCAAATACACATTATCATATAATGCACCACTCATTTATTACTTGGCAGAACCCCTCTATCGTAGTGACCTATATCCATACTGTCTATTGTCCACTACCACTGTCCTTCTCTTTTTCTCTTATCCATGCTTCACTAACTCTCTGCCTCTCTCTACCTGTGTGATCACTAATCCTTAATCCACCACTCTGATCTGTTCGTGCCTTGCTCGTTGGCATTCTATCACTTGTGGTCCTACTGTGAAGTCATTGCCTTGTCATTGCCTCTTGGTATAAATTATCTCGTATTTAACCCTTTGAGTGCCAGGGGCCGATATTATCGGCCCTAAACCTACACAATAAGTCTGTTAAAGAATATAATAAAATATATTAAAATTGTAAAAAATAAAAAAATAAAAAAAAAAAAAAAAAAAATGTTAAGCCAATGCATTCTCTTATATATGCGAGGCGACCTATGGTCGACTCGCATATATAAGAGAATGCATTGGCACAGGGTATATGGGTTGATACAAAAATTGGACCTGGCACTCAAAGGGTTAAAGAAGTTCTATCGTGCCAAGAAGATGTTATAGTGTTGATGCTGACCTAAGTCACCCCGATAAAGTAAGCTATATTTTCATATATCTGTGATATGATTTTTTAACAAACTTAGCTGTGATGTATTTTATTGCAAACCCAAGTGTTGCCAATTTGATTGTTATTTGTCTATGTGACTATTTTTATTATATTGGTATGGCCTAATCGGTCAGTTGAGAAAATGGCATATGCCGCATAAAAATATACTTTATTGCTATTTTCGTAGTATTGGTTATTTCCCAAATAAACACTTTACTGCCAGAATTGTAATTATATTTATTCTGGAGTCTGGCATTTATTTTATACTCTTGTAGTACACATAATGGCTAACTCGCAATTAAACGCCTATTTGTGTTTGCTATGTATTTGTTCATTTTGGTCTTTGTGACCGTTGACATATTTTGACCTTTTGTTGTTCAACTTCGTACAAGGTCTAGATCTACTAGTACCGGTATAAGAACATGTGCATCATATATGTGATCAACGTCAATGAAGACGACATGACGGACGTCTACGTCAAATGAGATATATACCTACCTACCACATGATGCTAAATAAACGAATCTAGAAGATATGAGGTATTTTTAGATATTCATTCCCTATGAGCCCATTGATGTCTCTGCTCACCCAAAGGACCCACCCCCAAGGCCAGGACACTACAATTAAAGGCACGGGCGGTGTTCGTTGCAGAAATATTCATATTTGTTCAAATCACCATCAACAGAAGGAATATTGATATATATATATTGTTTTGTTCATATGCCAAACATAACCAGCGCGTAAATAATATATATTTTCGTCAAGACGTACGATGGTGTATGTAAACAAGAGCCTGGTTGTGTTACAGTAGTTTTGCTTCTGTTTACATAACAGAGTGAAATTATATTGGTTAATCACACACAAATGATATAAACGCTCTTTATTATTTCCATATCAGGAAAACAGTAACAAATAACGCTCTTTATGTTTACCATATCCGGATCTAAACAAAAACCAGGTTCTGTAACGTTTTTTGCTTTTGTTTACATAACAAAGGAAATAAAATTGGCAATAACATACTGTTTATTCCATATTCCTGATTGGTATAAGAACAAAGTCTGTCTATATTTTACCATTCTTTCTGTTTATGGCGGTTTTTGACGGAGTTGAATATTTTAACAGCATACCCACCGCCAACGCCGCCTGTATCTTTACTGGGCTCGTGAGTCCGATCTACATATTGTGGTTTTATTGTCCCATTTCGGACAGGCCATCTTTACAAACATCGAAAAAGCATTTGTTATTTTGTCTGGTAACATACCGAATGTGCAAGACGGGACATGCAATCTCCCAGAACGATCCATGCGTTTCTACAAATGAAATTAAGTAAAACAAGAAGTGGTGATTCTTTGATTCATATCAGCAATTAACCATTTCTTTTCTAAATGAATTCTCACACTCAGTTATAAAAGTATATATTGGAATGGTTTATTATTAATTTAAAGGGGTGTTCCGAAAATGAGCAGATGGTAGCAAGACGATAAGATAATACAAGTGCAGAAGAATTAATATTTATTGGTAGGCCGTTTTTTTAACTCATTATATGAACATTTATTTGTTACATGATCCTACCCTTATTCCATTCAATAAACCCATTCTATAAATTCTATAAACGTTCGTTTAATAAAAGGAAATAGTGCCATGTGACCTTTGTCTTCCGGTTTGTCATCTGTTTACTTTCCGCACGCTACGTCTCAAAATACTATGGTTTCCAATATTGTTCCAACAAACTATAATAAATGAAGAGTTTGAAAAGTTATGTCATTAAATAAATTCCATTCCATACGCCAAGAGTCTTTATTTATCTGGGACTATTTCTTTACGCGGGCAAACATCGCATAGTTAGGTGAAACGTCACCGCATGCCTTATAGAAGCCGATGTTAGTTTCGCGTCCCATTTATTGCTTGAAGTATGTTTTGTCGCGGTTTTGGATTATGTGATAAATAGAATCTACAACTCGTCTCCAGTTTATAGCGGAATTTACAAATATCGTCCAGTAAATTATATCTGGCCCTCGCCAAAGGCTCGGTCCAGACCTAATTTACTGGACTCGTTATGTAAATTCCGCTATAAACTGGGGACTCGTTGTAGATCCTCTATATAAGAGACACATGGCCGTTTGTTGAACATATTGTCTGAACATGTCCTATATGCATGAGAACTATACTCACCAGCTAGTGAGTGTTTAGTATAGAAAGGGTTAACGAATATAAATAAGCATGGGTGTATTTAATTGTATGTAAGCTATGTATACATGACAGGTCATATACCCAATGCTCGAATAATAATAATATTATGAGTCAAATTAAGAAACCGATATACCCTAACATATAGGTACAAATGTACATGCCAATTGAGCTTTGTGTATAGAGAGGGTTCGACTTCTCACCAAGTATCCTCCATGCTGTGTAATTAATCACAGATAGTATCGAAGAGCTCGTTGCTGACGAAATATGGAATGTATCGTATTCCGACTATATCGTCAATAAATATTCCAATTCAAGGGCTTTATCTGCACTAATATATCTAGGTATTTACGTAGAAAATTTACAATATATACAAGAACAGAGACAAGAATAAGTATAGAATCTTGAAACAATATGTTCAGTTGATGGTGAAAGCATTTTCGGCAGGACTGAACTGTTTGATGGCAAAAACACCCACGACACCTTTCGCTCCGTGCTCACTTTGTCTGATTACGTGATTATAGTGATGATAGTCGAAACTGCGGAATAGTTGCCATGACATATGGCCAGCGTTATCTGAATTATTTATAATTATGTGCATGGTGCTACGGAAAATGATTCATATATTAGGAACATATACATATTGCGTGCAAAAGATGAGGCGGACACTTCATGGCTATCGATTTGGTTTTATCTTCCCTACCAATGGATTCAGTTTCAGTGTATGATAACGAAATGCCAGTTTATAGCAAAATAATCGACTTCGTGATATCCTGGAAGAAGAGTGCCAGGAAATGACATTCGTCCTGGAAGGCGAACTTAATCGATAGATATAGACACATCGGTCTCCCAATTCCAACCCAATTTCGCCACCTTGAATCCCCATGATGATTTAATGTACTCTGACGAATGGGTTTCTTTCAATAAAGAATACATCAAAGCCGGTCCCCGTATAGAACATAAGCTTGGTCAAGAAACTATTTCTCGCCATTGAATAGGCACCCTTTCTATATTAAATGTTTTATCCCAGTCAGTCAAAATGTGTACATGGATGGAATGGTCTATTATTGATTTGGAGGGATGCTATGGTGATGCTTTAGTATAGACAGGGTTAATAGGACAACTATACATGTACATGATCAGAACCTCAGCCTATATTATACAGTCTGAAAATATTAACTGCTGTTGTCTTGGGAATAATCATTTCCAACGGTGGTAAATTATTAATTTAGATATTGAATCAATGTATACAAATGAACGTTCGCTATAGTGAATGGCAATACGATTGTTCGTATAATGGGTTTAAAACACACGCTATCTATCTAAATTTACAATGTACAACAAGCTAAATCTGCAATAAACATAGAACAACACAGTATATATGTGAACATCTTAAAGGTACTCAATCCGATCAGACCTCCTAAATTACTATTTCTTTGGCTTCGGGGGTAAACAATTTTTGATTCGAGTCGATGAACCCACCCATCAAGTCTCAGAGTGATCAGATATTGATTTTTGAAGTTTGTTATTTCTCGAGATGTGTAATAATATGTGGCCCAGAAAAACGTGGTCAAACGGAGGGTCTCGGGCAAAATTGCGGATGAAGATGGATAACTCAAAAATCAAGTGGCAATGCGGTCAAATTTCGTGATACTTTAGTGATAATACGGCCATATTTTGTTGAATAAAATTTTGATAAATAACAAGTTTTGGGACATTTGATACCATAGTTGACAGTGGTTAGCATTATTTTGTTGAAATAAATCGATTCTGATAACTAAAGCAAATTTTGAAGAATTGTTGTTGTATCTTGTTGGTATGGGGACCATCTGATCGGATTGAGTACCTTTAAAGGCACGTGAGGCCTTAATTGTCGAAAATATTCATATTTGTTCCAATCACCGTAAACAGAAAAACATTAAAACGCATACAGTTTCGTTCATATATACCATGACCATCGCGTAAACAGCATGTTATCATAAAGATTTACTATATTTTACCTAAGCAAGAGCCTGATTGTGTTACAGAAGACAGCACAATGCTGCTGGCTAATCACACACAAATGGCATAAACGCTCTTTATTCGTTCCATATCAGGAATTCACCAACAAAGAACGCTCCTTATGTTTACCATCATAATATAAACAAACACCAGAAAAGTTACTTTTTATGGCTTTGTTTACATAACAATGGTCAAAGATATGACAATACCATACTGTTTATGCGATATTTCTTATTTGTATACGGACAAAGTCTGTCTACATTTTGTTGTTCTTTCTGTTTGTGGCGGTTTTTGACGGGTGGAAATATTTTCACAGGATACCCACCGTCAAGGCCAACCGTACCTTTAACGTTGTTCGTTTTATCGTTATTATCATATACACTCGTGCCGTGAGATAAAATTCGAACCTACATTTGTGTCAAAAGCGCACAAAGGAGTCTGTTTCAACTAGCTAAAATCCAGACCATTTGTTCTACCTCGACCGGGTGGATCTGAATTTTTTTTTAAGGCACGTATGCTGATATTTTCCTTTCGACCCTTGTTTGGGACCCACCCACCCCCACGTCCAAATTATTTTCAGTTTTCGGCAGTTTTTCCCAGACCATTTTTGGACACCCACCCCATTTTAACACTAAAACAGAGATTTGCGGGAGAAAATTAACTGTAAACAGCTGTATATGAATTTCTGTGATACTATTTTTCATGCCGGATGTTGTTAACGTTGACATGTAAATACGAACGAGTCATTTTGGGGTCATCGGGCCAAAAAAAAACATGGCTGCCAGCCGTCATCTTGGATTTCAAAATTCAATCCATTAGCATGGGCTACAGACTATACTGTTTGTCTGATCATCATGAATTTTTTCATTTATATTAATATTGACATTCTAAGTTGTTTAAGCCAGATTCATTGCAAAAACAGTCAAAAAGACTTGCAGGAAAACAAAATTTGAGATTCACATAAGGCTACATTTTCTGGGTTCGTCGAATGAATGGACCCCAATCGTAATTTCGAGTATAAAGTAGGCAAATCGTACTTCCGGGTAGTCTTGGTCGACAGCTAGACTATTCATGGTTATAAACTACTAGTATCAAACATCAAAGTGAAGATATATTTTCTCGACGCTTGGTGAGCATTGCGGCGGAGATACTATACCGAGAAGCGTGTCCATTTCATAGCTGTTCATTTCATTAAAGGTGTCTCCGTGTAGATTTCAACGAAAATCGACGAACAACGTCATCGTGTATAACTTTCCCCATTGACCGAGTTCGCCTGAATGTATATTCTGCTTTGTTCATAATTATGTGTTTCTTTCGATTCCAGAAAATAGTATATTTATGGATTATCATATGCACGTATGTACTATATAGTCTTATGATAACAATTAATTCCTTATTAAATATATGTTATTTTGTTTCGCACAGTACCGCGCCGTACCAAGTGCTGTACATTAAATGCACACCTTCGCACAGTAGAACGGTAAATTCGTGATGACATTCTTATTATATTTCAAATCAGGAATTTCGATCACTTTTCACTCGCCCCGATGTGTGTGGACTGTAGTTACTATAGTGTCGCTATTTATTTTGTCTTATTTTTTCAATAAAAGGTAAGCTAACGCTACGGATGAACTTACATTGTAATTCAATGTTCATAATTCTCATTTGCAATACCAGTAATCGAAAGACACAGTAACAAGATTTTCCGATTACGACATTAATGCTTTAAGCCCATGCACCGATCTACTGTGCGACAAAAGCGCTCGCGAAATTCAAAACAACTGCGTCGTATTAGATAATAATTGGTGACGTCACAAAATCAGATAGTCTATATACGACCCAAAGCGTCCGGCTTTGGTTCGTTATTATAAAACTGTATTTTAAGTCGGCCAATTCACTCGCGACTGGACATTCGTCAACTACATGGGCTGCGGTCTCGGCCATCTAGTTTACGAATATCCAGCAGCTCGTCCATTAACACTGACGTATGAGGGCAAACGCTGATAATCTAATTAAACTATTTTTGCCGAAACCTTGTCTTCTAGCAACCGCAAGCTCCCCCACTGTGAAAAGCTCCAGTGATTAATATAATAATTTCAATCATTGTGGTCAGCACAACGTTACTTGTATATAAGCTATTTGTACACGCTCAAATGTGGAAGGGGTGAAGGAGAAGATCACTCGATCTTTTCGACCATCCCGGGCGCTTCGCGCCCATCTACTCACTTTACAAAGGTGGACGTATTTTCTTAATGTCAGTCGATCACTCACAATCACATATATGCCGTTGAGGCAGCTCAATTTAAATTAGCCAACGACTAACATTTTTTAACGTTTTGCTGAGAAAATTGTTGCTACGTGTATATCTATATACTGGACATCTGGTATGGATATATACACACGCATTGCTGATGTTATTCGTGTATGTTAAAGACCTTCATTTCCCGAATCTTATCTACAATGCATCATTGCCAACACAACAACTCAACCGGCTCTACCAAACCGGCCGAGACATCACATGTCATGGAAGCCGCTGTCGACAAGTACAACTCACTTAGAAAGATGAACGTGATGCGGGATTAGATATGAAACATTCGTATTGATCTGAACATTGATTGGCAATAGAACTTTAGAATAATTCCCTTTGTCGATATTGTTATCCACGCAAGAATGATTTTCACTTCGTTTTACAGACACTGTCTATATATGCACTGTATGATAATTACGTTAGATAAAGTCTGTATAATTATCTTTGAGTCAGTCATTGATATATTCGATCCGGCAAGCTAGGAAATATGCAATGATTCAAATTATTGTCTATTCCCAATATCAAAATAATTTATTTCAACCTATAGCCGCCGTATGTTATACGGATTACTGAATCGTTACTCCAAATCAGGGTCGCGGCTATATGGTCTCTGTTGGGGTAGATAATGTCATGAATATCTACTCTGGCTAACTCCCGTAGAGATCATATTCAACCAGTGTAAAACATGGGTACTTTTTGAAGTTATATTTTCGACTTTATAAGGTTCCCTGTCACAACTTCAAAAAGTTCCAAGGTTGTGTACTGTGGAATGTAATCTCTACGGGCGGTAGCCAGAGTAGAGATTAGTGGCATGATCTACTGTTAGGGATGTGCAACTAATTATTTCCACTCCCTCCCCTGAACCAGGCCCTAGTCGGAGAAATTCCATTAGCACCCATCCCTTTGAGTTAAACTTTTCCCACTGGTGCCTCAAGATTCGCAACTGTTGGAAATTTCAAACCTGACACCAACATATGGTTGACCGTTTCCCTTTGTATTTTGCTTGTCGTGTGCATATTGCAAATCAAATAATCCTATCCTATCCTCCAGGCCAATTGTTTGACCAAACGTAGGAAGATGTTCGAAATTTGGTCTGAAATTAACATTGTTCACACTAAATACGCTGGTCCGAAAATCAAATATATTTTTGTCCGAAATCTCTAATGCACATCGGGCATAACAGTTTTGCGAATATCATGGGCAAGCTAAATAGGACAGAGGAACCGACAGTTACATGCATCTATAATATTTTTGTGACTATATATGGCCACTCGTGATGATGTCACCTTTCTCATAATGCACTACTACATTTTATAGTCGTTGTCGTTTTTCCTTTAGTTACGTTTATGGTTTCGGATTTTCAAAACAAATACAACATGTGTAGCAATATTTTCGCGATAGTTTCTCAGCTCCTCAATGTGGGAGACGACGCTGAGTCTCTGAGATTATGTCCTTAAATTTTAATTGCCATGTGGTCTTAATTTGTATCTATTATATAGTGGCAATTGGCAATAGTGAAACATGCGAATCTTGTAAAACTAAACGACGACTGCAATGAAGCCAACTACCAAACTGGACATAACGTATAACCACATGCTTGAGGTACAATCTCTCTGAAAGTGGAACAAAGTCATAAATAATAGTATTGCCTGGTTTTTTTCCAACATAGTATGTTATATCGTGATATCAGCTTAGGCTTAAATTGACGTAAACACCAATTAAACAAATACACACGGCAAATAGAACCATATAACATTATATACTGTCAGTGGTATGGAGTTTGAACGATACGATTTTCTCACAAACGGACTGGTAGTCGTCAATTCTGCGAACATATTTTTGGACCGTCCAAAGCAATTACCACTATACAATTAGCTATTCGTAAATTCTTATCTGTTATGCGAAATGTGCACAAAACATATTTCATAAGATGTTAGACTTTTCACAACATCGGTTGTGATGCCTTATCACGAAGAGCTCATGTAGGAAATCAGTTTGATGTCACGAATCTCTGCTCTGCCTATATACGCTCTTATAGAGATCACATTCAAACAATTCAAACCCTGTCAACTGTTTAATTAATGTTCGTTCGTTCCTTAACCCTTTACCCAATAGAACGGCCCTGTGCCAATGCATTCTCTTATATATGCGAGTCGACCATAGGTCGACTCGCATATATAAGAGAATGCATTGGCACAGGGCATAACTGTAACCATCACAATGTGGTCAATGAGCCGGTTCCAATGATATCCATATTTGTATGGTTTTATTGAGACGGAGCCAAGATAATTTAGGCTGTTGCAGCTTTATTTGGCCGTTTTTGGCCGGTTTGTTGGGTAAAGGGTTATTAATAATGTATTTCGCAGTTTGCGCACCATGGAAAATTTTCAAATGATTGTCAGTTTGACAGCGATTATGAAATTATTCGATTTGTGATGGGGCTAAATTTAACGAAATGGGATATTACATATTATTAAACTGTTTTAGTAAAACGACTAACATATATAAGCACATTGAATGATGTCTTTGTTCAACGACAGCATAATTATTGTGTATCTTTTATAATTCACATATTGTAATTGGTCATGGAATAAATACTGTTTAAACCAATAACTCACCAGAATTATCTCTAGCCAACGGTGGGCGGATATGCTCCTTTGGTTTGCCGCTTTCTGAGTTACCCATAACGATCGTAGAAATTGTATAAATACTCCTTTATATCCGACAGAATGTTCGACAAATAACACTGGAATTCGCAAAACAGTACGTCAAATATCCCTGAGACACGATAAACGGTCAATGTTTACGAAGATAAGTAATGCTTCCTGTTCATAGTAGAGGTATGATTCGAATAAATGGGCTGTGATTGATTTATTGTATAGCGGCAGTTTCAAATTATCTGTGCTCTAACATTGAGGAACTAATGAGTGAATCTGATCTAGACGTGAGTGGCGACCTGTCGGGATAAAATGTGGATACTATTTCCAATACCGCGCCGCGAACTGACACGTCAATCGTTCCGTTTCGTTACCGGAAAATGTCGATCAGTGCATCGTTTTTCATTCAGCCACAAGAGAGCAACTGAAGATGGTTGTTCCATAATTGACAAGCCTACGCGACCGCGATCGACAAATTAATGCACACCAACAAGTTGTATAGACGCCCACAGTATACGTATTAGATCAGTTATTCAAGCAGGTGGTAAAAGAGTGCTTAATGATTTTTTCCGCCACCGTTTACTAGATTATTTATTATATATATTTGGAGGTTATGACCTCAGCCAATAAATCAACTAATGCATTCGCGTAGTCATAATAAGTCCATTTAATAAAGAAAACGTACACTGCCTCGTCAATTGGTCTACATGGTCATAGTATAAGATGAGGTTCAGATAGTGTATTGATTACAGTGACGTTATCAGACGGTCTTCGTTGAGGGCAGTTGTTTATCGTTATTTTTAAATATGCATAATCCGAATTAACGCTCGAAAATTACTATTTACTATTTCGGGGGCAAACATTATTGGATTCGAGTCGAGGAACCCACCCATCAAGGTTCAGAGTGATCAGATATCGATGTTTGAAATCTGTTATTTTTCACTACCGATAATTTTTTAGTGGCCCAGTAAACAGTTGACGAGAAGACTGTCTCTGACCAAATTGCGGATGAAGATGGATAACTCTAAAATCAAGTGGCTTTTTTTGTTTCAGATATTAGACAAACCGGCAAAATTTCGTTGAACAAAATGTTTATAAATAACAGGTTTTGGGCAATTTTATACTATAATTGACCATGGTTAGATTATTTTTGGGCAATTACTCGATTCTGATAACTGAAGCAGCATTTCAAAAATTTCAAAAAATTTTGTTGTTGCTGGAATTTGATTACATGGGGACCATCGAATCGGATTGAGTACCTTTAAAATGAACCATCCGAATCAATTGTCCTGTTACCACGGTTACCAGGCAACAGAAAATAAAAACAAACTTGAAATCACCATCGTTCATATCAGACAGGCATCGCGAACTTCGAATTACACACACTCATCCATAAGTAATAACTCGAGAACGATCAAAAACCTCACACTCGAGATTGCTCTTTATTATATATCGCTTTTGGACGACGAAGGGGCGGATGCTCTTTACCGGGGACGATAATTTCGCTAGTATAGTTTGACGATCATTCAAAACGCATTAAAACACCATCTGTCGAAAGTCGATATCTGGTAATCAAATCCTCCTATATAATGGCTTCATGGGTCCGGTATAATTATTTTCTGTTATGGAAAACTTACAGATAGTGGTTTTGTGGTATCGACTCGGACACGGCATCTTTAATTGGAGTGTTGGTACATATGTTGTATAGCCTGTCTAATGTTTCCAGCAGTTAAAACATTGATACTCCCCCACCTTCATGTCGTGGTGGTAGGACATATGTGTAGTATGGTCCACGACTAAAATCTTAAACGATAGAATTTATTGACAGTCTTCTAATAAATTATTTCAAACGGACGGTGGGTCTCCAATAAAAGTTCTTAGTCGTATTAGAATAGGGTCGTGATTTGTTTTCTAGACTGGTATAGGAAATGTTCCCACTGGGTCTGAGAATTTGGTCCGATGCTGAATAGAAGGACTGGGTATTAACCCTTTACCCAACAAACCGGCCAAAACCGGCCAAATAAAGCTTCAACAGCCTAAAATATCTTGGGTCTGTCTCAATAAAACCATACAAATATGAATATCATTGGAACCGGCTCATTGACCACATTGTGATGGTTATAGTTATGCCCTGTGCCAATGCATTCTCTTATATATGCGAGTCGACCATAGGTCGCCTCGCATATATAAGAGAATGCATTGGCCTAAAAAAAATCCTTTTTACCATTTTTTCTTACATTCTTTAACAATTTTATAATTTTTAATGTGTTAAGCCAATACATTCTCTTATATATGCGAGGCGACCTATGGTCGACTCGCATATATAAGAGAATGCATTGGCACAGGGCCGTTCTGTTGGGTAAAGGGTTAAACTCGGAAGTGAACAACCCCACTCAACAGGAGATACACATATCTACACAGGGACGTGGCTAAATTTGTGGTCTGAAATGGCCATCATGCCGTTGGAATTTTTCAAATCGTAGGGGGTATAAGGTTGAACATGTCCAACAACTGGGGAGCTTGAGGTTACAATTGGAAAGTTGCACGTAACACAAGAGGGTGCTAATGGAATTTCGAGAAACAGTTTGGTGCGGTTCAAGTGGGAGTGCAGAAATTCAAAGTGGAAACCCCCACACAAACACCCTCTATAGATACGTTCAACAAATATGCACGAATCGCATGAGACAGTTGTGCGCGAAACAAGTTTCCAACTCCGGGAAATTCCACATGCACCGGGGAGGGCAGGAAAAAAACTTCAGGATACAAGCTCCGGGTGGGTGCAATTGGCCGTCTGAGCTCCGATAGCAGATTTGTCCAATTCCATGTAATTGTTTTCCAAATTCACGTTTAAAGATAAATTATGACTACAAATTTTTTATTAAACAGGGCTAATATTATTAAAGGCACGGATGACGTTCGTTATCTCATATATATTTTGAAGACCTCTGTCTGACTGTCTGTATGTCCTTTATACAATCGAAAACGGGTTGACCGATCGAGAACAAACTTCCTATCCAAAGGTCAAATACCGCGAGAATCGTCGACGTCGCATTTTGGAGAAGCACAGAGCACCAATTCTCCACTCTCAGTAACAAAAAACGGCACTACGGTGGTTAATCAAGTGATAATTTAATGAGCGTTTGTTTTTGACGCATCGCTATAAAGAGCGTTTGTTTACCATTCAACGTTATTAGCATCTGCAGAGAGATATACGGGCCATTATCCCACGGGAATCGTCGACGTCGCATTTTCTCGACCGATCGGGACGAAACTTGGTACATGTGTGTAGTTTGACCAGGCGGTCGTCGTTGTCGTATTGCCGAGCCCGTGCGACGCCAGCTTCGCGCATGCGCATACCAGATCTCGGAAACGGGTGGAGCTATCGACTTGAAATTTGGTTTTTGAATAGCCCGGACAACGTCGGGCTCATCGGCTAGTCTATATATGTCTGTATGTGTGTGTGTGTTTATGTGTGTATGTGTTGTGTGTGTGTTATAGACTCGAAAATGCTCAACCGATCCGACTCAAATTTGGTATGTTGACCTAATTTGATCTCGGGAACAATATCGGCGGCCAATTGCACGTGCGACCGTGTCCTTTACCTGGCTCATATACACTCATATAGGCATGTTTCTGGACTTCGACCGATCCGACTCAAATTTGGTATGTAGGCCTACATTGATCCCGGGAACAATATTGGCGGGTCCAATTACACGTGCGACCGTGTCCTTGACCTTGACCTCGCTCATATACGCTCATATAGGCATGTTTCTGGACCTCGACCGATCGACTCAAATTTGGCATGTAGGTCTAGTTTGATCCCGGGAACAATATGGGCGGGTCCAATTTAACGTGCGACCGTGTCATTGACCTTGACCTTCACCTCGCTCATATACGTATATCATCCGAATGGTTATTTAAATAATTTCACACCCTCTGTCTGCCGTATCGTACTATTTTCACCGTTTGTCATCATACTTTGGGGTGGGTCCCCAATGCCCTTGGTTCTCAAAAAAAATAAATTTAAACCTTGTTTCCTGAACTTTTCTCCTGCCCCCTCATGCACTCAAATTTGGGTACGCGCATGCACGTATACAACTATTTGACTCTTAAGTTGGAACTATAGCTGACACAGGCTCGCTTCGGGTGCCTTTATTCAGCATTTGAAGGGCTTGAAGCCCCTCAACAAAGGGGACTGTGGACCCTGTATGCGTTAGGGATCGATCTTAATCTCAGACAGAGCCTTTATTCAGCAGCGGCACCTTTGTGCACTACGCGCCCATTTAAATATTTGGTTTAAAAACAATTTGTTTTAGATTAAGTTCCTTTCCGAATTATTTATTTTAAATTTAATTAATTAAATGTTTTTGAATTAAAATTATGAAACATAAACGCCAATATCACACCCGACAGGGTACTCAGTCACTACAGGGAAGGAGTCGGAGAACATGGTTTTTGGTTGATATCGATCCAGGAGTCTGGATAAATCCGGACATACAGACAGACAGACAAATCCTACTCTTATACATATAGATAACATTGACATGCGATATATGCATGTGTTGCGAAATGAGCTATCTATCTGATTGGTGTTGGTTTGTTGAGTTATAATTGTTTACATTCATTGAAATAACAAATGTTAACACCAGGCAGGCCAATTTCCTCAAAACCCCGAAGCTCGACACCACTGCCTTCAAGAAATCCTTCATTCCCTCAACAATAGACCCCTGGAATAATCTTGACCCGAACGAAACAAGTTACGCATCCCTGGCACCATTCATTTAACAAAAAGTCCCTAAATGGTAATAGCTAGGGAGTTCCTTGATTTTATTATGAAGCTAATACCAGAGAAACAGATTCACCACACCCGCCTCAAACTCAACTGCAGTTATTTGAATTATCATACATACACACATTTCAACGCCCACAACCCGTACTGTTCTTGTTGACAAATAGAGGACAACAACCATTACCTCATAATCCGCGATAGATATATACAACCGAAAGGAATTCACTTCTGCAGTCATTAAATGACACCTGCAACTTGACAACCCATACGCTCCTTTGCGGATCCCCTGATTTTCATAGAAGTACAGAAATACATCTCTTGGACAAAGCGTTTCGCAACTAAGTTCGTACATAGCCACGTTACATGATCCAATCTTATCAGACTAACAAGAACCATGAATATATAGCAAATAACTTGCGCGAGCATCAAAACCGTTCAGTCCGTTGCTATGAGGTCACCGAATCATTCAAAACCCCTAACAACTCATCTAAAAACCACAAACCCTACCTGCGATAACCAATACGACTACCCTAATTTCCTTCCTTTATTATTCTTAACTCAAGACTTATACCGTATTGTCATTATCATTATTGGTGATCTATATCTTCCCATCAACATTTTCAGCACCAACAACAACCCCACCACAATTCTACGAAACTCGTTCGAACGTGATGTGTTGTTATTATTATTTCCATATAAATAGAATCAAAATACACACTTATGTCTCACTTATATGTATTAACTGAAAATGTATTACTAACAAGTTGATAAAAAGAAGTGGAAAGAAGTGAAAAGATATCTATTGGACGTCTTTGCGACTCAAAATATTATTCTATATCTCTAAGCCAATACTGAACACACAGGGAAGAGATAAACCACCACTATCTAAACCAAGCCAACACATTTCTTCATTATGTTATATACACAGTTACACATTGCCTGACGTACCTGATATACTTTTACCCATCCCACCTCGCGAGAGCAATACGCGGCTACACTAAACGCCAGTCATATATTAACTAAAATGGCATATCGTACGACATAAAGCAGACCATATCACTCTCGCTAGATGGATAAAAACTGATTCCAGGAAACTACTTACACACGCCCACGATGTAATTTCTATTGTTGTATTATTCATGGAATGAATAATGTATAAACTAATCGTTTCAGGCGCTCTATGCCATATCACGAAGTTGTCCGTTTTACGCGGCGATGAAAGACGGCACAGAGGGTTCATCCAGGTTACCATCGATCGTCTTTCGATGACCACAATTACGCCCCTATCGGGATTAGAACAAGCTTCGCCGGTGATAGACGGCTTATGGCACCCCAACGCACCGATGCATCTTACCGACTGATCCACATTATTTCTCTGCAATATTTGTTGCTGCTGGTCAGCAACATATATATTCTAGTGAAGGTTTTTCATAATAGTTTTATTTACCTTTTTGGGTCTGAAATACACATCCTGAATTCAACTGTTATTGTATATTACAGTCAATGTGGGGTTATGATCTTTATACAGGAAAACATTCATGAAAACAATAACAAGTTCATGGGAAACGAAGAATATTAGTGTCTCTATTGTCCATTTACAGTTATTTGCAATGTTTATTACTGCATGCATTTCACTTGTTTGCACAAGACAAACTAGAATGGTACCTGATGTTGCACAGCACTTTATTCCCAAAACAACCACATATGTTCGTGTTGCACATTCTCTTTCCATTTGCGCAGTTGCAATTGTGAAATCCTTGCCCTCCATATATAGATTCCTTAGTCACTGCTTGACTGCGTGTTCTCCTGTGAGATATCCTCCTTGGGATATAACTTATGCATGAGGACAGATTTTAAAATGATTTCTTCTGTATAGATTTTCCAGTATTCCCGATTTCACAGTAATTTGGCTACGTGTGGCCCCAGCATAGGCCTACCGCCCCATGCACTGCGAGGAGTAAGAATCCCCTAATGTGGCACCCTGTTTGCCGTGGTGTGCATCCCGTGAGGTGTGGTGTAGGGTCCTGTCGGTACTAGGGCGGTCGTACCACACGAAGTATCGACTTCGGTTACGGCTTAGCTCATGCTCCACATTGGTCCTACATCTCTTCAAGACGGGTGGTTGAGTTCAATCACTCAAAGGTGTTTTAGATTCAATTGGTGTTATCCGTTGTATTGTTCGTTTGGATTTTAAAGTACTTTCTTCTTATTTCACGTATTATTTATGTTCTCTCCTGTCTCTTTGGTGTTATTCCTGCTGATTGTTGAATCCTATATTGTTCACACAAGTCTCGCTGTGGAGATGTACCTGGATGCTGCTACATGCAGTGGTTAAACGTATCCCCGCTTCAGCTACGTACCAGTCGTTGGCCAGACCAGAATTCGAAGGGTAGTCCGCTGATTGTTTTATTCTAATCCACTGTCTCGAATCCATTTATATACAGTTTCTTCGCTCCGATTTTTTAAATTCTATTCTTCGTCGTGATATGGCCAAGCGGCTAACAACGTTAGACACTCAATCAATCACAGAAATCCGATATGAATAGCTATCAGTCCTGTCAAGAAAAACGCCGATAATGTTTCTAGAATCGCCTTTATCACTGTCTACAAGAGGAATGACCAGCGTCACCATCTGTCATCATATGTACTGTATGATTTGCTCTATATTGTAATGGTGATATAGGGTACAGCCTGCAGACGATCTTCTGTCTGGACTTTATTGATGACCACTTGTGGCAAGGGAGTTGATCTTAGCCCAATGCCTAGTTCGTCACCAAATAGAGCTTTGTTGGCAACTGCTTAATTCCTGAGTGACAGCTTGTGTTTTTATGGAACTGAACACATATTAGTCCTTCGTGCCACTCATGCAGCCAGCCTGTTCTCCTGAAAATTCTCACATTACCTGCTTATAATATAACTCATTATAGGTAGAAAATCTGCTTAGAATCGATAATGTGCTGAAAATGAGAGCGTTGCAGTCACATTATCAACTCACAATGAGTCGATTCTAAACAGATTATGTGCGGAAAATGACACAAATAAGGTGTACGTTCTTTAATTAACATAATTTATGTTTTCACTGTGGCCCATGCCATAAAACGAAATATGATCCATTATCTGCTTATTTCACAATAAAATAATCACATTTATGTACCCATTTCACATTATATGCCGATTATGTGCGTATTTGCGCGAGGATATGTTGATGCATCGGTATTATTATTATTTTGCAACTAAGCCACAAACATGTCTTTGATGTCACAGTTCAACCTCTCAACGAGCCCTGACCGATGATGTCTGGATTTTCCATGAACGATTAGCAATTCAGTCGATAGGCCCTTCAGCTCATTTATAACATTCGCTGTAAATTCCAACCAGTTGTCACTCTGCAAGATTTCTGGCGCCCCGAATAACAGGACAATGTCCATTAGGTGATAGCCTACCTCGGCAATCTTTTAGATGTCAGTCCTCAGTGCGCAGTACTTGGTCAGGTGATCTTAGTACACCATAATCCATTTGAAGGATTCGGAGAGCATCGACTGCATGTCCACTAAATCCACATGGCCTCGGCAACGGAAGTTCTTTTAAATAATCGGTTTAACAACAACTTTAAATTGTCGTTTCATGTTTTCGCGTCTGCTCAGGGGCGTGGCTAGAGGGTCTCCGTTGGGGTGTCCACCTTGAACCCTTGAATCCAACCAAACACAAGTTTTTGCATAAATCCATTTGCACCCCCTTGCACCTCACTGCTCAGGCCTAATTGCCTATATATTCATAAACCATAGTTCTATATGCCCGGTATGAGAACATTCAGATATTTTAACCTGAAAATTGCATAAATCCTAACATCTAGTGGTCCAACTCCAGACAAATGTGCCCTGCTGGTGACAAGAAACCAGGACACACCGCGCCCGACCATGTTGTTCCGCATGGTGTGAGAAAAACTAAACAAGAAAATCCCAAAATCCTGGTATCTAGACTGGCCTCAAGCTTTGCTAGTGTTAGAAAGTTCAAACTAATGCTCGCCTATCGGTTGGAAAATTCTCCAACTGATGACCATTTTTGACCAAATGTAGTAAAATATTGTTTTCTTAAACAAATTAGCAGTTTTTTATTGGCCACGGGGAGGGACCATAACATGACCATGGTTCGGCCCGGTGTGTGAAAAATTTGAAATCTGAACATGAAAATCGCAAAATCATATCATATAGACTAGCCTTAAGGCTTAAGCCTTCCTAGTTTTGAAAATTTCAAACCTGACACACCCACTTAGGTTGGAAAATGTCCAACTGATGACAATTCCAATGGCAATGTTAACCACAAGTAGGACAATATTGTTTTCTTAAAATAACTAGCAGTTTTTGGCCACGGGGGACGGACCAGGACACAATATTTCCAAGTGTTGGAAATTTCCAACCTGACACCCCCCTAAGGTTGGAAAATTTCCAACTGATGGCCATTTCAGTCCAAAATTTTGACAAAAAGTAGGAAAATATGCAAATATTGGTGCAAACACAATTAATTCCCCCAATATCTTGTTTGAAAATAAAACTACAAGAACATTTTCAACCTATTGTTGGTGTGAAATTTCCAACTAATGTTGTGTCAGGTATGAAATTTCCAACGGTTGAAAATTTTGACCAAAGTTGGTGTGAGACACCCCCAACATCCCCACCCCTGCCCCTGTCGCCACGTCCCTGCGTCTGCTGACAAACAACGCACATTGAGTTGGACAGCGCTATGCACTCACGGGTCATGTCGGCATACCTTTGATTGGCTTTCTGTATTTTATCACGTCCACCGTGGCCTGTAGAAATGTTAGCAAGTCGGATGATATCATATGTGTCCTCGATGTGTGTAAACTAAATGGGTCCAGACGTTTCATTTTCACGTTTCTTAATGAGTTTTTCAATATTGCCACATCTCAGAATTTCGTAACGTTCGAGAATGTAGTACTGTTTATTCATTTAGTTTTTGATTCCTTCAGCTCGTCTTCATTAGTTACTTTCCATCTGATTTTCTTTTCTGAACCAACTGCATGTTCACGGAAGGAATGCTCAATTCACCTGAATCACCCGAGCCATACTGAATCCATCTTGTTTGCAGAAGAACATTTTTATAAATTATACCATTCTGTCTGGATCATCCAGATTCTCATGTTGCGACACAAATCTCATGAGAAACAACATAATTCTACAAAATGGATTGATTACAAGCAAATTCCTGGGATTAAATGCTAATTTGAGCTAATATTCCTAGCTCGTTAATCAATTGAGGCTGCCACGTCATTAGTGTTAATACAGATACATTTAAGCTAAATCAATCGACTAATTAGTAATAGAAATGCTAATTATTATCTTATACATCTTGTCTTCAATTCTCAGCATGTGGTTTCTGCATGCTCTAAAAATATTGAAAAATAATTGCAGTCAATGTGTCAAAAAATTCACCAAAAATTGTAATGACTGGAATTTTCAGTCAATTTGTAAAGTGACTGAGTGAAACAGGCATATTACAAATTGACTGAACATTTCAGTCAATTTACAAATTGACTGATTTTAGACATTGGCTGTAACATATATAGAGGATATGAAATGAGTGTTTCTCCCATATGATATTTATGAAACGAGTCTAAGAATTTTCAGTTTTCTCGAGCCTCCGGCGAGAGAAAACTGAAAATTCGTGACGAGTTTCATAAATATCATATGAGAGAAACACGAATTACATATTCTATTTATCATATGACACCTATAAATTGATTGTGATGTCCAAAACGCACACAAATCACTAAATAGCTATATGACATCGACAGCAAAAGGTTAATGTGACGTCACTTCATTGCACCGGAAGCCCAATTACACCTGGTGAACTAGCAGAAATAATATGCACGCGAAGATATAGTGCGCTCTTCTGTTCTCAGTTTGTGACATTATACCGTATGTTTATTAGATAAATACGAATTACATATTCTATTTATCGTATAACAATGTCCAAAACTATATATTTCAAGATTATAATTGCGAGTATTTCGACATCGCGTTGATTGACGCGCACGAATTTGACCTGCATTTAGTTAGAGATACGGCTCGGCACCGGCTGCCATTCAGCCAATCAGAACACACTTTTTGTCAACAAACCAATTAAATTATCGGAAGGTGATATGAACTAGTAGTTCATATGAAATAGATTTATGACATACTTTCCAAAGTAAATAATGATTGAGTCATATGATAAATAGTTATATATAACTATGATAGTTGAATTTCGTAGTACTAAATCCACTATTTCCCTGTTTTTGTGAAAACTATGGGATCGCGAAACTCACTGGACAGTCAAATTGCACTCTTAAAATTTATTAACCAAGTTCAGATCCACGTATGTGTAACGTGTAATTGGCGGGAAATGACATGTTTCATGATTTTACAAGTTACAAACATGTGTGGCTGAACGTGGCTAATATTGCAGAAATTGAACTTTCTCAAGATAAATTAGTTTTGCAACCTTTTTGCACCAGTTTATTTTATTTATAATGGCATGATGACACAATCGCTCCTTCATAAGAATATTTAGACCAGTTACATGTTAGTTGACCGCCTTATCGTGTACCATCATGATTTTACCATTAGCATTGATCGCGACATGCTATTTTGCCACACAAACAAATATGGTACCTAATTACTTCGATACTGATTTTGTATCATTTTTGTGAAATATTATTTAGGATTATCTCTCTTGATTCGAATTCACAAAACGGCGTCATCCATATTCAATTATTATAGTAGAATATGACTATAGTCAGGTCAGGCATATCCTGGAATTACCTATATAGTTATATTCAACTATAATAGGTATATATGGATATGATTGTGAATTCGATACAAGAGGCATAACCCAACATATGCATCATATTTCACCAAAAAAAATATTCAAAAACAGTGTCATACTAAATTGGTAACATGTTTGTTTTTATGACGAAATAACATGCCTCGATCTGTGCAAATGATTAATCGTGATGGCCCGTAATAAGGTTACTGGGGTGTACGATCACATAGTGTCCTAACAAATTCAACTAAAATAGATAAATATAACTTTAATAGTTGATTTCAGGATGTACCTGGTGTGATTCTAGCGTTTGTTGCGAAATTGAAGGACAACACACCGCGTGATTCATACCACACATTAACAAATGTCATGGTGTCTTCGTGCAGGTCCCTGTAGACAATCCATTTCTTCTGTCGACACACCGTGTATTCTTACAGGTCACACCAATCTCCCACATCCCACAGGGAACGTTCTATCCAATTCTATGTCGACGGCAGCCAAGTGATTAGATGTAATCAAAACATCTCTTTTTATCGCATTCCCGTAGAGTAAATTTCAGATTTGCCGTTGAATTCAATTCCCGTTCGTCATTACCGTCACTCTGGTGGCTCCTGGAACCCAATTTAATGACTGACATATATATAACGATTCTATTTACAATCTCAGCTCCACGTCAGTGCTGCATACAAGGCGATGTTTAATCTCATTCACGACTATAGGGTGAACTTTATTACCGCATGCACTTGCTCAACCCGCGTTCTATAAATTGGAAACGAAAATATTAGCTGTTTGTCATATTTACACGTATTATTTAGGTCTGGATTTTGCGGAGTCTGACTAATGGTACGTTCATACAACTCTGAATGGTATGGTTTGCAGGCATTTCGCCGTTGAAAACGATATGATGGTAGGATATTAACGGAATCCTCCATATGGAATGCATCTGTACTATTGGCATTTACCTTCAAATACATGTATATAATGAGATATTCTAGCAGGTAATTTCTTGACATTTGCAGCCAAATTTCGGTAGCATCACTACACTCAGGTAGAACTAAATAGATTTTATTTCTCATGTAGTTGGATGATTTATTATCGCCCTTGACCCGGAAGCAAAGGAAAATTTTCTTCAGTAATAAATATTTAGTGTATTCCTTCAAAGTTATAGTGAGTGGCAAAAGTCTCTCAAACCAAAATTATCGTCTCCAGTTTGCTGTAGAGGATACTTTTGGCTTATTTGTTATGGTTTATTGGTGATGTAACCAAGCGTAGAAGTTTTGTTTACCTCGAATTTTCGAAACATTAACATTAACGGTTTTCGATTAAATTGTAAATGTATTATAAACTCGCTCTGCTGTGATCTAAAAATCAACCAGGACTATACGAATAGTATATATGATTACTGCTAGAACAAGGACAGTCTATTCAAATTACAACTATATAACCATGAATTCTGATTTTGAAGTTAGTATGAATTTGAAAAAATTGGTGTCATCAAAAAATGCGAAGATTCGGAAGATGACCATGGATGCTTCTTCTAACTCGACAACAGACTATAAGCAGAACTATTCTACAGCTAGTGTAAAGAACAATACTACTGATACTTCTATTTCATCGTTACACTAGAAATTTCTCTCTAAATAAGATGGCGATTCAAAAAATTACGGCAGCAAATTCAGCTAGATACAATGTGCAACTAAAAGCTGGGAACAATTACACAATTCAGTTGAGCTCGGGTGTCTACAGTCTGTTTAGGGCTGCAGCAAAAAAAAAAGTATATGAAGATTGACTGGAAAGTATGACTGTCTCTGAATGTTTTAAGGGAAGAAGTGAAGAAGCGATAACAGTGGACGAAGTCATCCGAGTTTTCAATAAAGGTACAAAGCGGAGACCCGGAAAGGAACAACGGCACGTGGTGAACTGCTATCACACTAACGCACGTATACTGGTTAACGGTAGAGAAGCGGATATAACATTGTCCCAAAAGCATTTAATTACTATTAATTGAATATGAAATGTTTATGGACCCAAACATCAGCAACATCGATATGATATATTAAATACAATAACACCAAGTTTACCAGAGGACAATTTCAGCTCGAAGTCAAACAACATGAAAACGTGCACCCAGTTAGTAAAAAAAAAACAACCGAAAAAACTGCTACGGGACATATCCAGTCCACAAGCACAACATCAGTATCTGAACTGACTGAAAAGAAAAAAGGATTAGAAAGCAATGCCATAATCCAACAACTGAACATTCTATCTGGTGGACTCCGTGTGGTAACTGGTATCACTATCATTGCCTACATATGAAACATGATGAAAGTGTTAAACGTGAAGAGGAAGGCGACTAAGAGGATTTTATATGCCTAATTAGTTGCAAGTTTCAAGTGAAGGACAATCAAGTCTTAAATACTTGTAGTACCGGTATACCAGATGACCATATTGTATCCATAATTACATCACCAAAAACCCACGCAGACACTGCAGGATGAAATCATCTCTGAAAATTATTATACAAATTCTAATAATGACTCTCAAACAAAGCTCAACTGCCTCAACATGAACTAACGATCAGGAAGGATTTGTACATGTACTGACAACGAAAAGAAAATATCGAAGGAGAACGAAGCATCAGAGGAAATAAATAATATGAAGAAAGAACTGAAACCAAGAGAGACAGCCTAGAGCACAATCCCATTGTTACAATCGTTCCCTGGTTTTTGGCAAATCACACCAATTCCCAAGGCTGGCGAAGGAATAGTTCAGTGATTATCCCATTGTTAGGCACACGCAACTCATAACAGACAAATCGCACGGGCGCTTCAATGTGGGACCAGTCCGTGCTGTTTCGGACATATCTATTCCATATTCAACAGCGATCAGTGCATGTTAATCACGTTGTTGGGCGTGGATAACCGGCTATTGTGTCCAATCGCGGCCAGCGCACGGATGGTGAGTCGTAGTCAAAACACGCTCAGCGGCACATTACCAGTTGATTGCATTATATGGGATCAATTCTGGTAAAGAACAATTATTGTGCTCTGAGCATCTAACCCTTACTTAGGCTTCAGAAGAAAAAGAACGTAACCTGCAAGAACAACACAAACAGCTTGTGCTACGCGGACAACAGTGATAATCAAGCTGGAAAATAAAAATGAAGAATTGGATAAATAAAACAGGATTGTCCGTCATACCTCATGTACGCAGAGTCTGAAATATTTAGTATATGATTTCATTTGCATGACAATTCTTGAACACAAATGGAGATTGAGCTTGAAACTTGTCTTCGAATGTAGCCTTTGGCATTCGTACGCAAACAACGCAAACCCCCATTTTACCCAAAACAAAAACTTAGTAACATGTAGCCACGTGTCCCTATATACTACAATTCCATTTGAAAATATTTAACGTTTCCCACATGGACTACCCACAGAAACGAATTCACCCATCCCACTAAACACGTGGTTTCGGTATCCAATATCGATTTATTTGATACATACACACCGTGACAAAGGTCAATCTCGTATCACTACATGTATTAAAGCCCATATATATAGTTGTCACTTAACTTTTGTTATTACCACTTGATTTTAGTGTTATCCATCTTCATCCGCAATTTGTCCGTTTGACAACGTGTTTTCTGGGCCACATCTCGAGAAATAACAAACTTCAAAAATCGATATATGATCACTCTGAGCTTTGATGGGTGGGTTCCTCGACTCGAATAAAATAATTTACCTCCGACGCCAAAGAAATGGTAATTTAGGAGCGTCTGATCGGATTGAGTACCTGTAACAACGAATGCAGCTCAGTGTCGTAAAGTCTGTTAACTATATCCATCTGTGAGGTACTGTGTCGATTGAGCAAATGGCCATCTTAGCGCCACCCTAACTCTTTTATGACGGGAGCCGCACTGGTGCAGCATTACAGATCCTGCACGAATGCATTCTCTGCACTGGCTTTCAAGGACAAGGTAAATATTATTACAAGTTTGGAGTTTGGGATGATACCCGGGAAGATTTGAAAGGGCCGTCGGCCCTCTCATACAACCCCCTTTTGTGTATGCTGTAATTCCGCTGAAGAGCGTTTGAAGGGTTTGTAAGTAGATTTATTTCTACCCATGCAGAGTAGGTGTTTGCCTACTGTGCATGTGGTAGATGCCAACGCAACAAGAAGCAAAGTCCCACCCCCATTTCTCACCCGGGCCGGCGATGAAGACTTGCCTTGTTTTCTTTGTGAGTTTTGTGCGTTGTATATATATCATTTTGAGTTGTGAATAGTTGTAATTTATTGTCCTATTTAGTGCTACTCCAGTTGCATTAGTCTGTTGTATTCCGAGCTTGTACAACGGGCTCAACGCTAGGAAGGGGGTGCAATACCAGCCGGTTGACTTAAGGTCGGTCGGGGCTCCTCAACTATTGATGGTGCAATGCCCGTCTTCCACTCCTGTGCGAGTGTCAGAACCCGTTGACCTGGTTGTGTGATGCGGTCGCAGACTGAGGAAGCAGCTGGTCAATTTCAATTCAATTCCTTTATTTCTCACTTCCTTAATCAAGGTATGGAGATAATTATATGTGTACAATATTAACATATATACATGTGGTCAACATGGTTCATGTGTTATATAAAATACATAGGATCAGATTGTCATGTACATGTAACATCGCTATAATATACAAATTTATGATATCATTGAACCAACGGGTAATAAACCTTCCTAATCTAATTAAATTCCTTTATAATGTGTTGTATTAATATACATAGCCGGCGATATAAATGTTTGTCTTTTGTATTTAGTAATTCGCTCATGACTATAACATTTGGTCTTTCAGTGAATTCTTTCTGGAGTAGGCGGTTTCAAAGAAAATTAAAGTGTTCACGCTTAAACAAGTAGTGGAATTCATCGCCAACTATTGTCGAAGAGTATAGCTTGCAAATACGATATTCGATATCAATGTTTTGCCATCTACCCACCTCAACTGGTAAATATTATAAGGCCAATTCATTCTCTTATATATGCGAGGCGCACTATAGGCGACTCATATATATATATACCAGAATCCATTGGCACAGGGTTTTCGCAAAAATTCAGGAAGCTCCAGTGATGGAAAGGTTCATGTGTACCAGAATTGTACAGGATTGCTTTTAGTCGAGCGATTGATGTGGAATTTAAGAATCTGACAATGCGTTAGATGTGAGGACCAATTCGATTTTGATATTTCCAATGGTGGCATTTTTCCATTAGAGGCGTGTGTATTAAAATGCAAGTTCTTTTCTATCTTTGCTAGTTTTTCTTAAAGATACCATCAATAGTATCAAATTTGACACCACGCATAAAATCACCATCTGCAACTTTGATTTATTCTCAAGAGAATAATCAGATCGAACACATTTTATCACATAATGAGCCCCTAAAACCGGCCTCAAATTTCTTAGCAAGACACACGTGTAGTATCGCCATGCACGTAAGGGCTTGGCGCAATGAGGTCAATGTGAATGCCGGAACTTTATTATTATGTTAATTAGAATATAATTATGATATTCAATTTACATTAGGTTATTTATTGTTGACTGTGAGATAAACATGGGTGATAAGGGTGGTTGAACAATTTTGTCAACACGAAAAGACACATTTAAAATGAAATTATATTTTTTCTTGAAAGTGTCTTTAGTTCCTCTTTGGTTGCGATAAGGAAATAATATTTATTTTTTAACCCCAACCGTTTAGAGATCCCTTTTCCTTGCTGAAATGTGATTATGGGATAAAATGGATCTCAAATTCGTCGCAATTATGTACGAAATGTATTTAAGGTGCTCAATCCGATCAGACGCTCCTAAATTACTATTTCTTTGACTTCAGGGGTAAAAAAATGTTTGATTCGAGTTGAGAAACCCACTTGATTTTAGAGTTATCATCTTCATCTGCATCTTCGTCCGTTTGACCACGTGCTTCTGGCCCACAAACAATAGAAATAGCAAACTTCAAAAATAGATATCAAATAACTCTGAGCTTTGATGTGTGAGTTCCTCCACTCGATTCAAATATTTTTTACCCCCGAAGTCAAATAGTAATTTAGGAGCGTCTGATCGGGTTGAGTACCTTTAACCACTAAATTTGATTCGGGCCTAGCTACAGCTCGGCTCGAATCTAATTTAGTGCATTCGGCTAATAAATTTCGTATAGAATTGCGACTCATTACTGATCCTCTATATAGCATTAATATGCGGGTTTATGGACTGATATCGACTTCCAATAAAGGAAGTTTTAACAAGTTTAAATTGTGTGTCAGTCTATAGGAAATATTGCAATAATCGCCTCTTATGAAAAGCGTCCATATAGTTTTGTCGATTGTTAAAGGCCCACTTAATTTTCGAACCCCAGATCACATTATATAAATTGTATGCCATATTATATACCATTCCGGCGTCTGTTCTGTGATCAAGTTTCTGCACAAAGTCAATTATTTTCAATGCAAGGGGAATAACTGCATTTATTTATATACAGAGTTATTTCCCTTTCATTGAAAATAAACTATAGTTTGAATTCTGCTGCATTCTTGGAGCTATATCGGGGGAATTATTTTATGAGTTCAGCTATTTTCTATTACTCTATATATGGGCACCTTCTGAGATACAGACGTTCCACATGGTGACGAATTTAAGTATTTTAATCATACTTTATGGCATAGATTGTTATTGAAACCGTATATCAGAGTACTATAAAAATAATCTGTGACTCGAAAATTAAGTGGGCCTTTAATAAAGAACATTTTTGATTATGAACTTTTTGATCGTTTTCGACGCATTATTTCTGAATATTGTGGAAATTTCCGATGCCTGTGTGATACTAATGATGAAGCTTGCATGTAGTTAATCCTTTCATTTTCGTTTGTCTGGTAAGCGGGAACTTGCATGGCTCCGGAAATTCTGAATTATTTGGCATCTAATCGTCACTTTCTCGCGGTAGATCCTCAATTGGTCACACGGTAGTCAAAGTTGAAAAAGCTGCATCTATTTTATAATATATGGCACCTATAGCCGGGGAATTCACAAAAGCAATTCCGCACGAAATCGCAGTTGTATAAACTTTACTGAATTAATACAAAACCGGCCCGGAGTCAAATACATGCCATGGGATTTGTCACTACACATATATTACGGATTTTATATATCATTTTATTTTTGTGATACCGGTATATAATTATAGAAGTATAATAAACTAAAAAAAAAAGTTTTCTACATGTTCACCCTGTGCATGGATGTGCAAAATATCCGGCAAATTCTGGCAAATTTGGTAGAAAAATGTATCTAAAATCAATACAGTCTTGCCGGTATAAATATTTCAAACGTTAGTTCATCACTCAATTATGTTCATTACATGGCTACGGAACATCATTACTCACGTTAGTTGATTGAAAAGTTCCATAATTCTTGACAAAATTGTCTGTACTGCTAATGTAAACAACACAGAAGCTATATACGCATGACCTTTGACTTTTTGCGATGGGTTGTGTATACTATATGAAATCGGACGACGATTCCCTGTAATCATGGAATAATGTTATTCAAGACAGAAAACGCTAGTATTATGCGACGACTTTTTAATTATATCGCATATATATACAGATCTTGCACTTGGTCTCTGCTGGGGCCGAGTAATTTTCCCCTTCTAATATCTACAATTAACATACTAAATACATGTACGTATCAAGATATCAACTGATGTCGATACATTCACTGTAATGTATTACTTTATCAATTCTTACTAACGTCAATAGAAACAGTTGTTCAAGAATGAGCCGAAGTCCAAAAACACGGTATTTTCTAGTTGGAGTTATTCTCTGCCAATCATTTGTAACCGTAACCAGGAAAACACGTCGCATTTTTGAAACGACTTGCAAATGTAACCGTAACCGCGAAAACACGTCGCATTTTTGAAACGACTTCCAAATGTAACTTTGTAACCAGTTTTTAACAAGGATGGGTGAAATATTTTCATTTTTCTAGTTGGAGTTATTCTCTGCCAATCATTTGTAACCGTAACCGAGAAAACACGTCGCATTTTTTAAACGACTTCCAAATGTAACCGTAACCGCGAAAACACGTCGCATTTTTGAAACGACTTCCAAATGTAACTTTGTAACCAGTTTTTAACAAGGATAGGTGAAATATTTTCATTTTTCTAGTTGGAGTTATTCTCTGCCAATCATTTGTAACCGTAACCAGGAAAACACGTCGCATTTTTGAAACGATTTGCAAATGTAACCGTAACCGCGAAAACACGTCGCATTTTTGAAACGACTTGCAAATGTAACTTTGTATTTCCTAATGTAAAAAAAAAGGGCGCATTTGTAACCGGTTTACTGGTCGCAGCTAACGTACGAGCAAACGTTGAGTCGACTTTGAACAAAATCGACTTGGAAAAAAATGCAGGACGTATTTGTAACCCAGTAACTGGTTACAATTGCGTCGTATTTTTTTTCTGCACCAAAATCTGCCATATATGTAAGCAAGAGCCTGATTGGGTTACAGAGGACAGCACAATGCTACTGGCTAATCACACACAAATGGCATAAATGCTCTTTATTAGTTCCATATCAGGAATTCACCAACAAAGAACGCTCTTTATGTTAACCATCATAATATAAACAAACACCAGAAAAGTAACTTTTTATGCTTTTGTTTACATAACAATGGTTAAACATATGAGAATAACATACTGTTTATGCGATATTTCTTATTTATATACGGACAAAGTCTGTCTACATTTTGATGTTCTTTCTGTTTGTGGCGGTTTTTGACGGGTGGAAATATGTTCACGGGATACCCACCACCAAGGCCAACCGTACCTTTAATTGTAGAGATTTATAGAACGGGTAAATTCAACCCCAGAGAGAAGATAATAGGCATGCTGGGGTTGATATTTAACTATAAACATGCTATATATGTCCTGGCGGTTGAAACAGCGCTAAATTCCAACAAACTAAACAGAGTTCTCTTACAATTTATTTCATCTGGAAACTATATAAATGAACGGTGTCCGTCCGCGTGTCCGTCCGTCTGCTGTACTATCTGTCCATGCAATTCCTCGACAACATTTGATGAAACTGCCATGGGTATGTGGACTTCATATAGAACCGGTCCGGCCATTTCGACATACAATTTGCTGATCATTTTGTTGTCCCCGATGATATATAGCTCTAGCTATATGGTACTTTTCAAATTTAGTATGTTGATTAATCACATTAAAATACAGGTTAAAGTTCGGTATACGACAAATTCTGATAGAGTTATAACCATTTTTCTACTTAGTATTTGCCGACTATTTTGTTGTCCGGATGCTAACTTGAATTGTATTCAACATAATATGATGTGGCCTTCATATTCGAAAGACCCGAACAAGTTCGAATTTGGATCCGATCCGACAATTTCTTGCGACAGCTTTCAAATTAATTGTGTAATCACATGAATATACAATTCAAGTTCGAATTTGAGTTTCTGATGATGTTTTGCCACTTTATCGACTTAGAGAATTTGCCAATTATTCTGGTATCTAATCAAATACGACAGTTGGAAGCATCAATTGATTCAATTATTGTTCCCAGAAACAATATATTATTTCTAAAACAGCTACCGGTCAATTGGAGGGCGACGTGTGACCTAGCGGCCTTTTATTTTATTTCAGATATAGAGGATATGAAATGAGTGTTTCTCTCATATGATATTTATGAAACGAGTCTAAGAATTTTCAGTTTTCTCGAGCCTCCGGCGAGAGAAAACTGAAAATTCGTGACGAGTTTCATAAATATCATATGAGAGAAACACGAATTACATATTCTATTTATCATATGACACCTATAAATTGATTATGATGTCCAAAACGCACACAAATAACTAAATAGCTATATGACATCGGCAGCAAAAGGTTAATGTGACGTCACTTCATTGCACCGGAAGCCCAATTACACCGGGTGAACTAGCAGAACTAATATGCACGCGAAGATATAGTGCGCTATTCTGTTCTCAGTTTGTGACATTATATCGTATGTTTATTAGATAAATACGAATTACATATTCTATTTATCGTATAACAATGTCCAAAACTATATATTTCAAGATTATAATTGCGAGAATTTCGGCATCGCGTTGATTGACGCACACGAATTTGACCTGCATTTAGTTAGAGATGCGGCTCGGCCCAGGCTGCCATTCATCCAATCAGAAATCACGTTTTGTCAACAAACTAATCAAATTATCGGAAGGTGATATGAACTAGTAGTTCATATGAAATTGATTTATGACATACTTTCCAACGTAAATAATGATTGAGTCATATGATAAATAATTTACATGACACAGCTGGTGCCAAGTTTCCTGGTTTGTTAATATCTTCGGTTTTAATTTCATAATACACGAATAAATCATATCGCATAGCATTAATTTTTCGATAAACCTTTTGTGCAGCACAAATTAAATTTTGATACTGGTTTCGCTTGTAACTGGACAAAAATGGCTCAGTGTTGGGTTTTCATCACAAACATACTAAAAGAGGTGCATGGTTTTGGGAGTTGGCTTTTTTCTAAGAACAAAGAAATCAAACTCTTGCAAAAACTTGATCCCAGCTTGACGATGACTTGTGTGTTTTCAAGGTGAACCACAGACCAAATATAAGATATTGTTGAAATTATCTTTTATAGACAACATAGCAAATATGATTTCGAGGTCGAACAAAGCGCATATCGATCAAATGCATTCGACCGTGACCTGTGTTTATGAACTGTGAACTGTAAACAATTTACCAAATATTCTGTTAAACATTGTTTAATTTATCATCCGGAAAACCCAAAATTTAGTTATTTATAAGTCATAACTCCGAAAATATCACCGGAATGTGACCATTTTCGAACTTGACCTTCGTTTTCTCAAATCAGAACCACATACCAAATATCAAGAGATTGTGTTGAATATTGCTCAGGTTATCATCCTGACACCCCCCCCCCCCCCCCCACCCAATCCCCCCCCCCCAAATTATAAGTCGCAAAAGAGTCATTCGCCAAATAAATCATCGGACCGTGATCGAAATCGAACTTGACCTGCGTCTTCTCAAACGAGAACCACATACCATATATTCAGAAATTATGTTGAATATTGCTCAGATTACCATCCGACACCAAACATTGCGATTTGAAAGTCGAAAAGAGGGGCATAACTCTGTCAAAAATCTCATTCTCAGGTATCAACTACATATATACCAAATCCCACGGAATATATATTGTGACCCGGACAACCAGGACACACAGGCGGCCAGACACACGACCGCTTACACGGACAGACGGACATGTTGATTACAATAGTCCCCCGAAATGTTTCGGGGAACTATCTTTATACACATACCGATGGGACAGGATAAATCAAATCAATTCACCGAACACATCAATTTGTTGTAGGGGCACTTAAAGCGGAATAACTCTATATGTTTACAACTTGATGCGGTCTGCGTTTGCATGCGATTAATAAATACGAGTACAACACTCATACTCCGTAGTTTTCGTTTCTTGTATTGTTGGTGGCGTTAGTGGTTACACTGGTGTAAATACTATAGACACACCCTACGGTTGCGTGAGGAGTAAAAAGTATAACAGTTAAAAACACTCTGGGTTGTGATTTATTATATGAATTAAAAGAAAAATGTTGACACAAATTCAAAGAATCATTCTCCCAGAAACTTCATTTGACAAGAGGCCCATTCATTAAAGGTGGTGTCTGTTGTGGCTTTTTAGAAATTGTAAGTGTGATTCAAAATATGACAATATTTGTTTAGTGCGGAACTGACCCCAGTTATGAAAACACGAAAATTTGAAGTGGATTCCCTGGGAGATGGTGTTTTTTGTTTTTTATTGTGAAAGTTTCCACATATGTCAAGCTAACATAATCTGAGGGCTGTTTGAACAGTTTACATTTGGCCTCTGATGCAGATCAACAAACATTAGCATTGAATATTTACACCAGCGTAACCTAGTCGTGCTCACGCGCGCAATTCGACAACAAGCATATCAATGTAGAACTGTGCCTCGAGATCACTACGTTTGCCAGCATTCCGTACCCGGAGTTGCATGTATTTTTGACTGATATAAATGCTCAATTCTTTTTTCAAAAACAGCTTTTATATATTTGGCGTTGCATCGCATGGACAATATTTACGCCGTGCAACAATAAAAAAGCATGCCGTGCCGTGACCCCTCTAAAAGAAAATAAATAACATTTCTCTTCCAGTGTTAAAAAAGAATATTCGTAGAGATGTGCTTTTGTGTGACAGTAACACTGTTCTCATAACAAAACTGGACCTGAGCTCCATCTCCATATCCATATCGATAACACGATAACTAAATATCTAGCCTCGTTGATGACACGGAGAACAAAAAAGTCAACGACTGTGGAGTCGCTCACCAGACCATCGGGACTGGGGTGGCTGGGACTTTTAAGTCTACTGCAGTCTGTATAATTAAAAATAATTATATAACATTCTATCAACTTACCGGTGACTCTCACAATAACTGTAATGCTTATTATTATAAAATCAATAAAGATATGTAACTTTTACCAAAAAAAATGGGATGGGGTATGAGGAGGAGGTAGGTGTCGCCTGGAACGCGTGACACCGGCTCTGGTCCGTTTTGATATCCCGGTCCCATTTGATCAAGTTTGAATCCCTACCATCCAAGGCCTGTTCAAAGTTTCAAACCATATGTCATATTAATCATCAAGTTGGTTCTGAGGAGAAACTGTTTTAATGAGTTGGGTCCCTGGCTCAGCCCCTATTTGACTAGATGACTCTATTTGAACAAATAGGAATGTCATTCACCGAGGGACTATCTCAACCAGATATGACTCATTCAGGTATTGCTGTTCTGGATAAGAAGATTTTTAAAGAATTACTATTGAGAGAAAAGGTTATGTCCCCGGTTCTACCCTATTTGACCCGGTGACCCCATTTGAACAAATTTTATTCCCAGTCATACTTGGACCATCCATACCAAATATAAGGTACAATGGCACTGAACGTTCTTGAGAAGAAGTCGTTTTAAGAATTACTATTGAGGGAAATAATTATTTCCTTGGCTCCGCCCCTATTTGACCTGGTGACCACATTCGAAATAATCTGAATTCCACTCAAATAGAAAACATCCATACTAAATATGAACCCATTCTGTCGTATGGTTCTGGAGAAGATGTTTAAAACATGTTGACAGATGGACGGACGGACGCACGACGAACGTGGAGTGATGAGCTCCATGGAGACTTCGCCTCAGGTGAGCTATAAAGTGAGTACATAGTATGATACTGAATGGATGTAACATGTCTCCGGGATAAGCGAAAATCAAATTTCGATTGAACTCATGTTGCTCAATCTGTCGCGTTATTTTGAACGGCAATAATGTATAATCCATTATAACGGCGTTTGAACACAACAACAATAAGGCCATGGAATTAGTCATCATGGATGAAACTTTGGGCTGGCTCTGTAAAATTTAAAACCAAGCTTACCCACCCTTTTAAGTGTTCCAGAAGTTTTTCTCTTTGTGGTCTGAATCTTTAGACATTGTCCGTTAATTCGTAAAAGTGATACTAAGCGAAATAGCGGACATCTTAGAGTTATCTCTAATTTTGAAAACATAAAAATTGGGTTGCGAGAGCGCTAATGTCATACTCTTCCCCAAATTGCTAATAGTAAATAGAGAGGACTGTATGTTTAACTATTTGTCGGCGCAAAATTTATATCGGACCGAAACTCTTCACAAAACTGACGAGGACGAGTAGGATAATGGAACTTGACAACGCAAGGCTAATCATGCGCAGTGAGATTTTCGGTTCGCACAATAAAATTGCAATAAACAGAAAGAATGTTAAAATATAGACAGTTTTGTTCCTATACCAATCATAACTATTGCATAAATAGTATGTTATTGTCAAGATCATACAAATGCCATATTATGATACAGTACAGTGGGCAAAGAGTGTGCGATACGCAAAATATTCAACAATTAACGGACATTTGATCAAAATTGACACTATATTGTTTACCAACATAGCGGTCGCTAATCCTCGCCACATAACACGTTGGTGTTGAATGGGTCACCGTGAATCACTCTCCCACACAAATCGCCACGGTGTTGAGTGTTTTGCTTATCGCGCAATATTTACGTGCTGTATATAAACCATTGATCGGTTCACACAAAGTGTGTTTTGTGGATAATATCGTATTCATACTATCATTATACTATAATTTTAGCATGTTCTTGAGAAAATTCTTAATTTGGTAACTTTTATTTCTAAATTATAACTTACAACCAAGACCATCCCTGCCTTTAAGCACATCGTTAAAATAATCCCATATGCCATTCGGTAAATTGATTATAGTTGTCAGTAGGTTTCATATTCGATGGCTGTACGACACAACAAAACAGGTTGACTAAGTGTCTGTATATTTAAAATAATTTTTGGTATAAATCGCGAAGAAATTGTAACTCAATCCATTATGGCGAGTAGGTCTTCAAGATTACATGCAGTTGTAATGTGAGCTAACAGCAATAACAAGTTTAGAGCGTAAACATCACAAGACGTCGTTGATATTAACACTCGAAATTCGGTCGATCGAGTAGTCTGTTTGTTTTTATGTCGATCGCCAATTTGGGCGAACTTTATTTGCAGCAATATCCGAATTAGTTATTTTTACGCCTGTGACCATGCATCGCCTTCTTGTGTGTAGCTAAATTGGACAGCTGACCGAAGCTTACGTCGCAAACATCACAAGTAAACGGCAGCTCCCCCGTGTGTACTCTCTTATGCGATATAAGATTACTCGGTTGTGTAAACCCTTTTTCGCATATATTACATTCATATGGGCGGACACCAGAATGGACTCTCTTGTGAACAACCAGCTCTTGTTTCCGCTTAACTAGCAGTCCGCAAACATCGCACTCGTATGGGCGGTCAGATGAATGCACTTTCATGTGGACGTTGAGAGCGGATGACTGTGAGAACGACCGCCCACAGGTGTCGCACGCATGTGGCTTATGTCCAGTGCGAGTTCGTTTATGCAGTTTAAGATGATCTCTTCTTGTGAACCTTTTGACGCATAGATCACATTTGAATGGCCGCTCACCGGTATTTGTTCGCTGGTGACTTTTCAGAGCAGATTTCGTATTTCCGAGTTCCGGTGTGGATGTCCTTGTGTGACGATAATTTACTTCTATCGGTGAAACGTTTTCCACATATGTCGCATTTGTGTGGACGGTAATCCGGATCATCTGGAATAATAAATGCTTCATTCATAGTCATGATATTTAATATTTGTTTGTTTAAACATACTTTATTCCATCACAAGGACGATACATATAGATACATAAGACATAACATATTGAGACAGAGCATAGTTGACATACAATTGTTGCCGATCTTATCATATATTTGGAGGCATGCTATATCGGTTGGAAACGGAAATTACAGTAAGCTATAATACTTTTGGTCGTTCCGCCCATTTATGAAGATGATACCCAATATTCGTAAGATGGCAATATGTATACAAGATCTTGGTACCATGCCGTCTCGTGAATACCCCACTAAGGTAGCATGGGACCAATATCTTGTACCCGGTCATTGCTATTTGCTTTGGTATTTAGTGGCTGATTGACTTTGTGCTCGTTAATGTATTGAAATTGTATGATAGGTAGATATTTAATGAAATGTCCTCCTTCCTTTGCTAGGTTTTACGCTTGTTCAAAGTTTCACCAAAATCCGCCCATGAACATACAGTGCAAATCTAGTCTGTCTGGGTTTATGCATGTAATTTTAGGACATGTGGGTGGACATGCATGTGTACGTAAATAGCCTTCCTGGTGCTAGTTGTAGGAGTACTTATATGGTTACGAATATATTATTCTGCATATTTGAGGGACCTGAGTGGTAAATGTAATAGGTAACCATGACGGAGTTGACTTTGGGACTGAGAGGAAACGATACTTACCGTGTGCATGCATGTTGTATATAAATTTCACAAACGAAACTAAATTCTGTCTCCAAGAACAATAGCCAAAAATCAAAGCATTTGAATATATATCAATTCATCACATTCACCACACATTCGAATGTCAGTGACCTGGACGTCCACGCCATGCTATTGGTTAGTGTCTGAATACCTTCCAGTGGTGTTAGAATAAACAATTGACAACTTGCGCATAATGAACTACTATGGATACGAATTACGAATTGGGTACTACGTCACTAGCATTTGTGTTCTTTCTATTGTGCAGTTGTCGTTTTGCCATATCCGTTGTTATGATTCCGGTTTCAAGAAGCCGAGCATGGGCACGCGAGCTTTGCGCGGAATCATGGAGCCTACCACTAACTATGACCTGATAAAAACAGAAGTAAATACAAACTGATAACAGCAAACACGATAAGATCACCTTACTGCGAGTTGCAAGAAGTTTGATCGACACTATTTTCTCACAAACGGACGCTTATTCGTAAATCTGCGAAAAGGAATTTGGATCGTACGCAACATTTACGACTACTATTAGCTATTTGTAATTCTTATCAGTAGAAGTTCATTATGTGACTACTATTAGTTATTAGTAATTCTTATCAGTAGAAGTTCATTATGTGACTACTATTAGCTATTCGTAATTCTTATCAGTATAGTACATGTAGTTCATTATGAGAAAGGTGTCAACTATATATATCGTGATAATTTCAGTGACGAAAGTAGCGTATAATTATGTGGAATTATGTAATCTATATGTGTTAAATTAAAGGCACGGGTGGCGTTCGTTGCAGAAATATTCATATTTGTTCAAATCGCCATCAACAGAAGGAATATTAAAATACATATAGTTTTGTTCATATGCCAAACATAATAAGCGCGTAAATAGTATATTGTCGTCAAGACGTACGATGGTGTACGTAAACAAGAGCCTGCTCGTGTTACAGAAGTTGTGCTTCTGTTTACACAACACAGCGCAATTATATTGGTTTAGCACACACAAATGATATAAACGCTCTTCATTATTTCCATATCAGGAAAACTGTAACAAATAACGCTCTTTATATTTACCATATCCGGATCTAAACAAAAGCCAGGTAACGTAACATTTTTTTGCTTTTGTTTACATAACAACGGGAAAAAATTGACAATAACATACTGTTTATGCCATATTTCTGATTGGTATAAGAACAAAATATATCTATAGTATAAAGTTATTATACAATGTTGTGTACAGTATGTGTTTTTATTGTACGAGTCCAGGTTGTGGTGAAAAGTCATAATGGACGAGACACGCAGTGTCGAGTCCAATATGACTTTTCACCACAACCTTGACGAGTACAAGAAAAACTCATACTGTACACAACATTGTATAATGACATTTTTATTATCCATCTGTATGTTTATCCAAATTTTGGGAATACAACTTTATAGTGGTTACTTTTGGTATTTGTCGGCACTTATTTCTCTATTAAAGCCTGTATTGATAATCAGAAAGCATAATTTGGAACAGTAAACACGGAAATGAAAAACAAAACTCAATGCGGAAGTGAAACATCTGCTAATCCACCAGTGTTGCGCGCGCATGACAATTTCACCGATTCATTTCGCAAAAGTTAATTCGTGACGTCACAGGGTCCCGATAATAAAGTCATATTGCACACTTGGGAGTCCAATATGACATTCGGGAGTCCAATATGACTTTTTCCAGGACTGTCACGTGGCGGCTTTCGCCCAATCGGAAATGGTGTTAGTTAAGGGATGGATAATAATTTACTATTATTTCTGTTTATGGCGGTTTTTACGGTGAATATTTTAACAGCATACCCACCGCCAACACCGCCCGTGTCTTTAATATTACTCGTTTGGTTTATTGTCAACATTCCGTTGCTCTTGATTTCAATAACAAGTATTTATAATTAAAAAAGGTGCTTCATTTGGAGTTTTCCGAAGCCTGCGTCTGGTTCAGGGTGGGGTGCAGTTGATTTTTTAAAATGATTTTTCAGATATCACACGAATACGGTCGTTTATATAATCGTGTTACCTCTGCGTTCTATGCTTCCTCGATTATTTTGCCAATGATGCTGAAGGTATTGCACGAACTTCGTCTTACCTTTGTCAAGTGTGTGAATCTTTCTGTGATTCCGCATATTGCACAAAATTGTGAAGGATTTATCACATATATCACACGAACATGGTCGTCTACATAACTGCTTACCTTTGTCGACTGTGTGGGCCTTTTTGTGGTTCCGCATATTGTGCAAGTTATTGAAGGGTTTTCCACATATATCACGCGAATATGGTCGTCTACATGCACTACATGCATCTGTTACCTTTGTCGACTGTGTGGGCCTTTTGTGATTCCGCATATTGTACAAGTTGTTGAAGGTTTTTTCCCCCACATATATCACACGAATATGGTCGTCTACATGCATATATTACCTTTGTCGATTGTGGGCCTTGTTTGTGATTCCGCCTATTGTACAAGTTATTGAAGGGGTTTTCACAGATATCACGAATATGGTCGTATACATGCATATCTTACATTTGTCGACTGTGGTTCTTGTTTGTGATTCCGCATATTGTACAAGTTATTGAAGGGTTTTCCCCCCACAGATATCACACCAATATGGTAATCTACATGCATATCTTACCTTTATCGACTGTGTGGGCCCTTTTTGTGACTCCGCATGTTGTACAAGTTGTTGAAGGTTTTGTTTTTCACATATATCACGCGAGTATGGTCGTCTACGTGCACTACATGCATATCTTACATTTATCGACTGTGTGTGCCTTTTTGTGATTCCGCATATTGTACAAGTCGTTGAATGGTTTTTCACATATATCGCACGAATATGGCTGTCCACCAGTGTGAACGATCCTATGCCTCCTCATTTTGGCTTTGCTTGGGAATGTCTTTTCGCAAATGTCACATCCGTACACGGACTCAGTCGAGTGAGATTTCTTCGGCATTTTCATATGTTTCTCGATTCAGATTCGTATTGGGTGATGTCGTTTCCCTGACCAGATTAGTTCTGTTATCTTGCTTTTAGATATCACTATTGGTCATCTGTTGAAAATATATAGACATTTTTTATCTGAAAGTGAATCGAAATAATCATCCTGCCCAACTGATTCGCGGAATCTAAGTACAAAGTAGCTGTATACGCATTCAATGCTTGTATGGGGTCTGAAAAATAGGAAATTATTTCGGGGGCATAACTGCCAGTGTAGCCTATGGTAAATGTAGCATTACTGGTTTAATTATTTTACAAAGCTATGACAATTCACCAAAAAAAGTTTAAAATGTGGATGCGTAAAATGATGTTCGTGTTCATTGCAGGCCAATTCCGTGGTCCGAATCGCCATCTCTAGTTGGTTTTAGCATGCATAACGCTGGGTTTAACTAGAGTAAAACATAGCGGATATATGTTTAGTTGATAGCCAAGTTGATTAATCAAGATATATAAGTTGATTAATCAAGATAGCTAAGTTGATTAAACAAGATAGCTAAGTTTATTAATGAAGATAGCTAAGTTGATTAATCAAGTTAGCTTAATTGATTAATCAAGATGGTGAGTTGATTAATTAAGATAGCTAAGTTGATTAATCAAATACCTAAGTTGGTTAATCAAGATACCTATACTGATTAATCAAGAAAGTTAGGTGGCGGTTCTACGCTGCTGTACATGTTATATAACAACATATCGGTATACATGTGGACATATGTTTGTTTACATTTGTGATGACATGTGGTGGGTATTCCACTAAAACTATGGGCATCACCATATATGGAAATTGCAAACCACACTCGCTCGTCATACAAACCGTCAAGAAAAATGGTTATTATAGGACTTTTCAGCAAATATATCGTGCTTGGTATCGTTGTGAATTTTTATTGGTAAGACACTACAAAAATGTAGATAACCAAATCGGCTTTTGGTGAAATTCCGTTGTTGTTGTTGTAACTGGATATGATAAGGTGACCATCGGATAGGAGTATGTATATCATAATATTTGGTGTTTGGTTCACATTTGAGGAGATGCAGGCCAATTTCGAAATATCGTGGACACGGTCCGGTGGATGTTAATTGAGCTATGTCCCCTTTCCGTCTTAGAATTAACGATTGTTGGGTTTACTGGATTATAACTTGAGCATTATTTAACACATTATGTTGATACATGGTACATGTATGTGATTCGTATTTGAGAATACGCAAGTCAAGTTCGAAAATGGTCAAGGTCCTGTGCTTTTTGCCCCTGTTCTACTTAAATTTATGGCTAATTATACATGTAACTTAATTATACATGACAAAGTTTGTTGAATATTGCTACATTGTATCAATATTGAAATCACTTCACGATACATGGAATATGGTCCACATTTGAGTAGATGTAGTATAAAGTTTTTTAAAAAGTCACGGTTCGGTGATTTTCGTTCGAACTTTTTTGCCAGAACTTTACTTTATTGTTTCCAAACAATGAAAACTCCCAAAAACATTAACCATCCTTATTTTGGGGACGTTGTGTCAGCGGCCTGTGATTCGAATTCGAAGTCACATTATTTGTTGTTGTTCGGATGATAATCTGAGCAATATGCAACATAGTTTCTTGATATTTTGTTATGTGATTCAGAACTGAGAAGACCATTGTCACGTTCGAATTTGGTCATGGCCCGTTGAGTTATGCCCCTTTTGTGATTTAAAGTAACAATTTCTGGGTGGTCTGGGTGATAAACTGAGAAATAGTCATTATACTTTCATGATATGTGGTATGCGGTTCACAGTTGAGAAGACACAGGTCAAGTTCGAATTTGGTCAGGATCCGTTGAGTTATGCCACTTTGTTTACATCAAAATCACATTGTGTTGGTTGTCCGGTTGATAACTTGGGTTAACATAATTTCATGATATTTGGTGTGTGGTTCACATTTGATGGTTTGTTGCCATTCATCGGAAAGCTCAAAGTGCGAGGTTTCCGATTAATGGCAACAAGTCATATTTCCGACTAAATCCTGAAAAGTTACCCATAATTCTGCTGTGGATAAGGAGTCGATTATTTGAGGCATTACTGTATTTTGGAAAATAATCGGACATGACTCATTTCACCATCAAAGTATACTGTTGTTTACGTAATTTGAAAGAATATATGAAATATGTCTATCAATAACGGAAATGTCGGTCTACATGGTTTTGACATATTTATAATCTCAAAAAACTTGCCAGAATCATAGAAATTATGCTGCCATTTCATTGTTTTTTCGCCTACGAATTACACATTCGCTTTTTATAGTATCACCTACATGTAGATCATGCCATGAATCTCCACTATGGTTAACGGCCGTAGAGATCATATTCCACAAGTACAAAACCTGGGAACTTTTTTGAAGTTTTGAGAGGGAGCCTTATAAAATTAAAAAATAACACAGGGAATATATTCCTTTGTTATTATCTGTTTTTTAATAATATACTTCGCTGTAGATGAATGTCGAAACTCGAATTTACACGATCTAAGTGACTTTGTGGGCGATTTTGCTTCGCCTTTCTTACAATTATGGAATTTTAACAAGGTAATTAATTGAATGTTTATTGCGATATCGGCTCTCAAGCGTCACTAAAAGCATGCAATTTTGAGTTGATACCTTCACATATTCTGAAGTACACTATTAAGGAACAAATAATCATTAAGAAATATATTCCCCGTGTTATTATTTCGACTTTATAAGGTTCCCTGTCAAAACTTCAAAAAGTTCCCAGGTTTGTACTGGTGGAATATGATCTCTACGGGCGTTAGCCATAGTAGAGATTCATGGCATGATCTAATAATCCAATACCATGCAGGAATAGAATCAAGCATCACTCTTTGTTGTTCCATGCTGAAGAAAATCTCAGGACCCGATTGTTTTCTAAATTATATTATAAGTTTCTGTATGCACATCTTTCTGGCCCATAAAGTCTGTATATAAGTATTTGACGTGTTCGTCTACTTATTTTGATCACCGGAAGCTAACCGCGGGGTACCAAAGCGAGAATATTTCAAAGAATCAAATAGCCAGCCATTAATGGGGCTAAATTTACCTATACAGATGTACAAGAATGTGACATCAATTCAATATCAATTCAAATTATTTTTCTTATAATGAAAATAAATGTAGATATTACAGAGCGTAATATTGGGGTATTGTACACTAAATCCGACCATTTATGGGACCATCTCCTTTTATACTCAACAGAATATATGCAACAAATGAATGAGTTTGAGCCATAAATCCCATAAATGGCCGGATTTAGTGTACAGTGCCCATTTAAGGATCAAGAGACCTCAATTTTCCAGACAATTTAAAGAAATTATACTTCCATTAAACCATGTCTATTCCATACACTGTTGTATATGCCAGATAAACACAATATTTGATCTCAAAATTAGGAATATAATCCCAATTTAAGACGATGCAACTTCAGATATCCTTAGAATCACAAGTTACATGATCTCATCGGGTTAGGAAAAAATAGTCAACAAAAGCACCAAAAGTCAATGTTAGTTTTCAGAAATACTACAAACAGACAACTACAATACCAATATAGACTTTACCACTGGTATAGTCTATATTGGTATTTTAGTAATTGTCCCCAGGGGCCTGTGCATTGAGTGGCCAGCATTGCCCCAGGAGGGAAATCCTATCGCCTAACCATAGGATTAGTTCTGGAGTGGCCTGGCCTACAACACCAGTAATAATTCTTCACAACAACAAGATGGCAGACAAGAAGATGAATCCCAAGAATATATCGCACGTCACAGAGCTAGAAAATTCACAGAAATCCACCTGCTTGTGTATAAAATCAAATTCTCAGCAAGCTTTTCAATTTCAAAGTTGAAATTTTCCCAAATCATTCAATGATATCCATTATGTCTGGCTATAATTGTCTTGTAATAATTTTTGAACCTTTATTTACATGGAAAAAATTGACATTTGAAACACTGTTATTACTGACCATCGAATAGGAAATTCGGTAAATATGCTTCCAATCCATCAATGAAATCAAACTATGAGATATAACAAAATGGGGCCTTTAAATCTTGGTAAAACACAAAACAGAGAAGAATCCACAGTTTATAAGAAACGTGGTGTCCAAATTCCACCGTTGCAACTTGAAGAGAACTATGCATTGTCAGCCGATTTGAGACTGGTATTGTTGTCAGGTATTCATTCTCTCATGGTCAGTTACTTGATTTATTGTGTTTTTGACCAATGCAGCCTGCCATATTTACTAAACGTCAACACATGTTTCCTAATAAATCATTTAAAAAACAGTATGCACCAGGGGCGGGGTCGGAAAAAATTTCCAGGCACGTATGATCATTTAAATTTTTTCCGGCCTCGGATCACCCACCCACCCAATTTCTTCCGTTTCCGGCCTTTTTTTCCAGGCAATTTTGGACACCCACCCTTTTTTTCCGTTTCAGGAATTGTTTCATTAATAAATAAATGTGTCAACATAATCACATTTCTAGGGATAGGCAGAGTGCTAACGTTTTTATTAACATTCATTTTCATAATATATAGTCACATGATCTAGTCACATAATCACATTTGAGTATTCTACAGACTACATGATACAACACATTTCAGATTATTTGATATTTTGATATTTGCTATGTGATATATTGCTTGAACCAAATTGTTTATCAAAACATGTGGAAATACAACTGTTCATCCCAGTTCATCCCAGTTTGAAGAATAATGCTAATACCAAACATAACCATGATATACCCGCATGACTCTTCTTGGGGCATCTCAGAAACCAGAACTGAGGAAACATGTTATATCGTGTAATGACAGGCTGGTAGCCACTGCCTGAAGTAATAGGCTTCGTAATAATTGGGAATAACATATGGATGGATAGCCCAATCTCACTTCTTTTTTGCTCACGATATCAGTGACGAAAAATTCTTTGTTACTGTGATTAACATTACAAGCTGGTCATCTTGGAAAACAATTTGAAATTGTTCAATCTGGCCCGGCTGGCCTTCAATTTATATGTTAAGATTTTATGTTTTACGTTGTCAAAAGTCTATTTTATTCCATTATTTATTATACTTCCATATTTTAATATGGAAGTATATTGTTATTCATATTTTTATTTTCTTTTTCATTATTTATAGTTCTTAATATATTTTGTAACTCTTATATCTCAGACAGTTTAAAAGGTAGAACATTGGAATTTGGTAGGTATATGCACCTTGCCAAGTTACATGGAATCGAAACATTTAGGTTTGTGTCCCAACTTGATTTCCAGAGTTATGGCCCTTAAACAAAAAAAATGAAAAAAGTTTGTGCCCAGATCTTCTTTTATACGAAGCCAAACAGCTGAATTCGGTTCTCGTAATCGTGTTAACTAACGAAAGGGTAAGAATCGGGGAAATTTTCACCAAGGTCCGAAAACAATTTGTTGACCTGGGGAGGGGTGCAAAATTTGTCAATTTTTTTCTTGTCACCGATTCCAACCATTTTTACTGTCGGGTATCTATACGACGTACTGATGCTACTCGTGAAAGAATTTTGTAAATCGGTTGAGAAATGACCAAGTTATAACACATCGAAAAATGTACTAATAAAGTCCATGTATAGAAAGTGCTTGTGCCCAGATCTTCTCCTAGACGAAGCGCAACAACTGGATTTGGTCTATGTGAGCGTCTTAAACATAGACAGAAGACGAAACCAGGAAATTTTGACAAGGGTCCGCTCAAATATTTCCGGGCTAGGGGAGGGGCAAAATTTGTCAATTTGTTTTTGTCTCCGATTTGAACAAAAATGGTTGTGAAGTATCTATGAAATGTACTGAGTGTCGTTATGAGTGAATTTTATGAATCGGTTGAAAAATGTAGAAATTGTGGCCCCTTCCTTTTGTTCAAGTTTACAGAAAATGCACTATCAATTTAAATTCCTTCAACCGATCGTCACGTGTTTGGTGTCATTCGATGGGGAATTTCGAGTACTTCTAAACGACTACCCACTTGCCGCATTATGTCGATGGAGGCCAGAGATATTCGAAAAGTATATACTTAACAACATACATATTGGCCTACATAGTAGAATGACGCCACAATACCTCACCAGAACCCCGCTAACTTTTAAAGGGGAATCAAGTACGAACACAATGACTCAATAATTAGCTCGATATCTCGAAAATTGGCAGATATATGGCGACTTTTCTATCCGCGTCACCAAATTTCGATGCATGTGTGGGGGTCACACCAGAACGTTCCAACTGAACACAGAAATGTCAATAAATCATACTATCGACATTCCAATCAATTCCGCGCGATTCCCTTATTATACTTCCATATTTTAATATGGAAGTATATTGTTATTCATATTTTTATTTTTATTTTTCATTATTTATAGTTCTTAATATATTTTGTAACTCTTATATCTCAGACAGTTTAAAAGGTAGAACATTGGAATTTGGTAGGTATATGCACCTTGCCAAGTTACATGGAATCGAAACATTTAGGTTTGTGTCCCAACTTGATTTCCAGAGTTATGGCCCTTAAACAAAAAAAATGAAAAAAGTTTGTGCCCAGATCTTCTTTTATACGAAGCCAAACAGCTGAATTCGGTTCTCGTAATCGTGTTAACTAACGAAAGGGTAAGAATCGGGGAAATTTTCACCAAGGTCCGAAAACAATTTGTTGACCTGGGGAGGGGTGCAAAATTTGTCAATTTTTTTCTTGTCACCGATTCCAACCATTTTTACTGTCGGGTATCTATACGACGTACTGATGCTACTCGTGAAAGAATTTTGTAAATCGGTTGAGAAATGACCAAGTTATAACACATCGAAAAATGTACTAATAAAGTCCATGTATAGAAAGTGCTTGTGCCCAGATCTTCTCCTAGACGAAGCGCAACAACTGGATTTGGTCTATGTGAGCGTCTTAAACATAGACAGAAGACGAAACCAGGAAATTTTGACAAGGGTCCGCTCAAATATTTCCGGGCTAGGGGAGGGGCAAAATTTGTCAATTTGTTTTTGTCTCCGATTTGAACAAAAATGGTTGTGAAGTATCTATGAAATGTACTGAGTGTCGTTATGAGTGAATTTTATGAATCGGTTGAAAAATGTAGAAATTGTGGCCCCTTCCTTTTGTTCAAGTTTACAGAAAATGCACTATCAATTTAAATTCCTTCAACCGATCGTCACGTGTTTGGTGTCATTCGATGGGGAATTTCGAGTACTTCTAAACGACTACCCACTTGCCGCATTATGTCGATGGAGGCCAGAGATATTCGAAAAGTATATACTTAACAACATACATATTGGCCTACATAGTAGAATGACGCCACAATACCTCACCAGAACCCCGCTAACTTTTAAAGGGGAATCAAGTACGAACACAATGACGCAATAATTAGCTCGATATCTCGAAAATTGGCAGATATATGGCGACTTTTCTATCCGCGTCACCAAATTTCGATGCATGTGTGGGGGTCACACCAGAACGTTCCAACTGAACACAGAAATGTCAATAAATCATACTATCGACATTCCAATCAATTCCGCGCGATTCCCTTATTATACTTCCATATTTTAATATGGAAGTATATTGTTATTCATATTTTTATTTTTCTTTTTCATTATTTATAGTTCTTAATATATTTTGTAACTCTTATATCTCAGACAGTTTAAAAGGTAGAACATTGGAATTTGGTAGGTATATGCACCTTGCCAAGTTACATGGAATCGAAACATTTAGGTTTGTGTCCCAACTTGATTTCCAGAGTTATGGCCCTTAAACAAAAAAAATGAAAAAAGTTTGTGCCCAGATCTTCTTTTATACGAAGCCAAACAGCTGAATTCGGTTCTCGTAATCGTGTTAACTAACGAAAGGGTAAGAATCGGGGAAATTTTCACCAAGGTCCGAAAACAATTTGTTGACCTGGGGAGGGGTGCAAAATTTGTCAATTTTTTTCTTGTCACCGATTCCAACCATTTTTACTGTCGGGTATCTATACGACGTACTGATGCTACTCGTGAAAGAATTTTGTAAATCGGTTGAGAAATGACCAAGTTATAACACATCGAAAAATGTACTAATAAAGTCCATGTATAGAAAGTGCTTGTGCCCAGATCTTCTCCTAGACGAAGCGCAACAACTGGATTTGGTCTATGTGAGCGTCTTAAACATAGACAGAAGACGAAACCAGGAAATTTTGACAAGGGTCCGCTCAAATATTTCCGGGCTAGGGGAGGGGCAAAATTTGTCAATTTGTTTTTGTCTCCGATTTGAACAAAAATGGTTGTGAAGTATCTATGAAATGTACTGAGTGTCGTTATGAGTGAATTTTATGAATCGGTTGAAAAATGTAGAAATTGTGGCCCCTTCCTTTTGTTCAAGTTTACAGAAAATGCACTATCAATTTAAATTCCTTCAACCGATCGTCACGTGTTTGGTGTCATTCGATGGGGAATTTCGAGTACTTCTAAACGACTACCCACTTGCCGCATTATGTCGATGGAGGCCAGAGATATTCGAAAAGTATATACTTAACAACATACATATTGGCCTACATAGTAGAATGACGCCACAATACCTCACCAGAACCCCGCTAACTTTTAAAGGGGAATCAAGTACGAACACAATGACGCAATAATTAGCTCGATATCTCGAAAATTGGCAGATATATGGCGACTTTTCTATCCGCGTCACCAAATTTCGATGCATGTGTGGGGGTCACACCAGAACGTTCCAACTGAACACAGAAATGTCAATAAATCATACTATCGACATTCCAATCAATTCCGCGCGATTCCCTTATTATACTTCCATATTTTAATATGGAAGTATATTGTTATTCATATTTTTATTTTTATTTTTCATTATTTATAGTTCTTAATATATTTTGTAACTCTTATATCTCAGACAGTTTAAAAGGTAGAACATTGGAATTTGGTAGGTATATGCACCTTGCCAAGTTACATGGAATCGAAACATTTAGGTTTGTGTCCCAACTTGATTTCCAGAGTTATGGCCCTTAAACAAAAAAAATGAAAAAAGTTTGTGCCCAGATCTTCTTTTATACGAAGCCAAACAGCTGAATTCGGTTCTCGTAATCGTGTTAACTAACGAAAGGGTAAGAATCGGGGAAATTTTCACCAAGGTCCGAAAACAATTTGTTGACCTGGGGAGGGGTGCAAAATTTGTCAATTTTTTTCTTGTCACCGATTCCAACCATTTTTACTGTCGGGTATCTATACGACGTACTGATGCTACTCGTGAAAGAATTTTGTAAATCGGTTGAGAAATGACCAAGTTATAACACATCGAAAAATGTACTAATAAAGTCCATGTATAGAAAGTGCTTGTGCCCAGATCTTCTCCTAGACGAAGCGCAACAACTGGATTTGGTCTATGTGAGCGTCTTAAACATAGACAGAAGACGAAACCAGGAAATTTTGACAAGGGTCCGCTCAAATATTTCCGGGCTAGGGGAGGGGCAAAATTTGTCAATTTGTTTTTGTCTCCGATTTGAACAAAAATGGTTGTGAAGTATCTATGAAATGTACTGAGTGTCGTTATGAGTGAATTTTATGAATCGGTTGAAAAATGTAGAAATTGTGGCCCCTTCCTTTTGTTCAAGTTTACAGAAAATGCACTATCAATTTAAATTCCTTCAACCGATCGTCACGTGTTTGGTGTCATTCGATGGGGAATTTCGAGTACTTCTAAACGACTACCCACTTGCCGCATTATGTCGATGGAGGCCAGAGATATTCGAAAAGTATATACTTAACAACATACATATTGGCCTACATAGTAGAATGACGCCACAATACCTCACCAGAACCCCGCTAACTTTTAAAGGGGAATCAAGTACGAACACAATGACGCAATAATTAGCTCGATATCTCGAAAATTGGCAGATATATGGCGACTTTTCTATCCGCGTCACCAAATTTCGATGCATGTGTGGGGGTCACACCAGAACGTTCCAACTGAACACAGAAATGTCAATAAATCATACTATCGACATTCCAATCAATTCCGCGCGATTCCCTTATTATACTTCCATATTTTAATATGGAAGTATATTGTTATTCATATTTTTATTTTTATTTTTCATTATTTATAGTTCTTAATATATTTTGTAACTCTTATATCTCAGACAGTTTAAAAGGTAGAACATTGGAATTTGGTAGGTATATGCACCTTGCCAAGTTACATGGAATCGAAACATTTAGGTTTGTGTCCCAACTTGATTTCCAGAGTTATGGCCCTTAAACAAAAAAAATGAAAAAAGTTTGTGCCCAGATCTTCTTTTATACGAAGCCAAACAGCTGAATTCGGTTCTCGTAATCGTGTTAACTAACGAAAGGGTAAGAATCGGGGAAATTTTCACCAAGGTCCGAAAACAATTTGTTGACCTGGGGAGGGGTGCAAAATTTGTCAATTTTTTTCTTGTCACCGATTCCAACCATTTTTACTGTCGGGTATCTATACGACGTACTGATGCTACTCGTGAAAGAATTTTGTAAATCGGTTGAGAAATGACCAAGTTATAACACATCGAAAAATGTACTAATAAAGTCCATGTATAGAAAGTGCTTGTGCCCAGATCTTCTCCTAGACGAAGCGCAACAACTGGATTTGGTCTATGTGAGCGTCTTAAACATAGACAGAAGACGAAACCAGGAAATTTTGACAAGGGTCCGCTCAAATATTTCCGGGCTAGGGGAGGGGCAAAATTTGTCAATTTGTTTTTGTCTCCGATTTGAACAAAAATGGTTGTGAAGTATCTATGAAATGTACTGAGTGTCGTTATGAGTGAATTTTATGAATCGGTTGAAAAATGTAGAAATTGTGGCCCCTTCCTTTTGTTCAAGTTTACAGAAAATGCACTATCAATTTAAATTCCTTCAACCGATCGTCACGTGTTTGGTGTCATTCGATGGGGAATTTCGAGTACTTCTAAACGACTACCCACTTGCCGCATTATGTCGATGGAGGCCAGAGATATTCGAAAAGTATATACTTAACAACATACATATTGGCCTACATAGTAGAATGACGCCACAATACCTCACCAGAACCCCGCTAACTTTTAAAGGGGAATCAAGTACGAACACAATGACGCAATAATTAGCTCGATATCTCGAAAATTGGCAGATATATGGCGACTTTTCTATCCGCGTCACCAAATTTCGATGCATGTGTGGGGGTCACACCAGAACGTTCCAACTGAACACAGAAATGTCAATAAATCATACTATCGACATTCCAATCAATTCCGCGCGATTCCCTTATTATACTTCCATATTTTAATATGGAAGTATATTGTTATTCATATTTTTATTTTACTTTTTCATTATTTATAGTTCTTAATATATTTTGTAACTCTTATATCTCAGACAGTTTAAAAGGTAGAACATTGGAATTTGGTAGGTATATGCACCTTGCCAAGTTACATGGAATCGAAACATTTAGGTTTGTGTCCCAACTTGATTTCCAGAGTTATGGCCCTTAAACAAAAAAAATGAAAAAAGTTTGTGCCCAGATCTTCTTTTATACGAAGCCAAACAGCTGAATTCGGTTCTCGTAATCGTGTTAACTAACGAAAGGGTAAGAATCGGGGAAATTTTCACCAAGGTCCGAAAACAATTTGTTGACCTGGGGAGGGGTGCAAAATTTGTCAATTTTTTTCTTGTCACCGATTCCAACCATTTTTACTGTCGGGTATCTATACGACGTACTGATGCTACTCGTGAAAGAATTTTGTAAATCGGTTGAGAAATGACCAAGTTATAACACATCGAAAAATGTACTAATAAAGTCCATGTATAGAAAGTGCTTGTGCCCAGATCTTCTCCTAGACGAAGCGCAACAACTGGATTTGGTCTATGTGAGCGTCTTAAACATAGACAGAAGACGAAACCAGGAAATTTTGACAAGGGTCCGCTCAAATATTTCCGGGCTAGGGGAGGGGCAAAATTTGTCAATTTGTTTTTGTCTCCGATTTGAACAAAAATGGTTGTGAAGTATCTATGAAATGTACTGAGTGTCGTTATGAGTGAATTTTATGAATCGGTTGAAAAATGTAGAAATTGTGGCCCCTTCCTTTTGTTCAAGTTTACAGAAAATGCACTATCAATTTAAATTCCTTCAACCGATCGTCACGTGTTTGGTGTCATTCGATGGGGAATTTCGAGTACTTCTAAACGACTACCCACTTGCCGCATTATGTCGATGGAGGCCAGAGATATTCGAAAAGTATATACTTAACAACATACATATTGGCCTACATAGTAGAATGACGCCACAATACCTCACCAGAACCCCGCTAACTTTTAAAGGGGAATCAAGTACGAACACAATGACGCAATAATTAGCTCGATATCTCGAAAATTGGCAGATATATGGCGACTTTTCTATCCGCGTCACCAAATTTCGATGCATGTGTGGGGGTCACACCAGAACGTTCCAACTGAACACAGAAATGTCAATAAATCATACTATCGACATTCCAATCAATTCCGCGCGATTCCCTTATTATACTTCCATATTTTAATATGGAAGTATATTGTTATTCATATTTTTATTTTACTTTTTCATTATTTATAGTTCTTAATATATTTTGTAACTCTTATATCTCAGACAGTTTAAAAGGTAGAACATTGGAATTTGGTAGGTATATGCACCTTGCCAAGTTACATGGAATCGAAACATTTAGGTTTGTGTCCCAACTTGATTTCCAGAGTTATGGCCCTTAAACAAAAAAAATGAAAAAAGTTTGTGCCCAGATCTTCTTTTATACGAAGCCAAACAGCTGAATTCGGTTCTCGTAATCGTGTTAACTAACGAAAGGGTAAGAATCGGGGAAATTTTCACCAAGGTCCGAAAACAATTTGTTGACCTGGGGAGGGGTGCAAAATTTGTCAATTTTTTTCTTGTCACCGATTCCAACCATTTTTACTGTCGGGTATCTATACGACGTACTGATGCTACTCGTGAAAGAATTTTGTAAATCGGTTGAGAAATGACCAAGTTATAACACATCGAAAAATGTACTAATAAAGTCCATGTATAGAAAGTGCTTGTGCCCAGATCTTCTCCTAGACGAAGCGCAACAACTGGATTTGGTCTATGTGAGCGTCTTAAACATAGACAGAAGACGAAACCAGGAAATTTTGACAAGGGTCCGCTCAAATATTTCCGGGCTAGGGGAGGGGCAAAATTTGTCAATTTGTTTTTGTCTCCGATTTGAACAAAAATGGTTGTGAAGTATCTATGAAATGTACTGAGTGTCGTTATGAGTGAATTTTATGAATCGGTTGAAAAATGTAGAAATTGTGGCCCCTTCCTTTTGTTCAAGTTTACAGAAAATGCACTATCAATTTAAATTCCTTCAACCGATCGTCACGTGTTTGGTGTCATTCGATGGGGAATTTCGAGTACTTCTAAACGACTACCCACTTGCCGCATTATGTCGATGGAGGCCAGAGATATTCGAAAAGTATATACTTAACAACATACATATTGGCCTACATAGTAGAATGACGCCACAATACCTCACCAGAACCCCGCTAACTTTTAAAGGGGAATCAAGTACGAACACAATGACGCAATAATTAGCTCGATATCTCGAAAATTGGCAGATATATGGCGACTTTTCTATCCGCGTCACCAAATTTCGATGCATGTGTGGGGGTCACACCAGAACGTTCCAACTGAACACATAAATGTCAATAAATCATACTATCGACATTCCAATCAATTCCGCGCGATTCCCTTATTATACTTCCATATTTTAATATGGAAGTATATTGTTATTCATATTTTTATTTTTTCTTTTTCATTATTTATAGTTCTTAATATATTTTGTAACTCTTATATCTCAGACAGTTTAAAAGGTAGAACATTGGAATTTGGTAGGTATATGCACCTTGCCAAGTTACATGGAATCGAAACATTTAGGTTTGTGTCCCAACTTGATTTCCAGAGTTATGGCCCTTAAACAAAAAAAATGAAAAAAGTTTGTGCCCAGATCTTCTTTTATACGAAGCCAAACAGCTGAATTCGGTTCTCGTAATCGTGTTAACTAACGAAAGGGTAAGAATCGGGGAAATTTTCACCAAGGTCCGAAAACAATTTGTTGACCTGGGGAGGGGTGCAAAATTTGTCAATTTTTTTCTTGTCACCGATTCCAACCATTTTTACTGTCGGGTATCTATACGACGTACTGATGCTACTCGTGAAAGAATTTTGTAAATCGGTTGAGAAATGACCAAGTTATAACACATCGAAAAATGTACTAATAAAGTCCATGTATAGAAAGTGCTTGTGCCCAGATCTTCTCCTAGACGAAGCGCAACAACTGGATTTGGTCTATGTGAGCGTCTTAAACATAGACAGAAGACGAAACCAGGAAATTTTGACAAGGGTCCGCTCAAATATTTCCGGGCTAGGGGAGGGGCAAAATTTGTCAATTTGTTTTTGTCTCCGATTTGAACAAAAATGGTTGTGAAGTATCTATGAAATGTACTGAGTGTCGTTATGAGTGAATTTTATGAATCGGTTGAAAAATGTAGAAATTGTGGCCCCTTCCTTTTGTTCAAGTTTACAGAAAATGCACTATCAATTTAAATTCCTTCAACCGATCGTCACGTGTTTGGTGTCATTCGATGGGGAATTTCGAGTACTTCTAAACGACTACCCACTTGCCGCATTATGTCGATGGAGGCCAGAGATATTCGAAAAGTATATACTTAACAACATACATATTGGCCTACATAGTAGAATGACGCCACAATACCTCACCAGAACCCCGCTAACTTTTAAAGGGGAATCAAGTACGAACACAATGACGCAATAATTAGCTCGATATCTCGAAAATTGGCAGATATATGGCGACTTTTCTATCCGCGTCACCAAATTTCGATGCATGTGTGGGGGTCACACCAGAACGTTCCAACTGAACACAGAAATGTCAATAAATCATACTATCGACATTCCAATCAATTCCGCGCGATTCCCTTATTATACTTCCATATTTTAATATGGAAGTATATTGTTATTCATATTTTTATTTTTATTTTTCATTATTTATAGTTCTTAATATATTTTGTAACTCTTATATCTCAGACAGTTTAAAAGGTAGAACATTGGAATTTGGTAGGTATATGCACCTTGCCAAGTTACATGGAATCGAAACATTTAGGTTTGTGTCCCAACTTGATTTCCAGAGTTATGGCCCTTAAACAAAAAAAATGAAAAAAGTTTGTGCCCAGATCTTCTTTTATACGAAGCCAAACAGCTGAATTCGGTTCTCGTAATCGTGTTAACTAACGAAAGGGTAAGAATCGGGGAAATTTTCACCAAGGTCCGAAAACAATTTGTTGACCTGGGGAGGGGTGCAAAATTTGTCAATTTTTTTCTTGTCACCGATTCCAACCATTTTTACTGTCGGGTATCGATACGACGTACTGATGCTACTCGTGAAAGAATTTTGTAAATCGGTTGAGAAATGACCAAGTTATAACACATCGAAAAATGTACTAATAAAGTCCATGTATAGAAAGTGCTTGTGCCCAGATCTTCTCCTAGACGAAGCGCAACAACTGGATTTGGTCTATGTGAGCGTCTTAAACATAGACAGAAGACGAAACCAGGAAATTTTGACAAGGGTCCGCTCAAATATTTCCGGGCTAGGGGAGGGGCAAAATTTGTCAATTTGTTTTTGTCTCCGATTTGAACAAAAATGGTTGTGAAGTATCTATGAAATGTACTGAGTGTCGTTATGAGTGAATTTTATGAATCGGTTGAAAAATGTAGAAATTGTGGCCCCTTCCTTTTGTTCAAGTTTACAGAAAATGCACTATCAATTTAAATTCCTTCAACCGATCGTCACGTGTTTGGTGTCATTCGATGGGGAATTTCGAGTACTTCTAAACGACTACCCACTTGCCGCATTATGTCGATGGAGGCCAGAGATATTCGAAAAGTATATACTTAACAACATACATATTGGCCTACATAGTAGAATGACGCCACAATACCTCACCAGAACCCCGCTAACTTTTAAAGGGGAATCAAGTACGAACACAATGACGCAATAATTAGCTCGATATCTCGAAAATTGGCAGATATATGGCGACTTTTCTATCCGCGTCACCAAATTTCGATGCATGTGTGGGGGTCACACCAGAACGTTCCAACTGAACACAGAAATGTCAATAAATCATACTATCGACATTCCAATCAATTCCGCGCGATTCCCTTATTATACTTCCATATTTTAATATGGAAGTATATTGTTATTCATATTTTTATTTTTATTTTTCATTATTTATAGTTCTTAATATATTTTGTAACTCTTATATCTCAGACAGTTTAAAAGGTAGAACATTGGAATTTGGTAGGTATATGCACCTTGCCAAGTTACATGGAATCGAAACATTTAGGTTTGTGTCCCAACTTGATTTCCAGAGTTATGGCCCTTAAACAAAAAAAATGAAAAAAGTTTGTGCCCAGATCTTCTTTTATACGAAGCCAAACAGCTGAATTCGGTTCTCGTAATCGTGTTAACTAACGAAAGGGTAAGAATCGGGGAAATTTTCACCAAGGTCCGAAAACAATTTGTTGACCTGGGGAGGGGTGCAAAATTTGTCAATTTTTTTCTTGTCACCGATTCCAACCATTTTTACTGTCGGGTATCGATACGACGTACTGATGCTACTCGTGAAAGAATTTTGTAAATCGGTTGAGAAATGACCAAGTTATAACACATCGAAAAATGTACTAATAAAGTCCATGTATAGAAAGTGCTTGTGCCCAGATCTTCTCCTAGACGAAGCGCAACAACTGGATTTGGTCTATGTGAGCGTCTTAAACATAGACAGAAGACGAAACCAGGAAATTTTGACAAGGGTCCGCTCAAATATTTCCGGGCTAGGGGAGGGGCAAAATTTGTCAATTTGTTTTTGTCTCCGATTTGAACAAAAATGGTTGTGAAGTATCTATGAAATGTACTGAGTGTCGTTATGAGTGAATTTTATGAATCGGTTGAAAAATGTAGAAATTGTGGCCCCTTCCTTTTGTTCAAGTTTACAGAAAATGCACTATCAATTTAAATTCCTTCAACCGATCGTCACGTGTTTGGTGTCATTCGATGGGGAATTTCGAGTACTTCTAAACGACTACCCACTTGCCGCATTATGTCGATGGAGGCCAGAGATATTCGAAAAGTATATACTTAACAACATACATATTGGCCTACATAGTAGAATGACGCCACAATACCTCACCAGAACCCCGCTAACTTTTAAAGGGGAATCAAGTACGAACACAATGACGCAATAATTAGCTCGATATCTCGAAAATTGGCAGATATATGGCGACTTTTCTATCCGCGTCACCAAATTTCGATGCATGTGTGGGGGTCACACCAGAACGTTCCAACTGAACACAGAAATGTCAATAAATCATACTATCGACATTCCAATCAATTCCGCGCGATTCCCTTATTATACTTCCATATTTTAATATGGAAGTATATTGTTATTCATATTTTTATTTTTATTTTTCATTATTTATAGTTCTTAATATATTTTGTAACTCTTATATCTCAGACAGTTTAAAAGGTAGAACATTGGAATTTGGTAGGTATATGCACCTTGCCAAGTTACATGGAATCGAAACATTTAGGTTTGTGTCCCAACTTGATTTCCAGAGTTATGGCCCTTAAACAAAAAAAATGAAAAAAGTTTGTGCCCAGATCTTCTTTTATACGAAGCCAAACAGCTGAATTCGGTTCTCGTAATCGTGTTAACTAACGAAAGGGTAAGAATCGGGGAAATTTTCACCAAGGTCCGAAAACAATTTGTTGACCTGGGGAGGGGTGCAAAATTTGTCAATTTTTTTCTTGTCACCGATTCCAACCATTTTTACTGTCGGGTATCGATACGACGTACTGATGCTACTCGTGAAAGAATTTTGTAAATCGGTTGAGAAATGACCAAGTTATAACACATCGAAAAATGTACTAATAAAGTCCATGTATAGAAAGTGCTTGTGCCCAGATCTTCTCCTAGACGAAGCGCAACAACTGGATTTGGTCTATGTGAGCGTCTTAAACATAGACAGAAGACGAAACCAGGAAATTTTGACAAGGGTCCGCTCAAATATTTCCGGGCTAGGGGAGGGGCAAAATTTGTCAATTTGTTTTTGTCTCCGATTTGAACAAAAATGGTTGTGAAGTATCTATGAAATGTACTGAGTGTCGTTATGAGTGAATTTTATGAATCGGTTGAAAAATGTAGAAATTGTGGCCCCTTCCTTTTGTTCAAGTTTACAGAAAATGCACTATCAATTTAAATTCCTTTAACCGATCGTCACGTGTTTGGTGTCATTCGATGGGGAATTTCGAGTACTTCTAAACGACTACCCACTTGCCGCATTATGTCGATGGAGGCCAGAGATATTCGAAAAGTATATACTTAACAACATACATATTGGCCTACATAGTAGAATGACGCCACAATACCTCACCAGAACCCCGCTAACTTTTAAAGGGGAATCAAGTACGAACACAATGACGCAATAATTAGCTCGATATCTCGAAAATTGGCAGATATATGGCGACTTTTCTATCCGCGTCACCAAATTTCGATGCATGTGTGGGGGTCACACCAGAACGTTCCAACTGAACACAGAAATGTCAATAAATCATACTATCGACATTCCAATCAATTCCGCGCGATTCCCTTATTATACTTCCATATTTTAATATGGAAGTATATTGTTATTCATATTTTTATTTTTATTTTTCATTATTTATAGTTCTTAATATATTTTGTAACTCTTATATCTCAGACAGTTTAAAAGGTAGAACATTGGAATTTGGTAGGTATATGCACCTTGCCAAGTTACATGGAATCGAAACATTTAGGTTTGTGTCCCAACTTGATTTCCAGAGTTATGGCCCTTAAACAAAAAAAATGAAAAAAGTTTGTGCCCAGATCTTCTTTTATACGAAGCCAAACAGCTGAATTCGGTTCTCGTAATCGTGTTAACTAACGAAAGGGTAAGAATCGGGGAAATTTTCACCAAGGTCCGAAAACAATTTGTTGACCTGGGGAGGGGTGCAAAATTTGTCAATTTTTTTCTTGTCACCGATTCCAACCATTTTTACTGTCGGGTATCTATACGACGTACTGATGCTACTCGTGAAAGAATTTTGTAAATCGGTTGAGAAATGACCAAGTTATAACACATCGAAAAATGTACTAATAAAGTCCATGTATAGAAAGTGCTTGTGCCCAGATCTTCTCCTAGACGAAGCGCAACAACTGGATTTGGTCTATGTGAGCGTCTTAAACATAGACAGAAGACGAAACCAGGAAATTTTGACAAGGGTCCGCTCAAATATTTCCGGGCTAGGGGAGGGGCAAAATTTGTCAATTTGTTTTTGTCTCCGATTTGAACGAAAATGGTTGTGAAGTATCTATGAAATGTACTGAGTGTCGTTATGAGTGAATTTTATGAATCGGTTGAAAAATGTAGAAATTGTGGCCCCTTCCTTTTGTTCAAGTTTACAGAAAATGCACTATCAATTTAAATTCCTTCAACCGATCGTCACGTGTTTGGTGTCATTCGATGGGGAATTTCGAGTACTTCTAAACGACTACCCACTTGCCGCATTATGTCGATGGAGGCCAGAGATATTCGAAAAGTATATACTTAACAACATACATATTGGCCTACATAGTAGAATGACGCCACAATACCTCACCAGAACCCCGCTAACTTTTAAAGGGGAATCAAGTACGAACACAATGACGCAATAATTAGCTCGATATCTCGAAAATTGGCAGATATATGGCGACTTTTCTATCCGCGTCACCAAATTTCGATGCATGTGTGGGGGTCACACCAGAACGTTCCAACTGAACACAGAAATGTCAATAAATCATACTATCGACATTCCAATCAATTCCGCGCGATTCCCTTATTATACTTCCATATTTTAATATGGAAGTATATTGTTATTCATATTTTTATTTTTCTTTTTCATTATTTATAGTTCTTAATATATTTTGTAACTCTTATATCTCAGACAGTTTAAAAGGTAGAACATTGGAATTTGGTAGGTATATGCACCTTGCCAAGTTACATGGAATCGAAACATTTAGGTTTGTGTCCCAACTTGATTTCCAGAGTTATGGCCCTTAAACAAAAAAAATGAAAAAAGTTTGTGCCCAGATCTTCTTTTATACGAAGCCAAACAGCTGAATTCGGTTCTCGTAATCGTGTTAACTAACGAAAGGGTAAGAATCGGGGAAATTTTCACCAAGGTCCGAAAACAATTTGTTGACCTGGGGAGGGGTGCAAAATTTGTCAATTTTTTTCTTGTCACCGATTCCAACCATTTTTACTGTCGGGTATCTATACGACGTACTGATGCTACTCGTGAAAGAATTTTGTAAATCGGTTGAGAAATGACCAAGTTATAACACATCGAAAAATGTACTAATAAAGTCCATGTATAGAAAGTGCTTGTGCCCAGATCTTCTCCTAGACGAAGCGCAACAACTGGATTTGGTCTATGTGAGCGTCTTAAACATAGACAGAAGACGAAACCAGGAAATTTTGACAAGGGTCCGCTCAAATATTTCCGGGCTAGGGGAGGGGCAAAATTTGTCAATTTGTTTTTGTCTCCGATTTGAACAAAAATGGTTGTGAAGTATCTATGAAATGTACTGAGTGTCGTTATGAGTGAATTTTATGAATCGGTTGAAAAATGTAGAAATTGTGGCCCCTTCCTTTTGTTCAAGTTTACAGAAAATGCACTATCAATTTAAATTCCTTCAACCGATCGTCACGTGTTTGGTGTCATTCGATGGGGAATTTCGAGTACTTCTAAACGACTACCCACTTGCCGCATTATGTCGATGGAGGCCAGAGATATTCGAAAAGTATATACTTAACAACATACATATTGGCCTACATAGTAGAATGACGCCACAATACCTCACCAGAACCCCGCTAACTTTTAAAGGGGAATCAAGTACGAACACAATGACGCAATAATTAGCTCGATATCTCGAAAATTGGCAGATATATGGCGACTTTTCTATCCGCGTCACCAAATTTCGATGCATGTGTGGGGGTCACACCAGAACGTTCCAACTGAACACAGAAATGTCAATAAATCATACTATCGACATTCCAATCAATTCCGCGCGATTCCCTTATTATACTTCCATATTTTAATATGGAAGTATATTGTTATTCATATTTTTATTTTCTTTTTCATTATTTATAGTTCTTAATATATTTTGTAACTCTTATATCTCAGACAGTTTAAAAGGTAGAACATTGGAATTTGGTAGGTATATGCACCTTGCCAAGTTACATGGAATCGAAACATTTAGGTTTGTGTCCCAACTTGATTTCCAGAGTTATGGCCCTTAAACAAAAAAAATGAAAAAAGTTTGGGCCCAGATCTTCTTTTATACGAAGCCAAACAGCTGAATTCGGTTCTCGTAATCGTGTTAACTAACGAAAGGGTAAGAATCGGGGAAATTTTCACCAAGGTCCGAAAACAATTTGTTGACCTGGGGAGGGGTGCAAAATTTGTCAATTTTTTTCTTGTCACCGATTCCAACCATTTTTACTGTCGGGTATCTATACGACGTACTGATGCTACTCGTGAAAGAATTTTGTAAATCGGTTGAGAAATGACCAAGTTATAACACATCGAAAAATGTACTAATAAAGTCCATGTATAGAAAGTGCTTGTGCCCAGATCTTCTCCTAGACGAAGCGCAACAACTGGATTTGGTCTATGTGAGCGTCTTAAACATAGACAGAAGACGAAACCAGGAAATTTTGACAAGGGTCCGCTCAAATATTTCCGGGCTAGGGGAGGGGCAAAATTTGTCAATTTGTTTTTGTCTCCGATTTGAACAAAAATGGTTGTGAAGTATCTATGAAATGTACTGAGTGTCGTTATGAGTGAATTTTATGAATCGGTTGAAAAATGTAGAAATTGTGGCCCCTTCCTTTTGTTCAAGTTTACAGAAAATGCACTATCAATTTAAATTCCTTCAACCGATCGTCACGTGTTTGGTGTCATTCGATGGGGAATTTCGAGTACATCTAAACGACTACCCACTTGCCGCATTATGTCGATGGAGGCCAGAGATATTCGAAAAGTATATACTTAACAACATACATATTGGCCTACATAGTAGAATGACGCCACAATACCTCACCAGAACCCCGCTAACTTTTAAAGGGGAATCAAGTACGAACACAATGACGCAATAATTAGCTCGATATCTCGAAAATTGGCAGATATATGGCGACTTTTCTATCCGCGTCACCAAATTTCGATGCATGTGTGGGGGTCACACCAGAACGTTCCAACTGAACACAGAAATGTCAATAAATCATACTATCGACATTCCAATCAATTCCGCGCGATTCCCTTATTATACTTCCATATTTTAATATGGAAGTATATTGTTATTCATATTTTTATACTTCCATATTTTAATATGGAAGTATATTGTTATTCATATTTTTATTTTTATTTTTCATTATTTATAGTTCTTAATATATTTTGTAACTCTTATATCTCAGACAGTTTAAAAGGTAGAACATTGGAATTTGGTAGGTATATGCACCTTGCCAAGTTACATGGAATCGAAACATTTAGGTTTGTGTCCCAACTTGATTTCCAGAGTTATGGCCCTTAAACAAAAAAAATGAAAAAAGTTTGTGCCCAGATCTTCTTTTATACGAAGCCAAACAGCTGAATTCGGTTCTCGTAATCGTGTTAACTAACGAAAGGGTAAGAATCGGGGAAATTTTCACCAAGGTCCGAAAACAATTTGTTGACCTGGGGAGGGGTGCAAAATTTGTCAATTTTTTTCTTGTCACCGATTCCAACCATTTTTACTGTCGGGTATCTATACGACGTACTGATGCTACTCGTGAAAGAATTTTGTAAATCGGTTGAGAAATGACCAAGTTATAACACATCGAAAAATGTACTAATAAAGTCCATGTATAGAAAGTGCTTGTGCCCAGATCTTCTCCTAGACGAAGCGCAACAACTGGATTTGGTCTATGTGAGCGTCTTAAACATAGACAGAAGACGAAACCAGGAAATTTTGACAAGGGTCCGCTCAAATATTTCCGGGCTAGGGGAGGGGCAAAATTTGTCAATTTGTTTTTGTCTCCGATTTGAACAAAAATGGTTGTGAAGTATCTATGAAATGTACTGAGTGTCGTTATGAGTGAATTTTATGAATCGGTTGAAAAATGTAGAAATTGTGGCCCCTTCCTTTTGTTCAAGTTTACAGAAAATGCACTATCAATTTAAATTCCTTCAACCGATCGTCACGTGTTTGGTGTCATTCGATGGGGAATTTCGAGTACTTCTAAACGACTACCCACTTGCCGCATTATGTCGATGGAGGCCAGAGATATTCGAAAAGTATATACTTAACAACATACATATTGGCCTACATAGTAGAATGACGCCACAATACCTCACCAGAACCCCGCTAACTTTTAAAGGGGAATCAAGTACGAACACAATGACGCAATAATTAGCTCGATATCTCGAAAATTGGCAGATATATGGCGACTTTTCTATCCGCGTCACCAAATTTCGATGCATGTGTGGGGGTCACACCAGAACGTTCCAACTGAACACAGAAATGTCAATAAATCATACTATCGACATTCCAATCAATTCCGCGCGATTCCCTTATTATACTTCCATATTTTAATATGGAAGTATATTGTTATTCATATTTTTATTTTTCTTTTTCATTATTTATAGTTCTTAATATATTTTGTAACTCTTATATCTCAGACAGTTTAAAAGGTAGAACATTGGAATTTGGTAGGTATATGCACCTTGCCAAGTTACATGGAATCGAAACATTTAGGTTTGTGTCCCAACTTGATTTCCAGAGTTATGGCCCTTAAACAAAAAAAATGAAAAAAGTTTGTGCCCAGATCTTCTTTTATACGAAGCCAAACAGCTGAATTCGGTTCTCGTAATCGTGTTAACTAACGAAAGGGTAAGAATCGGGGAAATTTTCACCAAGGTCCGAAAACAATTTGTTGACCTGGGGAGGGGTGCAAAATTTGTCAATTTTTTTCTTGTCACCGATTCCAACCATTTTTACTGTCGGGTATCTATACGACGTACTGATGCTACTCGTGAAAGAATTTTGTAAATCGGTTGAGAAATGACCAAGTTATAACACATCGAAAAATGTACTAATAAAGTCCATGTATAGAAAGTGCTTGTGCCCAGATCTTCTCCTAGACGAAGCGCAACAACTGGATTTGGTCTATGTGAGCGTCTTAAACATAGACAGAAGACGAAACCAGGAAATTTTGACAAGGGTCCGCTCAAATATTTCCGGGCTAGGGGAGGGGCAAAATTTGTCAATTTGTTTTTGTCTCCGATTTGAACAAAAATGGTTGTGAAGTATCTATGAAATGTACTGAGTGTCGTTATGAGTGAATTTTATGAATCGGTTGAAAAATGTAGAAATTGTGGCCCCTTCCTTTTGTTCAAGTTTACAGAAAATGCACTATCAATTTAAATTCCTTCAACCGATCGTCACGTGTTTGGTGTCATTCGATGGGGAATTTCGAGTACTTCTAAACGACTACCCACTTGCCGCATTATGTCGATGGAGGCCAGAGATATTCGAAAAGTATATACTTAACAACATACATATTGGCCTACATAGTAGAATGACGCCACAATACCTCACCAGAACCCCGCTAACTTTTAAAGGGGAATCAAGTACGAACACAATGACGCAATAATTAGCTCGATATCTCGAAAATTGGCAGATATATGGCGACTTTTCTATCCGCGTCACCAAATTTCGATGCATGTGTGGGGGTCACACCAGAACGTTCCAACTGAACACAGAAATGTCAATAAATCATACTATCGACATTCCAATCAATTCCGCGCGATTCCCTTATTATACTTCCATATTTTAATATGGAAGTATATTGTTATTCATATTTTTATTTTTATTTTTCATTATTTATAGTTCTTAATATATTTTGTAACTCTTATATCTCAGACAGTTTAAAAGGTAGAACATTGGAATTTGGTAGGTATATGCACCTTGCCAAGTTACATGGAATCGAAACATTTAGGTTTGTGTCCCAACTTGATTTCCAGAGTTATGGCCCTTAAACAAAAAAAATGAAAAAAGTTTGTGCCCAGATCTTCTTTTATACGAAGCCAAACAGCTGAATTCGGTTCTCGTAATCGTGTTAACTAACGAAAGGGTAAGAATCGGGGAAATTTTCACCAAGGTCCGAAAACAATTTGTTGACCTGGGGAGGGGTGCAAAATTTGTCAATTTTTTTCTTGTCACCGATTCCAACCATTTTTACTGTCGGGTATCTAGTCGACGTACTGATGCTACTCGTGAAAGAATTTTGTAAATCGGTTGAGAAATGACCAAGTTATAACACATCGAAAAATGTACTAATAAAGTCCATGTATAGAAAGTGCTTGTGCCCAGATCTTCTCCTAGACGAAGCGCAACAACTGGATTTGGTCTATGTGAGCGTCTTAAACATAGACAGAAGACGAAACCAGGAAATTTTGACAAGGGTCCGCTCAAATATTTCCGGGCTAGGGGAGGGGCAAAATTTGTCAATTTGTTTTTGTCTCCGATTTGAACAAAAATGGTTGTGAAGTATCTATGAAATGTACTGAGTGTCGTTATGAGTGAATTTTATGAATCGGTTGAAAAATGTAGAAATTGTGGCCCCTTCCTTTTGTTCAAGTTTACAGAAAATGCACTATCAATTTAAATTCCTTCAACCGATCGTCACGTGTTTGGTGTCATTCGATGGGGAATTTCGAGTACTTCTAAACGACTACCCACTTGCCGCATTATGTCGATGGAGGCCAGAGATATTCGAAAAGTATATACTTAACAACATACATATTGGCCTACATAGTAGAATGACGCCACAATACCTCACCAGAACCCCGCTAACTTTTAAAGGGGAATCAAGTACGAACACAATGACGCAATAATTAGCTCGATATCTCGAAAATTGGCAGATATATGGCGACTTTTCTATCCGCGTCACCAAATTTCGATGCATGTGTGGGGGTCACACCAGAACGTTCCAACTGAACACAGAAATGTCAATAAATCATACTATCGACATTCCAATCAATTCCGCGCGATTCCCTTATTATACTTCCATATTTTAATATGGAAGTATATTGTTATTCATATTTTTATTTTCTTTTTCATTATTTATAGTTCTTAATATATTTTGTAACTCTTATATCTCAGACAGTTTAAAAGGTAGAACATTGGAATTTGGTAGGTATATGCACCTTGCCAAGTTACATGGAATCGAAACATTTAGGTTTGTGTCCCAACTTGATTTCCAGAGTTATGGCCATTAAACAAAAAAAATGAAAAAAGTTTGTGCCCAGATCTTCTTTTATACGAAGCCAAACAGCTGAATTCGGTTCTCGTAATCGTGTTAACTAACGAAAGGGTAAGAATCGGGGAAATTTTCACCAAGGTCCGAAAACAATTTGTTGACCTGGGGAGGGGTGCAAAATTTGTCAATTTTTTTCTTGTCACCGATTCCAACCATTTTTACTGTCGGGTATCTATACGACGTACTGATGCTACTCGTGAAAGAATTTTGTAAATCGGTTGAGAAATGACCAAGTTATAACACATCGAAAAATGTACTAATAAAGTCCATGTATAGAAAGTGCTTGTGCCCAGATCTTCTCCTAGACGAAGCGCAACAACTGGATTTGGTCTATGTGAGCGTCTTAAACATAGACAGAAGACGAAACCAGGAAATTTTTGACAAGGGTCCGCTCAAATATTTTCCGGGCTAGGGGAGGGGCAAAATTTGTCAATTTGTTTTTGTCTCCGATTTGAACAAAAATGGTTGTGAAGTATCTATGAAATGTACTGAGTGTCGTTATGAGTGAATTTTATGAATCGGTTGAAAAAATGTAGAAATTGTGGCCCCTTCCTTTTGTTCAAGTTTACAGAAAAATGCACTATCAATTTAAATTCCTTCAACCGATCGTCACGTGTTTGGTGTCATTCGATGGGGAATTTCGAGTACTTCTAAACGACTACCCACTTGCCGCATTATGTCGATGGAGGCCAGAGATATTCGAAAAGTATATACTTAACAACATACATATTGGCCTACATAGTAGAATGACGCCACAATACCTCACCAGAACCCCGCTAACTTTTAAAGGGGAATCAAGTACGAACACAATGACGCAATAATTAGCTCGATATCTCGAAAATTGGCAGATATATGGCGACTTTTCTATCCGCGTCACCAAATTTCGATGCATGTGTGGGGGTCACACCAGAACGTTCCAACTGAACACAGAAATGTCAATAAATCATACTATCGACATTCCAATCAATTCCGCGCGATTCCCTTATTATACTTCCATATTTTAATATGGAAGTATATTGTTATTCATATTTTTATTTTTCTTTTTCATTATTTATAGTTCTTAATATATTTTGTAACTCTTATATCTCAGACAGTTTAAAAGGTAGAACATTGGAATTTGGTAGGTATATGCACCTTGCCAAGTTACATGGAATCGAAACATTTAGGTTTGTGTCCCAACTTGATTTCCAGAGTTATGGCCCTTAAACAAAAAAAATGAAAAAAGTTTGTGCCCAGATCTTCTTTTATACGAAGCCAAACAGCTGAATTCGGTTCTCGTAATCGTGTTAACTAACGAAAGGGTAAGAATCGGGGAAATTTTCACCAAGGTCCGAAAACAATTTGTTGACCTGGGGAGGGGTGCAAAATTTGTCAATTTTTTTCTTGTCACCGATTCCAACCATTTTTACTGTCGGGTATCTATACGACGTACTGATGCTACTCGTGAAAGAATTTTGTAAATCGGTTGAGAAATGACCAAGTTATAACACATCGAAAAATGTACTAATAAAGTCCATGTATAGAAAGTGCTTGTGCCCAGATCTTCTCCTAGACGAAGCGCAACAACTGGATTTGGTCTATGTGAGCGTCTTAAACATAGACAGAAGACGAAACCAGGAAATTTTGACAAGGGTCCGCTCAAATATTTCCGGGCTAGGGGAGGGGCAAAATTTGTCAATTTGTTTTTGTCTCCGATTTGAACAAAAATGGTTGTGAAGTATCTATGAAATGTACTGAGTGTCGTTATGAGTGAATTTTATGAATCGGTTGAAAAATGTAGAAATTGTGGCCCCTTCCTTTTGTTCAAGTTTACAGAAAATGCACTATCAATTTAAATTCCTTCAACCGATCGTCACGTGTTTGGTGTCATTCGATGGGGAATTTCGAGTACTTCTAAACGACTACCCACTTGCCGCATTATGTCGATGGAGGCCAGAGATATTCGAAAAGTATATACTTAACAACATACATATTGGCCTACATAGTAGAATGACGCCACAATACCTCACCAGAACCCCGCTAACTTTTAAAGGGGAATCAAGTACGAACACAATGACGCAATAATTAGCTCGATATCTCGAAAATTGGCAGATATATGGCGACTTTTCTATCCGCGTCACCAAATTTCGATGCATGTGTGGGGGTCACACCAGAACGTTCCAACTGAACACAGAAATGTCAATAAATCATACTATCGACATTCCAATCAATTCCGCGCGATTCCCTTATTATACTTCCATATTTTAATATGGAAGTATATTGTTATTCATATTTTTATTTTTCTTTTTCATTATTTATAGTTCTTAATATATTTTGTAACTCTTATATCTCAGACAGTTTAAAAGGTAGAACATTGGAATTTGGTAGATATATGCACCTTGCCAAGTTACATGGAATCGAAACATTTAGGTTTGTGTCCCAACTTGATTTCCAGAGTTATGGCCCTTAAACAAAAAAAATGAAAAAAGTTTGTGCCCAGATCTTCTTTTATACGAAGCCAAACAGCTGAATTCGGTTCTCGTAATCGTGTTAACTAACGAAAGGGTAAGAATCGGGGAAATTTTCACCAAGGTCCGAAAACAATTTGTTGACCTGGGGAGGGGTGCAAAATTTGTCAATTTTTTTCTTGTCACAGATTCCAACCATTTTTACTGTCGGGTATCTATACGACGTACTGATGCTACTCGTGAAAGAATTTTGTAAATCGGTTGAGAAATGACCAAGTTATAACACATCGAAAAATGTACTAATAAAGTCCATGTATAGAAAGTGCTTGTGCCCAGATCTTCTCCTAGACGAAGCGCAACAACTGGATTTGGTCTATGTGAGCGTCTTAAACATAGACAGAAGACGAAACCAGGAAATTTTGACAAGGGTCCGCTCAAATATTTCCGGGCTAGGGGAGGGGCAAAATTTGTCAATTTGTTTTTGTCTCCGATTTGAACAAAAATGGTTGTGAAGTATCTATGAAATGTACTGAGTGTCGTTATGAGTGAATTTTATGAATCGGTTGAAAAATGTAGAAATTGTGGCCCCTTCCTTTTGTTCAAGTTTACAGAAAATGCACTATCAATTTAAATTCCTTCAACCGATCGTCACGTGTTTGGTGTCATTCGATGGGGAATTTCGAGTACTTCTAAACGACTACCCACTTGCCGCATTATGTCGATGGAGGCCAGAGATATTCGAAAAGTATATACTTAACAACATACATATTGGCCTACATAGTAGAATGACGCCACAATACCTCACCAGAACCCCGCTAACTTTTAAAGGGGAATCAAGTACGAACACAATGACGCAATAATTAGCTCGATATCTCGAAAATTGGCAGATATATGGCGACTTTTCTATCCGCGTCACCAAATTTCGATGCATGTGTGGGGGTCACACCAGAACGTTCCAACTGAACACAGAAATGTCAATAAATCATACTATCGACATTCCAATCAATTCCGCGCGATTCCCTTATTATACTTCCATATTTTAATATGGAAGTATATTGTTATTCATATTTTTATTTTTATTTTTCATTATTTATAGTTCTTAATATATTTTGTAACTCTTATATCTCAGACAGTTTAAAAGGTAGAACATTGGAATTTGGTAGGTATATGCACCTTGCCAAGTTACATGGAATCGAAACATTTAGGTTTGTGTCCCAACTTGATTTCCAGAGTTATGGCCCTTAAACAAAAAAAATGAAAAAAGTTTGTGCCCAGATCTTCTTTTATACGAAGCCAAACAGCTGAATTCGGTTCTCGTAATCGTGTTAACTAACGAAAGGGTAAGAATCGGGGAAATTTTCACCAAGGTCCGAAAACAATTTGTTGACCTGGGGAGGGGTGCAAAATTTGTCAATTTTTTTCTTGTCACCGATTCCAACCATTTTTACTGTCGGGTATCTATACGACGTACTGATGCTACTCGTGAAAGAATTTTGTAAATCGGTTGAGAAATGACCAAGTTATAACACATCGAAAAATGTACTAATAAAGTCCATGTATAGAAAGTGCTTGTGCCCAGATCTTCTCCTAGACGAAGCGCAACAACTGGATTTGGTCTATGTGAGCGTCTTAAACATAGACAGAAGACGAAACCAGGAAATTTTGACAAGGGTCCGCTCAAATATTTCCGGGCTAGGGGAGGGGCAAAATTTGTCAATTTGTTTTTGTCTCCGATTTGAACAAAAATGGTTGTGAAGTATCTATGAAATGTACTGAGTGTCGTTATGAGTGAATTTTATGAATCGGTTGAAAAATGTAGAAATTGTGGCCCCTTCCTTTTGTTCAAGTTTACAGAAAATGCACTATCAATTTAAATTCCTTCAACCGATCGTCACGTGTTTGGTGTCATTCGATGGGGAATTTCGAGTACTTCTAAACGACTACCCACTTGCCGCATTATGTCGATGGAGGCCAGAGATATTCGAAAAGTATATACTTAACAACATACATATTGGCCTACATAGTAGAATGACGCCACAATACCTCACCAGAACCCCGCTAACTTTTAAAGGGGAATCAAGTACGAACACAATGACGCAATAATTAGCTCGATATCTCGAAAATTGGCAGATATATGGCGACTTTTCTATCCGCGTCACCAAATTTCGATGCATGTGTGGGGGTCACACCAGAACGTTCCAACTGAACACAGAAATGTCAATAAATCATACTATCGACATTCCAATCAATTCCGCGCGATTCCCTTATTATACTTCCATATTTTAATATGGAAGTATATTGTTATTCATATTTTTATTTTTCTTTTTCATTATTTATAGTTCTTAATATATTTTGTAACTCTTATATCTCAGACAGTTTAAAAGGTAGAACATTGGAATTTGGTAGGTATATGCACCTTGCCAAGTTACATGGAATCGAAACATTTAGGTTTGTGTCCCAACTTGATTTCCAGAGTTATGGCCCTTAAACAAAAAAAATGAAAAAAGTTTGTGCCCAGATCTTCTTTTATACGAAGCCAAACAGCTGAATTCGGTTCTCGTAATCGTGTTAACTAACGAAAGGGTAAGAATCGGGGAAATTTTCACCAAGGTCCGAAAACAATTTGTTGACCTGGGGAGGGGTGCAAAATTTGTCAATTTTTTTCTTGTCACCGATTCCAACCATTTTTACTGTCGGGTATCTATACGACGTACTGATGCTACTCGTGAAAGAATTTTGTAAATCGGTTGAGAAATGACCAAGTTATAACACATCGAAAAATGTACTAATAAAGTCCATGTATAGAAAGTGCTTGTGCCCAGATCTTCTCCTAGACGAAGCGCAACAACTGGATTTGGTCTATGTGAGCGTCTTAAACATAGACAGAAGACGAAACCAGGAAATTTTGACAAGGGTCCGCTCAAATATTTCCGGGCTAGGGGAGGGGCAAAATTTGTCAATTTGTTTTTGTCTCCGATTTGAACAAAAATGGTTGTGAAGTATCTATGAAATGTACTGAGTGTCGTTATGAGTGAATTTTATGAATCGGTTGAAAAATGTAGAAATTGTGGCCCCTTCCTTTTGTTCAAGTTTACAGAAAATGCACTATCAATTTAAATTCCTTCAACCGATCGTCACGTGTTTGGTGTCATTCGATGGGGAATTTCGAGTACTTCTAAACGACTACCCACTTGCCGCATTATGTCGATGGAGGCCAGAGATATTCGAAAAGTATATACTTAACAACATACATATTGGCCTACATAGTAGAATGACGCCACAATACCTCACCAGAACCCCGCTAACTTTTAAAGGGGAATCAAGTACGAACACAATGACGCAATAATTAGCTCGATATCTCGAAAATTGGCAGATATATGGCGACTTTTCTATCCGCGTCACCAAATTTCGATGCATGTGTGGGGGTCACACCAGAACGTTCCAACTGAACACAGAAATGTCAATAAATCATACTATCGACATTCCAATCAATTCCGCGCGATTCCCTTATTATACTTCCATATTTTAATATGGAAGTATATTGTTATTCATATTTTTATTTTTATTTTTCATTATTTATAGTTCTTAATATATTTTGTAACTCTTATATCTCAGACAGTTTAAAAGGTAGAACATTGGAATTTGGTAGGTATATGCACCTTGCCAAGTTACATGGAATCGAAACATTTAGGTTTGTGTCCCAACTTGATTTCCAGAGTTATGGCCCTTAAACAAAAAAAATGAAAAAAGTTTGTGCCCAGATCTTCTTTTATACGAAGCCAAACAGCTGAATTCGGTTCTCGTAATCGTGTTAACTAACGAAAGGGTAAGAATCGGGGAAATTTTCACCAAGGTCCGAAAACAATTTGTTGACCTGGGGAGGGGTGCAAAATTTGTCAATTTTTTTCTTGTCACCGATTCCAACCATTTTTACTGTCGGGTATCTATACGACGTACTGATGCTACTCGTGAAAGAATTTTGTAAATCGGTTGAGAAATGACCAAGTTATAACACATCGAAAAATGTACTAATAAAGTCCATGTATAGAAAGTGCTTGTGCCCAGATCTTCTCCTAGACGAAGCGCAACAACTGGATTTGGTCTATGTGAGCGTCTTAAACATAGACAGAAGACGAAACCAGGAAATTTTGACAAGGGTCCGCTCAAATATTTCCGGGCTAGGGGAGGGGCAAAATTTGTCAATTTGTTTTTGTCTCCGATTTGAACAAAAATGGTTGTGAAGTATCTATGAAATGTACTGAGTGTCGTTATGAGTGAATTTTATGAATCGGTTGAAAAATGTAGAAATTGTGGCCCCTTCCTTTTGTTCAAGTTTACAGAAAATGCACTATCAATTTAAATTCCTTCAACCGATCGTCACGTGTTTGGTGTCATTCGATGGGGAATTTCGAGTACTTCTAAACGACTACCCACTTGCCGCATTATGTCGATGGAGGCCAGAGATATTCGAAAAGTATATACTTAACAACATACATATTGGCCTACATAGTAGAATGACGCCACAATACCTCACCAGAACCCCGCTAACTTTTAAAGGGGAATCAAGTACGAACACAATGACGCAATAATTAGCTCGATATCTCGAAAATTGGCAGATATATGGCGACTTTTCTATCCGCGTCACCAAATTTCGATGCATGTGTGGGGGTCACACCAGAACGTTCCAACTGAACACAGAAATGTCAATAAATCATACTATCGACATTCCAATCAATTCCGCGCGATTCCCTTATTATACTTCCATATTTTAATATGGAAGTATATTGTTATTCATATTTTTATTTTTCTTTTTCATTATTTATAGTTCTTAATATATTTTGTAACTCTTATATCTCAGACAGTTTAAAAGGTAGAACATTGGAATTTGGTAGGTATATGCACCTTGCCAAGTTACATGGAATCGAAACATTTAGGTTTGTGCCCCAACTTGATTTCCAGAGTTATGGCCCTTAAACAAAAAAAATGAAAAAAGTTTGTGCCCAGATCTTCTTTTATACGAAGCCAAACAGCTGAATTCGGTTCTCGTAATCGTGTTAACTAACGAAAGGGTAAGAATCGGGGAAATTTTCACCAAGGTCCGAAAACAATTTGTTGACCTGGGGAGGGGTGCAAAATTTGTCAATTTTTTTCTTGTCACCGATTCCAACCATTTTTACTGTCGGGTATCTATACGACGTACTGATGCTACTCGTGAAAGAATTTTGTAAATCGGTTGAGAAATGACCAAGTTATAACACATCGAAAAATGTACTAATAAAGTCCATGTATAGAAAGTGCTTGTGCCCAGATCTTCTCCTAGACGAAGCGCAACAACTGGATTTGGTCTATGTGAGCGTCTTAAACATAGACAGAAGACGAAACCAGGAAATTTTGACAAGGGTCCGCTCAAATATTTCCGGGCTAGGGGAGGGGCAAAATTTGTCAATTTGTTTTTGTCTCCGATTTGAACAAAAATGGTTGTGAAGTATCTATGAAATGTACTGAGTGTCGTTATGAGTGAATTTTATGAATCGGTTGAAAAATGTAGAAATTGTGGCCCCTTCCTTTTGTTCAAGTTTACAGAAAATGCACTATCAATTTAAATTCCTTCAACCGATCGTCACGTGTTTGGTGTCATTCGATGGGGAATTTCGAGTACTTCTAAACGACTACCCACTTACCGCATTATGTCGATGGAGGCCAGAGATATTCGAAAAGTATATACTTAACAACATACATATTGGCCTACATAGTAGAATGACGCCACAATACCTCACCAGAACCCCGCTAACTTTTAAAGGGGAATCAAGTACGAACACAATGACGCAATAATTAGCTCGATATCTCGAAAATTGGCAGATATATGGCGACTTTTCTATCCGCGTCACCAAATTTCGATGCATGTGTGGGGGTCACACCAGAACGTTCCAACTGAACACAGAAATGTCAATAAATCATACTATCGACATTCCAATCAATTCCGCGCGATTCCCTTATTATACTTCCATATTTTAATATGGAAGTATATTGTTATTCATATTTTTATTTTTATTTTTCATTATTTATAGTTCTTAATATATTTTGTAACTCTTATATCTCAGACAGTTTAAAAGGTAGAACATTGGAATTTGGTAGGTATATGCACCTTGCCAAGTTACATGGAATCGAAACATTTAGGTTTGTGTCCCAACTTGATTTCCAGAGTTATGGCCCTTAAACAAAAAAAATGAAAAAAGTTTGTGCCCAGATCTTCTTTTATACGAAGCCAAACAGCTGAATTCGGTTCTCGTAATCGTGTTAACTAACGAAAGGGTAAGAATCGGGGAAATTTTCACCAAGGTCCGAAAACAATTTGTTGACCTGGGGAGGGGTGCAAAATTTGTCAATTTTTTTCTTGTCACCGATTCCAACCATTTTTACTGTCGGGTATCTATACGACGTACTGATGCTACTCGTGAAAGAATTTTGTAAATCGGTTGAGAAATGACCAAGTTATAACACATCGAAAAATGTACTAATAAAGTCCATGTATAGAAAGTGCTTGTGCCCAGATCTTCTCCTAGACGAAGCGCAACAACTGGATTTGGTCTATGTGAGCGTCTTAAACATAGACAGAAGACGAAACCAGGAAATTTTGACAAGGGTCCGCTCAAATATTTCCGGGCTAGGGGAGGGGCAAAATTTGTCAATTTGTTTTTGTCTCCGATTTGAACAAAAATGGTTGTGAAGTATCTATGAAATGTACTGAGTGTCGTTATGAGTGAATTTTATGAATCGGTTGAAAAATGTAGAAATTGTGGCCCCTTCCTTTTGTTCAAGTTTACAGAAAATGCACTATCAATTTAAATTCCTTCAACCGATCGTCACGTGTTTGGTGTCATTCGATGGGGAATTTCGAGTACTTCTAAACGACTACCCACTTGCCGCATTATGTCGATGGAGGCCAGAGATATTCGAAAAGTATATACTTAACAACATACATATTGGCCTACATAGTAGAATGACGCCACAATACCTCACCAGAACCCCGCTAACTTTTAAAGGGGAATCAAGTACGAACACAATGACGCAATAATTAGCTCGATATCTCGAAAATTGGCAGATATATGGCGACTTTTCTATCCGCGTCACCAAATTTCGATGCATGTGTGGGGGTCACACCAGAACGTTCCAACTGAACACAGAAATGTCAATAAATCATACTATCGACATTCCAATCAATTCCGCGCGATTCCCTTATTATACTTCCATATTTTAATATGGAAGTATATTGTTATTCATATTTTTATTTTTCTTTTTCATTATTTATAGTTCTTAATATATTTTGTAACTCTTATATCTCAGACAGTTTAAAAGGTAGAACATTGGAATTTGGTAGATATATGCACCTTGCCAAGTTACATGGAATCGAAACATTTAGGTTTGTGTCCCAACTTGATTTCCAGAGTTATGGCCCTTAAACAAAAAAAATGAAAAAAGTTTGTGCCCAGATCTTCTTTTATACGAAGCCAAACAGCTGAATTCGGTTCTCGTAATCGTGTTAACTAACGAAAGGGTAAGAATCGGGGAAATTTTCACCAAGGTCCGAAAACAATTTGTTGACCTGGGGAGGGGTGCAAAATTTGTCAATTTTTTTCTTGTCACAGATTCCAACCATTTTTACTGTCGGGTATCTATACGACGTACTGATGCTACTCGTGAAAGAATTTTGTAAATCGGTTGAGAAATGACCAAGTTATAACACATCGAAAAATGTACTAATAAAGTCCATGTATAGAAAGTGCTTGTGCCCAGATCTTCTCCTAGACGAAGCGCAACAACTGGATTTGGTCTATGTGAGCGTCTTAAACATAGACAGAAGACGAAACCAGGAAATTTTGACAAGGGTCCGCTCAAATATTTCCGGGCTAGGGGAGGGGCAAAATTTGTCAATTTGTTTTTGTCTCCGATTTGAACAAAAATGGTTGTGAAGTATCTATGAAATGTACTGAGTGTCGTTATGAGTGAATTTTATGAATCGGTTGAAAAATGTAGAAATTGTGGCCCCTTCCTTTTGTTCAAGTTTACAGAAAATGCACTATCAATTTAAATTCCTTCAACCGATCGTCACGTGTTTGGTGTCATTCGATGGGGAATTTCGAGTACTTCTAAACGACTACCCACTTGCCGCATTATGTCGATGGAGGCCAGAGATATTCGAAAAGTATATACTTAACAACATACATATTGGCCTACATAGTAGAATGACGCCACAATACCTCACCAGAACCCCGCTAACTTTTAAAGGGGAATCAAGTACGAACACAATGACGCAATAATTAGCTCGATATCTCGAAAATTGGCAGATATATGGCGACTTTTCTATCCGCGTCACCAAATTTCGATGCATGTGTGGGGGTCACACCAGAACGTTCCAACTGAACACAGAAATGTCAATAAATCATACTATCGACATTCCAATCAATTCCGCGCGATTCCCTTATTATACTTCCATATTTTAATATGGAAGTATATTGTTATTCATATTTTTATTTTTATTTTTCATTATTTATAGTTCTTAATATATTTTGTAACTCTTATATCTCAGACAGTTTAAAAGGTAGAACATTGGAATTTGGTAGGTATATGCACCTTGCCAAGTTACATGGAATCGAAACATTTAGGTTTGTGTCCCAACTTGATTTCCAGAGTTATGGCCCTTAAACAAAAAAAATGAAAAAAGTTTGTGCCCAGATCTTCTTTTATACGAAGCCAAACAGCTGAATTCGGTTCTCGTAATCGTGTTAACTAACGAAAGGGTAAGAATCGGGGAAATTTTCACCAAGGTCCGAAAACAATTTGTTGACCTGGGGAGGGGTGCAAAATTTGTCAATTTTTTTCTTGTCACCGATTCCAACCATTTTTACTGTCGGGTATCTATACGACGTACTGATGCTACTCGTGAAAGAATTTTGTAAATCGGTTGAGAAATGACCAAGTTATAACACATCGAAAAATGTACTAATAAAGTCCATGTATAGAAAGTGCTTGTGCCCAGATCTTCTCCTAGACGAAGCGCAACAACTGGATTTGGTCTATGTGAGCGTCTTAAACATAGACAGAAGACGAAACCAGGAAATTTTGACAAGGGTCCGCTCAAATATTTCCGGGCTAGGGGAGGGGCAAAATTTGTCAATTTGTTTTTGTCTCCGATTTGAACAAAAATGGTTGTGAAGTATCTATGAAATGTACTGAGTGTCGTTATGAGTGAATTTTATGAATCGGTTGAAAAATGTAGAAATTGTGGCCCCTTCCTTTTGTTCAAGTTTACAGAAAATGCACTATCAATTTAAATTCCTTCAACCGATCGTCACGTGTTTGGTGTCATTCGATGGGGAATTTCGAGTACTTCTAAACGACTACCCACTTGCCGCATTATGTCGATGGAGGCCAGAGATATTCGAAAAGTATATACTTAACAACATACATATTGGCCTACATAGTAGAATGACGCCACAATACCTCACCAGAACCCCGCTAACTTTTAAAGGGGAATCAAGTACGAACACAATGACGCAATAATTAGCTCGATATCTCGAAAATTGGCAGATATATGGCGACTTTTCTATCCGCGTCACCAAATTTCGATGCATGTGTGGGGGTCACACCAGAACGTTCCAACTGAACACAGAAATGTCAATAAATCATACTATCGACATTCCAATCAATTCCGCGCGATTCCCTTATTATACTTCCATATTTTAATATGGAAGTATATTGTTATTCATATTTTTATTTTTATTTTTCATTATTTATAGTTCTTAATATATTTTGTAACTCTTATATCTCAGACAGTTTAAAAGGTAGAACATTGGAATTTGGTAGGTATATGCACCTTGCCAAGTTACATGGAATCGAAACATTTAGGTTTGTGTCCCAACTTGATTTCCAGAGTTATGGCCCTTAAACAAAAAAAATGAAAAAAGTTTGTGCCCAGATCTTCTTTTATACGAAGCCAAACAGCTGAATTCGGTTCTCGTAATCGTGTTAACTAACGAAAGGGTAAGAATCGGGGAAATTTTCACCAAGGTCCGAAAACAATTTGTTGACCTGGGGAGGGGTGCAAAATTTGTCAATTTTTTTCTTGTCACCGATTCCAACCATTTTTACTGTCGGGTATCTATACGACGTACTGATGCTACTCGTGAAAGAATTTTGTAAATCGGTTGAGAAATGACCAAGTTATAACACATCGAAAAATGTACTAATAAAGTCCATGTATAGAAAGTGCTTGTGCCCAGATCTTCTCCTAGACGAAGCGCAACAACTGGATTTGGTCTATGTGAGCGTCTTAAACATAGACAGAAGACGAAACCAGGAAATTTTGACAAGGGTCCGCTCAAATATTTCCGGGCTAGGGGAGGGGCAAAATTTGTCAATTTGTTTTTGTCTCCGATTTGAACAAAAATGGTTGTGAAGTATCTATGAAATGTACTGAGTGTCGTTATGAGTGAATTTTATGAATCGGTTGAAAAATGTAGAAATTGTGGCCCCTTCCTTTTGTTCAAGTTTACAGAAAATGCACTATCAATTTAAATTCCTTCAACCGATCGTCACGTGTTTGGTGTCATTCGATGGGGAATTTCGAGTACTTCTAAACGACTACCCACTTGCCGCATTATGTCGATGGAGGCCAGAGATATTCGAAAAGTATATACTTAACAACATACATATTGGCCTACATAGTAGAATGACGCCACAATACCTCACCAGAACCCCGCTAACTTTTAAAGGGGAATCAAGTACGAACACAATGACGCAATAATTAGCTCGATATCTCGAAAATTGGCAGATATATGGCGACTTTTCTATCCGCGTCACCAAATTTCGATGCATGTGTGGGGGTCACACCAGAACGTTCCAACTGAACACAGAAATGTCAATAAATCATACTATCGACATTCCAATCAATTCCGCGCGATTCCCTTATTATACTTCCATATTTTAATATGGAAGTATATTGTTATTCATATTTTAATTTTTCTTTTTCATTATTTATAGTTCTTAATATATTTTGTAACTCTTATATCTCAGACAGTTTAAAAGGTAGAACATTGGAATTTGGTAGGTATATGCACCTTGCCAAGTTACATGGAATCGAAACATTTAGGTTTGTGTCCCAACTTGATTTCCAGAGTTATGGCCCTTAAACAAAAAAAATGAAAAAAGTTTGTGCCCAGATCTTCTTTTATACGAAGCCAAACAGCTGAATTCGGTTCTCGTAATCGTGTTAACTAACGAAAGGGTAAGAATCGGGGAAATTTTCACCAAGGTCCGAAAACAATTTGTTGACCTGGGGAGGGGTGCAAAATTTGTCAATTTGTTTCTTGTCACCGATTCCAACCATTTTTACTGTCGGGTATCTATACGACGTACTGATGCTACTCGTGAAAGAATTTTGTAAATCGGTTGAGAAATGACCAAGTTATAACACATCGAAAAATGTACTAATAAAGTCCATGTATAGAAAGTGCTTGTGCCCAGATCTTCTCCTAGACGAAGCGCAACAACTGGATTTGGTCTATGTGAGCGTCTTAAACATAGACAGAAGACGAAACCAGGAAATTTTGACAAGGGTCCGCTCAAATATTTCCGGGCTAGGGGAGGGGCAAAATTTGTCAATTTGTTTTTGTCTCCGATTTGAACAAAAATGGTTGTGAAGTATCTATGAAATGTACTGAGTGTCGTTATGAGTGAATTTTATGAATCGGTTGAAAAATGTAGAAATTGTGGCCCCTTCCTTTTGTTCAAGTTTACAGAAAATGCACTATCAATTTAAATTCCTTCAACCGATCGTCACGTGTTTGGTGTCATTCGATGGGGAATTTCGAGTACTTCTAAACGACTACCCACTTGCCGCATTATGTCGATGGAGGCCAGAGATATTCGAAAAGTATATACTTAACAACATACATATTGGCCTACATAGTAGAATGACGCCACAATACCTCACCAGAACCCCGCTAACTTTTAAAGGGGAATCAAGTACGAACACAATGACGCAATAATTAGCTCGATATCTCGAAAATTGGCAGATATATGGCGACTTTTCTATCCGCGTCACCAAATTTCGATGCATGTGTGGGGGTCACACCAGAACGTTCCAACTGAACACAGAAATGTCAATAAATCATACTATCGACATTCCAATCAATTCCGCGCGATTCCCTTATCATACTTCCATATTTTAATATGGAAGTATATTGTTATTCATATTTTTATTTTTCTTTTTCATTATTTATAGTTCTTAATATATTTTGTAACTCTTATATCTCAGACAGTTTAAAAGGTAGAACATTGGAATTTGGTAGATATATGCACCTTGCCAAGTTACATGGAATCGAAACATTTAGGTTTGTGTCCCAACTTGATTTCCAGAGTTATGGCCCTTAAACAAAAAAAATGAAAAAAGTTTGTGCCCAGATCTTCTTTTATACGAAGCCAAACAGCTGAATTCGGTTCTCGTAATCGTGTTAACTAACGAAAGGGTAAGAATCGGGGAAATTTTCACCAAGGTCCGAAAACAATTTGTTGACCTGGGGAGGGGTGCAAAATTTGTCAATTTTTTTCTTGTCACAGATTCCAACCATTTTTACTGTCGGGTATCTATACGACGTACTGATGCTACTCGTGAAAGAATTTTGTAAATCGGTTGAGAAATGACCAAGTTATAACACATCGAAAAATGTACTAATAAAGTCCATGTATAGAAAGTGCTTGTGCCCAGATCTTCTCCTAGACGAAGCGCAACAACTGGATTTGGTCTATGTGAGCGTCTTAAACATAGACAGAAGACGAAACCAGGAAATTTTGACAAGGGTCCGCTCAAATATTTCCGGGCTAGGGGAGGGGCAAAATTTGTCAATTTGTTTTTGTCTCCGATTTGAACAAAAATGGTTGTGAAGTATCTATGAAATGTACTGAGTGTCGTTATGAGTGAATTTTATGAATCGGTTGAAAAATGTAGAAATTGTGGCCCCTTCCTTTTGTTCAAGTTTACAGAAAATGCACTATCAATTTAAATTCCTTCAACCGATCGTCACGTGTTTGGTGTCATTCGATGGGGAATTTCGAGTACTTCTAAACGACTACCCACTTGCCGCATTATGTCGATGGAGGCCAGAGATATTCGAAAAGTATATACTTAACAACATACATATTGGCCTACATAGTAGAATGACGCCACAATACCTCACCAGAACCCCGCTAACTTTTAAAGGGGAATCAAGTACGAACACAATGACGCAATAATTAGCTCGATATCTCGAAAATTGGCAGATATATGGCGACTTTTCTATCCGCGTCACCAAATTTCGATGCATGTGTGGGGGTCACACCAGAACGTTCCAACTGAACACAGAAATGTCAATAAATCATACTATCGACATTCCAATCAATTCCGCGCGATTCCCTTATTATACTTCCATATTTTAATATGGAAGTATATTGTTATTCATATTTTTATTTTTATTTTTCATTATTTATAGTTCTTAATATATTTTGTAACTCTTATATCTCAGACAGTTTAAAAGGTAGAACATTGGAATTTGGTAGGTATATGCACCTTGCCAAGTTACATGGAATCGAAACATTTAGGTTTGTGTCCCAACTTGATTTCCAGAGTTATGGCCCTTAAACAAAAAAAATGAAAAAAGTTTGTGCCCAGATCTTCTTTTATACGAAGCCAAACAGCTGAATTCGGTTCTCGTAATCGTGTTAACTAACGAAAGGGTAAGAATCGGGGAAATTTTCACCAAGGTCCGAAAACAATTTGTTGACCTGGGGAGGGGTGCAAAATTTGTCAATTTTTTTCTTGTCACCGATTCCAACCATTTTTACTGTCGGGTATCTATACGACGTACTGATGCTACTCGTGAAAGAATTGTGTAAATCGGTTGAGAAATGACCAAGTTATAACACATCGAAAAATGTACTAATAAAGTCCATGTATAGAAAGTGCTTGTGCCCAGATCTTCTCCTAGACGAAGCGCAACAACTGGATTTGGTCTATGTGAGCGTCTTAAACATAGACAGAAGACCAAACCAGGAAATTTTGACAAGGGTCCGCTCAAATATTTCCGGGCTAGGGGAGGGGCAAAATTTGTCAATTTGTTTTTGTCTCCGATTTGAACAAAAATGGTTGTGAAGTATCTATGAAATGTACTGAGTGTCGTTATGAGTGAATTTTATGAATCGGTTGAAAAATGTAGAAATTGTGGCCCCTTCCTTTTGTTCAAGTTTACAGAAAATGCACTATCAATTTAAATTCCTTCAACCGATCGTCACGTGTTTGGTGTCATTCGATGGGGAATTTCGAGTACTTCTAAACGACTACCCACTTGCCGCATTATGTCGATGGAGGCCAGAGATATTCGAAAAGTATATACTTAACAACATACATATTGGCCTACATAGTAGAATGACGCCACAATACCTCACCAGAACCCCGCTAACTTTTAAAGGGGAATCAAGTACGAACACAATGACGCAATAATTAGCTCGATATCTCGAAAATTGGCAGATATATGGCGACTTTTCTATCCGCGTCACCAAATTTCGATGCATGTGTGGGGGTCACACCAGAACGTTCCAACTGAACACAGAAATGTCAATAAATCATACTATCGACATTCCAATCAATTCCGCGCGATTCCCTTATTATACTTCCATATTTTAATATGGAAGTATATTGTTATTCATATTTTTATTTTTATTTTTCATTATTTATAGTTCTTAATATATTTTGTAACTCTTATATCTCAGACAGTTTAAAAGGTAGAACATTGGAATTTGGTAGGTATATGCACCTTGCCAAGTTACATGGAATCGAAACATTTAGGTTTGTGTCCCAACTTGATTTCCAGAGTTATGGCCCTTAAACAAAAAAAATGAAAAAAGTTTGTGCCCAGATCTTCTTTTATACGAAGCCAAACAGCTGAATTCGGTTCTCGTAATCGTGTTAACTAACGAAAGGGTAAGAATCGGGGAAATTTTCACCAAGGTCCGAAAACAATTTGTTGACCTGGGGAGGGGTGCAAAATTTGTCAATTTTTTTTCTTGTCACCGATTCCAACCATTTTTACTGTCGGGTATCTATACGACGTACTGATGCTACTCGTGAAAGAATTTTGTAAATCGGTTGAGAAATGACCAAGTTATAACACATCGAAAAATGTACTAATAAAGTCCATGTATAGAAAGTGCTTGTGCCCAGATCTTCTCCTAGACGAAGCGCAACAACTGGATTTGGTCTATGTGAGCGTCTTAAACATAGACAGAAGACGAAACCAGGAAATTTTGACAAGGGTCCGCTCAAATATTTCCGGGCTAGGGGAGGGGCAAAATTTGTCAATTTGTTTTTGTCTCCGATTTGAACAAAAATGGTTGTGAAGTATCTATGAAATGTACTGAGTGTCGTTATGAGTGAATTTTATGAATCGGTTGAAAAATGTAGAAATTGTGGCCCCCTTCCTTTTGTTCAAGTTTAAGAAAATGCACTATCAATTTAAATTCCTTCAACCGATCGTCACGTGTTTGGTGTCATTCGATGGGGAATTTCGAGTACTTCTAAACGACTACCCACTTGCCGCATTATGTCGATGGAGGCCAGAGATATTCGAAAAGTATATACTTAACAACATACATATTGGCCTACATAGTAGAATGACGCCCACAATACCTCACCAGAACCCCGCTAACTTTTAAAGGGGAATCAAGTACGAACACAATGACGCAATAATTAGCTCGATATCTCGAAAATTGGCAGATATATGGCGACTTTTCTATCCGCGTCACCAAATTTCGATGCATGTGTGGGGGTCACACCAGAAACGTTCCAACTGAACACAGAAATGTCAATAAATCATACTATCGACATTCCAATCAATTCCGCGCGATTCCCTTATTATACTTCCATATTTTAATATGGAAGTATATTGTTATTCATATTTTTATTTTTATTTTTCATTATTTATAGTTCTTAAATATATTTTGTAACTCTTATATCTCAGACAGTTTAAAAGGTAGAACATTGGAATTTGGTAGGTATATGCACCTTGCCAAGTTACATGGAATCGAAACAATTTAGGTTTGTGTCCCAACTTGATTTCCAGAGTTATGGCCCTTAAACAAAAAAAATGAAAAAAGTTTGTGCCCAGATCTTCTTTTATACGAAGCCAAACAGCTGAATTCGGTTCTCGTAATCGTGTTAACTAACGAAAGGGTAAGAATCGGGGGAAATTTTCACCAAGGTCCGAAAAACAATTTGTTGACCTGGGGAGGGGTGCAAAAATTTGTCATTTTTTTCTTGTCACCGATTCCAACCATTTTTTACTGTCGGGTATCTATACGACGTACTGATGCTACTCGTGAAAGAATTTTGTAAATCGGTTGAGAAATGACCAAGTTATAACACATCGAAAAATGTACTAATAAAGTCCATGTATAGAAAGTGCTTGTGCCCAGATCTTCTCCTAGACGAAAGCGCAACAACTGGATTTGGTCTATGTGAGCGTCTTAAACATAGACAGAAGACGAAACCAGGAAATTTTGACAAGGGTCCGCTCAAATATTTCCGGGCTAGGGGAGGGGCAAAATTTGTCAATTTGTTTTTGTCTCCGATTTGAACAAAAAATGGTTTGTGAGTATCTATGAAAATGTACTGAGTTGTCGTTATGAGTGAATTTTATGAATTCGGTTGAAAAATGTAGAAATTGTGGCCCCTTCCTTTTGTTCAAGTTTACAGAAAATGCACTATCAATTTAAATTCCTTCAACCGATCGTCCACGTGTTTGGTGTCATTCGATGGGGAATTTCGAGTACTTCTAAACGACTACCCACTTGCCGCATTATGTCGATGGAGGCCAAGATATACTTAACAACATACATATTGGCCTACATAGTAGAATGACGCCACAATACCTCACCAGAACCCCGCTAACTTTTAAAGGGGAATCAAGTACGAACACAATGACGCAATAATTAGCTCGATATCTCGAAAATTGGCAGATATATGGCGACTTTTCTATCCGCGTCACCAAATTTCGATGCATGTGTGGGGGTCACACCAGAACGTTCCAACTGAACACAGAAATGTCAATAAATCATACTATCGACATTCCAATCAATTCCGCGCGATTCCCTTATTATACTTCCATATTTTAATATGGAAGTATATTGTTATTCATATTTTAATTTTTCTTTTTCATTATTTATAGTTCTTAATATATTTTGTAACTCTTATATCTCAGACAGTTTAAAAGGTAGAACATTGGAATTTGGTAGGTATATGCACCTTGCCAAGTTACATGGAATCGAAACATTTAGGTTTGTGTCCCAACTTGATTTCCAGAGTTATGGCCCTTAAACAAAAAAAATGAAAAAAGTTTGTGCCCAGATCTTCTTTTATACGAAGCCAAACAGCTGAATTCGGTTCTCGTAATCGTGTTAACTAACGAAAGGGTAAGAATCGGGGAAATTTTCACCAAGGTCCGAAAACAATTTGTTGACCTGGGGAGGGGTGCAAAATTTGTCAATTTGTTTCTTGTCACCGATTCCAACCATTTTTACTGTCGGGTATCTATACGACGTACTGATGCTACTCGTGAAAGAATTTTGTAAATCGGTTGAGAAATGACCAAGTTATAACACATCGAAAAATGTACTAATAAAGTCCATGTATAGAAAGTGCTTGTGCCCAGATCTTCTCCTAGACGAAGCGCAACAACTGGATTTGGTCTATGTGAGCGTCTTAAACATAGACAGAAGACGAAACCAGGAAATTTTGACAAGGGTCCGCTCAAATATTTCCGGGCTAGGGGAGGGGCAAAATTTGTCAATTTGTTTTTGTCTCCGATTTGAACAAAAATGGTTGTGAAGTATCTATGAAATGTACTGAGTGTCGTTATGAGTGAATTTTATGAATCGGTTGAAAAATGTAGAAATTGTGGCCCCTTCCTTTTGTTCAAGTTTACAGAAAATGCACTATCAATTTAAATTCCTTCAACCGATCGTCACGTGTTTGGTGTCATTCGATGGGGAATTTCGAGTACTTCTAAACGACTACCCACTTGCCGCATTATGTCGATGGAGGCCAGAGATATTCGAAAAGTATATACTTAACAACATACATATTGGCCTACATAGTAGAATGACGCCACAATACCTCACCAGAACCCCGCTAACTTTTAAAGGGGAATCAAGTACGAACACAATGACGCAATAATTAGCTCGATATCTCGAAAATTGGCAGATATATGGCGACTTTTCTATCCGCGTCACCAAATTTCGATGCATGTGTGGGGGTCACACCAGAACGTTCCAACTGAACACAGAAATGTCAATAAATCATACTATCGACATTCCAATCAATTCCGCGCGATTCCCTTATCATACTTCCATATTTTAATATGGAAGTATATTGTTATTCATATTTTTATTTTTCTTTTTCATTATTTATAGTTCTTAATATATTTTGTAACTCTTATATCTCAGACAGTTTAAAAGGTAGAACATTGGAATTTGGTAGATATATGCACCTTGCCAAGTTACATGGAATCGAAACATTTAGGTTTGTGTCCCAACTTGATTTCCAGAGTTATGGCCCTTAAACAAAAAAAATGAAAAAAGTTTGTGCCCAGATCTTCTTTTATACGAAGCCAAACAGCTGAATTCGGTTCTCGTAATCGTGTTAACTAACGAAAGGGTAAGAATCGGGGAAATTTTCACCAAGGTCCGAAAACAATTTGTTGACCTGGGGAGGGGTGCAAAATTTGTCAATTTTTTTCTTGTCACAGATTCCAACCATTTTTACTGTCGGGTATCTATACGACGTACTGATGCTACTCGTGAAAGAATTTTGTAAATCGGTTGAGAAATGACCAAGTTATAACACATCGAAAAATGTACTAATAAAGTCCATGTATAGAAAGTGCTTGTGCCCAGATCTTCTCCTAGACGAAGCGCAACAACTGGATTTGGTCTATGTGAGCGTCTTAAACATAGACAGAAGACGAAACCAGGAAATTTTGACAAGGGTCCGCTCAAATATTTCCGGGCTAGGGGAGGGGCAAAATTTGTCAATTTGTTTTTGTCTCCGATTTGAACAAAAATGGTTGTGAAGTATCTATGAAATGTACTGAGTGTCGTTATGAGTGAATTTTATGAATCGGTTGAAAAATGTAGAAATTGTGGCCCCTTCCTTTTGTTCAAGTTTACAGAAAATGCACTATCAATTTAAATTCCTTCAACCGATCGTCACGTGTTTGGTGTCATTCGATGGGGAATTTCGAGTACTTCTAAACGACTACCCACTTGCCGCATTATGTCGATGGAGGCCAGAGATATTCGAAAAGTATATACTTAACAACATACATATTGGCCTACATAGTAGAATGACGCCACAATACCTCACCAGAACCCCGCTAACTTTTAAAGGGGAATCAAGTACGAACACAATGACGCAATAATTAGCTCGATATCTCGAAAATTGGCAGATATATGGCGACTTTTCTATCCGCGTCACCAAATTTCGATGCATGTGTGGGGGTCACACCAGAACGTTCCAACTGAACACAGAAATGTCAATAAATCATACTATCGACATTCCAATCAATTCCGCGCGATTCCCTTATTATACTTCCATATTTTAATATGGAAGTATATTGTTATTCATATTTTTATTTTTATTTTTCATTATTTATAGTTCTTAATATATTTTGTAACTCTTATATCTCAGACAGTTTAAAAGGTAGAACATTGGAATTTGGTAGGTATATGCACCTTGCCAAGTTACATGGAATCGAAACATTTAGGTTTGTGTCCCAACTTGATTTCCAGAGTTATGGCCCTTAAACAAAAAAAATGAAAAAAGTTTGTGCCCAGATCTTCTTTTATACGAAGCCAAACAGCTGAATTCGGTTCTCGTAATCGTGTTAACTAACGAAAGGGTAAGAATCGGGGAAATTTTCACCAAGGTCCGAAAACAATTTGTTGACCTGGGGAGGGGTGCAAAATTTGTCAATTTTTTTCTTGTCACCGATTCCAACCATTTTTACTGTCGGGTATCTATACGACGTACTGATGCTACTCGTGAAAGAATTTTGTAAATCGGTTGAGAAATGACCAAGTTATAACACATCGAAAAATGTACTAATAAAGTCCATGTATAGAAAGTGCTTGTGCCCAGATCTTCTCCTAGACGAAGCGCAACAACTGGATTTGGTCTATGTGAGCGTCTTAAACATAGACAGAAGACGAAACCAGGAAATTTTGACAAGGGTCCGCTCAAATATTTCCGGGCTAGGGGAGGGGCAAAATTTGTCAATTTGTTTTTGTCTCCGATTTGAACAAAAATGGTTGTGAAGTATCTATGAAATGTACTGAGTGTCGTTATGAGTGAATTTTATGAATCGGTTGAAAAATGTAGAAATTGTGGCCCCTTCCTTTTGTTCAAGTTTACAGAAAATGCACTATCAATTTAAATTCCTTCAACCGATCGTCACGTGTTTGGTGTCATTCGATGGGGAATTTCGAGTACTTCTAAACGACTACCCACTTGCCGCATTATGTCGATGGAGGCCAGAGATATTCGAAAAGTATATACTTAACAACATACATATTGGCCTACATAGTAGAATGACGCCACAATACCTCACCAGAACCCCGCTAACTTTTAAAGGGGAATCAAGTACGAACACAATGACGCAATAATTAGCTCGATATCTCGAAAATTGGCAGATATATGGCGACTTTTCTATCCGCGTCACCAAATTTCGATGCATGTGTGGGGGTCACACCAGAACGTTCCAACTGAACACAGAAATGTCAATAAATCATACTATCGACATTCCAATCAATTCCGCGCGATTCCCTTATTATACTTCCATATTTTAATATGGAAGTATATTGTTATTCATATTTTTATTTTTATTTTTCATTATTTATAGTTCTTAATATATTTTGTAACTCTTATATCTCAGACAGTTTAAAAGGTAGAACATTGGAATTTGGTAGGTATATGCACCTTGCCAAGTTACATGGAATCGAAACATTTAGGTTTGTGTCCCAACTTGATTTCCAGAGTTATGGCCCTTAAACAAAAAAAATGAAAAAAGTTTGTGCCCAGATCTTCTTTTATACGAAGCCAAACAGCTGAATTCGGTTCTCGTAATCGTGTTAACTAACGAAAGGGTAAGAATCGGGGAAATTTTCACCAAGGTCCGAAAACAATTTGTTGACCTGGGGAGGGGTGCAAAATTTGTCAATTTTTTTCTTGTCACCGATTCCAACCATTTTTACTGTCGGGTATCTATACGACGTACTGATGCTACTCGTGAAAGAATTTTGTAAATCGGTTGAGAAATGACCAAGTTATAACACATCGAAAAATGTACTAATAAAGTCCATGTATAGAAAGTGCTTGTGCCCAGATCTTCTCCTAGACGAAGCGCAACAACTGGATTTGGTCTATGTGAGCGTCTTAAACATAGACAGAAGACGAAACCAGGAAATTTTGACAAGGGTCCGCTCAAATATTTCCGGGCTAGGGGAGGGGCAAAATTTGTCAATTTGTTTTTGTCTCCGATTTGAACAAAAATGGTTGTGAAGTATCTATGAAATGTACTGAGTGTCGTTATGAGTGAATTTTATGAATCGGTTGAAAAATGTAGAAATTGTGGCCCCTTCCTTTTGTTCAAGTTTACAGAAAATGCACTATCAATTTAAATTCCTTCAACCGATCGTCACGTGTTTGGTGTCATTCGATGGGGAATTTCGAGTACTTCTAAACGACTACCCACTTGCCGCATTATGTCGATGGAGGCCAGAGATATTCGAAAAGTATATACTTAACAACATACATATTGGCCTACATAGTAGAATGACGCCACAATACCTCACCAGAACCCCGCTAACTTTTAAAGGGGAATCAAGTACGAACACAATGACGCAATAATTAGCTCGATATCTCGAAAATTGGCAGATATATGGCGACTTTTCTATCCGCGTCACCAAATTTCGATGCATGTGTGGGGGTCACACCAGAACGTTCCAACTGAACACAGAAATGTCAATAAATCATACTATCGACATTCCAATCAATTCCGCGCGATTCCCTTATTATACTTCCATATTTTAATATGGAAGTATATTGTTATTCATATTTTTATTTTTATTTTTCATTATTTATAGTTCTTAATATATTTTGTAACTCTTATATCTCAGACAGTTTAAAAGGTAGAACATTGGAATTTGGTAGGTATATGCACCTTGCCAAGTTACATGGAATCGAAACATTTAGGTTTGTGTCCCAACTTGATTTCCAGAGTTATGGCCCTTAAACAAAAAAAATGAAAAAAGTTTGTGCCCAGATCTTCTTTTATACGAAGCCAAACAGCTGAATTCGGTTCTCGTAATCGTGTTAACTAACGAAAGGGTAAGAATCGGGGAAATTTTCACCAAGGTCCGAAAACAATTTGTTGACCTGGGGAGGGGTGCAAAATTTGTCAATTTTTTTCTTGTCACCGATTCCAACCATTTTTACTGTCGGGTATCTATACGACGTACTGATGCTACTCGTGAAAGAATTTTGTAAATCGGTTGAGAAATGACCAAGTTATAACACATCGAAAAATGTACTAATAAAGTCCATGTATAGAAAGTGCTTGTGCCCAGATCTTCTCCTAGACGAAGCGCAACAACTGGATTTGGTCTATGTGAGCGTCTTAAACATAGACAGAAGACGAAACCAGGAAATTTTGACAAGGGTCCGCTCAAATATTTCCGGGCTAGGGGAGGGGCAAAATTTGTCAATTTGTTTTTGTCTCCGATTTGAACAAAAATGGTTGTGAAGTATCTATGAAATGTACTGAGTGTCGTTATGAGTGAATTTTATGAATCGGTTGAAAAATGTAGAAATTGTGGCCCCTTCCTTTTGTTCAAGTTTACAGAAAATGCACTATCAATTTAAATTCCTTCAACCGATCGTCACGTGTTTGGTGTCATTCGATGGGGAATTTCGAGTACTTCTAAACGACTACCCACTTGCCGCATTATGTCGATGGAGGCCAGAGATATTCGAAAAGTATATACTTAACAACATACATATTGGCCTACATAGTAGAATGACGCCACAATACCTCACCAGAACCCCGCTAACTTTTAAAGGGGAATCAAGTACGAACACAATGACGCAATAATTAGCTCGATATCTCGAAAATTGGCAGATATATGGCGACTTTTCTATCCGCGTCACCAAATTTCGATGCATGTGTGGGGGTCACACCAGAACGTTCCAACTGAACACAGAAATGTCAATAAATCATACTATCGACATTCCAATCAATTCCGCGCGATTCCCTTATTATACTTCCATATTTTAATATGGAAGTATATTGTTATTCATATTTTTATTTTTATTTTTCATTATTTATAGTTCTTAATATATTTTGTAACTCTTATATCTCAGACAGTTTAAAAGGTAGAACATTGGAATTTGGTAGGTATATGCACCTTGCCAAGTTACATGGAATCGAAACATTTAGGTTTGTGTCCCAACTTGATTTCCAGAGTTATGGCCCTTAAACAAAAAAAATGAAAAAAGTTTGTGCCCAGATCTTCTTTTATACGAAGCCAAACAGCTGAATTCGGTTCTCGTAATCGTGTTAACTAACGAAAGGGTAAGAATCGGGGAAATTTTCACCAAGGTCCGAAAACAATTTGTTGACCTGGGGAGGGGTGCAAAATTTGTCAATTTTTTTCTTGTCACCGATTCCAACCATTTTTACTGTCGGGTATCTATACGACGTACTGATGCTACTCGTGAAAGAATTTTGTAAATCGGTTGAGAAATGACCAAGTTATAACACATCGAAAAATGTACTAATAAAGTCCATGTATAGAAAGTGCTTGTGCCCAGATCTTCTCCTAGACGAAGCGCAACAACTGGATTTGGTCTATGTGAGCGTCTTAAACATAGACAGAAGACGAAACCAGGAAATTTTGACAAGGGTCCGCTCAAATATTTCCGGGCTAGGGGAGGGGCAAAATTTGTCAATTTGTTTTTGTCTCCGATTTGAACAAAAATGGTTGTGAAGTATCTATGAAATGTACTGAGTGTCGTTATGAGTGAATTTTATGAATCGGTTGAAAAATGTAGAAATTGTGGCCCCTTCCTTTTGTTCAAGTTTACAGAAAATGCACTATCAATTTAAATTCCTTCAACCGATCGTCACGTGTTTGGTGTCATTCGATGGGGAATTTCGAGTACTTCTAAACGACTACCCACTTGCCGCATTATGTCGATGGAGGCCAGAGATATTCGAAAAGTATATACTTAACAACATACATATTGGCCTACATAGTAGAATGACGCCACAATACCTCACCAGAACCCCGCTAACTTTTAAAGGGGAATCAAGTACGAACACAATGACGCAATAATTAGCTCGATATCTCGAAAATTGGCAGATATATGGCGACTTTTCTATCCGCGTCACCAAATTTCGATGCATGTGTGGGGGTCACACCAGAACGTTCCAACTGAACACAGAAATGTCAATAAATCATACTATCGACATTCCAATCAATTCCGCGCGATTCCCTTATTATACTTCCATATTTTAATATGGAAGTATATTGTTATTCATATTTTTATTTTTCTTTTTCATTATTTATAGTTCTTAATATATTTTGTAACTCTTATATCTCAGACAGTTTAAAAGGTAGAACATTGGAATTTGGTAGGTATATGCACCTTGCCAAGTTACATGGAATCGAAACATTTAGGTTTGTGTCCCAACTTGATTTCCAGAGTTATGGCCCTTAAACAAAAAAAATGAAAAAAGTTTGTGCCCAGATCTTCTTTTATACGAAGCCAAACAGCTGAATTCGGTTCTCGTAATCGTGTTAACTAACGAAAGGGTAAGAATCGGGGAAATTTTCACCAAGGTCCGAAAACAATTTGTTGACCTGGGGAGGGGTGCAAAATTTGTCAATTTTTTTCTTGTCACCGATTCCAACCATTTTTACTGTCGGGTATCTATACGACGTACTGATGCTACTCGTGAAAGAATTTTGTAAATCGGTTGAGAAATGACCAAGTTATAACACATCGAAAAATGTACTAATAAAGTCCATGTATAGAAAGTGCTTGTGCCCAGATCTTCTCCTAGACGAAGCGCAACAACTGGATTTGGTCTATATGAGCGTCTTAAACATAGACAGAAGACGAAACCAGGAAATTTTGACAAGGGTCCGCTCAAATATTTCCGGGCTAGGGGAGGGGCAAAATTTGTCAATTTGTTTTTGTCTCCGATTTGAACAAAAATGGTTGTGAAGTATCTATGAAATGTACTGAGTGTCGTTATGAGTGAATTTTATGAATCGGTTGAAAAATGTAGAAATTGTGGCCCCTTCCTTTTGTTCAAGTTTACAGAAAATGCACTATCAATTTAAATTCCTTCAACCGATCGTCACGTGTTTGGTGTCATTCGATGGGGAATTTCGAGTACTTCTAAACGACTACCCACTTGCCGCATTATGTCGATGGAGGCCAGAGATATTCGAAAAGTATATACTTAACAACATACATATTGGCCTACATAGTAGAATGACGCCACAATACCTCACCAGAACCCCGCTAACTTTTAAAGGGGAATCAAGTACGAACACAATGACGCAATAATTAGCTCGATATCTCGAAAATTGGCAGATATATGGCGACTTTTCTATCCGCGTCACCAAATTTCGATGCATGTGTGGGGGTCACACCAGAACGTTCCAACTGAACACAGAAATGTCAATAAATCATACTATCGACATTCCAATCAATTCCGCGCGATTCCCTTATTATACTTCCATATTTTAATATGGAAGTATATTGTTATTCATATTTTTATTTTACTTTTTCATTATTTATAGTTCTTAATATATTTTGTAACTCTTATATCTCAGACAGTTTAAAAGGTAGAACATTGGAATTTGGTAGGTATATGCACCTTGCCAAGTTACATGGAATCGAAACATTTAGGTTTGTGTCCCAACTTGATTTCCAGAGTTATGGCCCTTAAACAAAAAAAATGAAAAAAGTTTGTGCCCAGATCTTCTTTTATACGAAGCCAAACAGCTGAATTCGGTTCTCGTAATCGTGTTAACTAACGAAAGGGTAAGAATCGGGGAAATTTTCACCAAGGTCCGAAAACAATTTGTTGACCTGGGGAGGGGTGCAAAATTTGTCAATTTTTTTCTTGTCACCGATTCCAACCATTTTTACTGTCGGGTATCTATACGACGTACTGATGCTACTCGTGAAAGAATTTTGTAAATCGGTTGAGAAATGACCAAGTTATAACACATCGAAAAATGTACTAATAAAGTCCATGTATAGAAAGTGCTTGTGCCCAGATCTTCTCCTAGACGAAGCGCAACAACTGGATTTGGTCTATGTGAGCGTCTTAAACATAGACAGAAGACGAAACCAGGAAATTTTGACAAGGGTCCGCTCAAATATTTCCGGGCTAGGGGAGGGGCAAAATTTGTCAATTTGTTTTTGTCTCCGATTTGAACAAAAATGGTTGTGAAGTATCTATGAAATGTACTGAGTGTCGTTATGAGTGAATTTTATGAATCGGTTGAAAAATGTAGAAATTGTGGCCCCTTCCTTTTGTTCAAGTTTACAGAAAATGCACTATCAATTTAAATTCCTTCAACCGATCGTCACGTGTTTGGTGTCATTCGATGGGGAATTTCGAGTACTTCTAAACGACTACCCACTTGCCGCATTATGTCGATGGAGGCCAGAGATATTCGAAAAGTATATACTTAACAACATACATATTGGCCTACATAGTAGAATGACGCCACAATACCTCACCAGAACCCCGCTAACTTTTAAAGGGGAATCAAGTACGAACACAATGACGCAATAATTAGCTCGATATCTCGAAAATTGGCAGATATATGGCGACTTTTCTATCCGCGTCACCAAATTTCGATGCATGTGTGGGGGTCACACCAGAACGTTCCAACTGAACACATAAATGTCAATAAATCATACTATCGACATTCCAATCAATTCCGCGCGATTCCCTTATTATACTTCCATATTTTAATATGGAAGTATATTGTTATTCATATTTTTATTTTTTCTTTTTCATTATTTATAGTTCTTAATATATTTTGTAACTCTTATATCTCAGACAGTTTAAAAGGTAGAACATTGGAATTTGGTAGGTATATGCACCTTGCCAAGTTACATGGAATCGAAACATTTAGGTTTGTGTCCCAACTTGATTTCCAGAGTTATGGCCCTTAAACAAAAAAAATGAAAAAAGTTTGTGCCCAGATCTTCTTTTATACGAAGCCAAACAGCTGAATTCGGTTCTCGTAATCGTGTTAACTAACGAAAGGGTAAGAATCGGGGAAATTTTCACCAAGGTCCGAAAACAATTTGTTGACCTGGGGAGGGGTGCAAAATTTGTCAATTTTTTTCTTGTCACCGATTCCAACCATTTTTACTGTCGGGTATCTATACGACGTACTGATGCTACTCGTGAAAGAATTTTGTAAATCGGTTGAGAAATGACCAAGTTATAACACATCGAAAAATGTACTAATAAAGTCCATGTATAGAAAGTGCTTGTGCCCAGATCTTCTCCTAGACGAAGCGCAACAACTGGATTTGGTCTATGTGAGCGTCTTAAACATAGACAGAAGACGAAACCAGGAAATTTTGACAAGGGTCCGCTCAAATATTTCCGGGCTAGGGGAGGGGCAAAATTTGTCAATTTGTTTTTGTCTCCGATTTGAACAAAAATGGTTGTGAAGTATCTATGAAATGTACTGAGTGTCGTTATGAGTGAATTTTATGAATCGGTTGAAAAATGTAGAAATTGTGGCCCCTTCCTTTTGTTCAAGTTTACAGAAAATGCACTATCAATTTAAATTCCTTCAACCGATCGTCACGTGTTTGGTGTCATTCGATGGGGAATTTCGAGTACTTCTAAACGACTACCCACTTGCCGCATTATGTCGATGGAGGCCAGAGATATTCGAAAAGTATATACTTAACAACATACATATTGGCCTACATAGTAGAATGACGCCACAATACCTCACCAGAACCCCGCTAACTTTTAAAGGGGAATCAAGTACGAACACAATGACGCAATAATTAGCTCGATATCTCGAAAATTGGCAGATATATGGCGACTTTTCTATCCGCGTCACCAAATTTCGATGCATGTGTGGGGGTCACACCAGAACGTTCCAACTGAACACAGAAATGTCAATAAATCATACTATCGACATTCCAATCAATTCCGCGCGATTCCCTTATTATACTTCCATATTTTAATATGGAAGTATATTGTTATTCATATTTTTATTTTTATTTTTCATTATTTATAGTTCTTAATATATTTTGTAACTCTTATATCTCAGACAGTTTAAAAGGTAGAACATTGGAATTTGGTAGGTATATGCACCTTGCCAAGTTACATGGAATCGAAACATTTAGGTTTGTGTCCCAACTTGATTTCCAGAGTTATGGCCCTTAAACAAAAAAAATGAAAAAAGTTTGTGCCCAGATCTTCTTTTATACGAAGCCAAACAGCTGAATTCGGTTCTCGTAATCGTGTTAACTAACGAAAGGGTAAGAATCGGGGAAATTTTCACCAAGGTCCGAAAACAATTTGTTGACCTGGGGAGGGGTGCAAAATTTGTCAATTTTTTTCTTGTCACCGATTCCAACCATTTTTACTGTCGGGTATCGATACGACGTACTGATGCTACTCGTGAAAGAATTTTGTAAATCGGTTGAGAAATGACCAAGTTATAACACATCGAAAAATGTACTAATAAAGTCCATGTATAGAAAGTGCTTGTGCCCAGATCTTCTCCTAGACGAAGCGCAACAACTGGATTTGGTCTATGTGAGCGTCTTAAACATAGACAGAAGACGAAACCAGGAAATTTTGACAAGGGTCCGCTCAAATATTTCCGGGCTAGGGGAGGGGCAAAATTTGTCAATTTGTTTTTGTCTCCGATTTGAACAAAAATGGTTGTGAAGTATCTATGAAATGTACTGAGTGTCGTTATGAGTGAATTTTATGAATCGGTTGAAAAATGTAGAAATTGTGGCCCCTTCCTTTTGTTCAAGTTTACAGAAAATGCACTATCAATTTAAATTCCTTCAACCGATCGTCACGTGTTTGGTGTCATTCGATGGGGAATTTCGAGTACTTCTAAACGACTACCCACTTGCCGCATTATGTCGATGGAGGCCAGAGATATTCGAAAAGTATATACTTAACAACATACATATTGGCCTACATAGTAGAATGACGCCACAATACCTCACCAGAACCCCGCTAACTTTTAAAGGGGAATCAAGTACGAACACAATGACGCAATAATTAGCTCGATATCTCGAAAATTGGCAGATATATGGCGACTTTTCTATCCGCGTCACCAAATTTCGATGCATGTGTGGGGGTCACACCAGAACGTTCCAACTGAACACAGAAATGTCAATAAATCATACTATCGACATTCCAATCAATTCCGCGCGATTCCCTTATTATACTTCCATATTTTAATATGGAAGTATATTGTTATTCATATTTTTATTTTTATTTTTCATTATTTATAGTTCTTAATATATTTTGTAACTCTTATATCTCAGACAGTTTAAAAGGTAGAACATTGGAATTTGGTAGGTATATGCACCTTGCCAAGTTACATGGAATCGAAACATTTAGGTTTGTGTCCCAACTTGATTTCCAGAGTTATGGCCCTTAAACAAAAAAAATGAAAAAAGTTTGTGCCCAGATCTTCTTTTATACGAAGCCAAACAGCTGAATTCGGTTCTCGTAATCGTGTTAACTAACGAAAGGGTAAGAATCGGGGAAATTTTCACCAAGGTCCGAAAACAATTTGTTGACCTGGGGAGGGGTGCAAAATTTGTCAATTTTTTTCTTGTCACCGATTCCAACCATTTTTACTGTCGGGTATCGATACGACGTACTGATGCTACTCGTGAAAGAATTTTGTAAATCGGTTGAGAAATGACCAAGTTATAACACATCGAAAAATGTACTAATAAAGTCCATGTATAGAAAGTGCTTGTGCCCAGATCTTCTCCTAGACGAAGCGCAACAACTGGATTTGGTCTATGTGAGCGTCTTAAACATAGACAGAAGACGAAACCAGGAAATTTTGACAAGGGTCCGCTCAAATATTTCCGGGCTAGGGGAGGGGCAAAATTTGTCAATTTGTTTTTGTCTCCGATTTGAACAAAAATGGTTGTGAAGTATCTATGAAATGTACTGAGTGTCGTTATGAGTGAATTTTATGAATCGGTTGAAAAATGTAGAAATTGTGGCCCCTTCCTTTTGTTCAAGTTTACAGAAAATGCACTATCAATTTAAATTCCTTCAACCGATCGTCACGTGTTTGGTGTCATTCGATGGGGAATTTCGAGTACTTCTAAACGACTACCCACTTGCCGCATTATGTCGATGGAGGCCAGAGATATTCGAAAAGTATATACTTAACAACATACATATTGGCCTACATAGTAGAATGACGCCACAATACCTCACCAGAACCCCGCTAACTTTTAAAGGGGAATCAAGTACGAACACAATGACGCAATAATTAGCTCGATATCTCGAAAATTGGCAGATATATGGCGACTTTTCTATCCGCGTCACCAAATTTCGATGCATGTGTGGGGGTCACACCAGAACGTTCCAACTGAACACAGAAATGTCAATAAATCATACTATCGACATTCCAATCAATTCCGCGCGATTCCCTTATTATACTTCCATATTTTAATATGGAAGTATATTGTTATTCATATTTTTATTTTTATTTTTCATTATTTATAGTTCTTAATATATTTTGTAACTCTTATATCTCAGACAGTTTAAAAGGTAGAACATTGGAATTTGGTAGGTATATGCACCTTGCCAAGTTACATGGAATCGAAACATTTAGGTTTGTGTCCCAACTTGATTTCCAGAGTTATGGCCCTTAAACAAAAAAAATGAAAAAAGTTTGTGCCCAGATCTTCTTTTATACGAAGCCAAACAGCTGAATTCGGTTCTCGTAATCGTGTTAACTAACGAAAGGGTAAGAATCGGGGAAATTTTCACCAAGGTCCGAAAACAATTTGTTGACCTGGGGAGGGGTGCAAAATTTGTCAATTTTTTTCTTGTCACCGATTCCAACCATTTTTACTGTCGGGTATCGATACGACGTACTGATGCTACTCGTGAAAGAATTTTGTAAATCGGTTGAGAAATGACCAAGTTATAACACATCGAAAAATGTACTAATAAAGTCCATGTATAGAAAGTGCTTGTGCCCAGATCTTCTCCTAGACGAAGCGCAACAACTGGATTTGGTCTATGTGAGCGTCTTAAACATAGACAGAAGACGAAACCAGGAAATTTTGACAAGGGTCCGCTCAAATATTTCCGGGCTAGGGGAGGGGCAAAATTTGTCAATTTGTTTTTGTCTCCGATTTGAACAAAAATGGTTGTGAAGTATCTATGAAATGTACTGAGTGTCGTTATGAGTGAATTTTATGAATCGGTTGAAAAATGTAGAAATTGTGGCCCCTTCCTTTTGTTCAAGTTTACAGAAAATGCACTATCAATTTAAATTCCTTTAACCGATCGTCACGTGTTTGGTGTCATTCGATGGGGAATTTCGAGTACTTCTAAACGACTACCCACTTGCCGCATTATGTCGATGGAGGCCAGAGATATTCGAAAAGTATATACTTAACAACATACATATTGGCCTACATAGTAGAATGACGCCACAATACCTCACCAGAACCCCGCTAACTTTTAAAGGGGAATCAAGTACGAACACAATGACGCAATAATTAGCTCGATATCTCGAAAATTGGCAGATATATGGCGACTTTTCTATCCGCGTCACCAAATTTCGATGCATGTGTGGGGGTCACACCAGAACGTTCCAACTGAACACAGAAATGTCAATAAATCATACTATCGACATTCCAATCAATTCCGCGCGATTCCCTTATTATACTTCCATATTTTAATATGGAAGTATATTGTTATTCATATTTTTATTTTTATTTTTCATTATTTATAGTTCTTAATATATTTTGTAACTCTTATATCTCAGACAGTTTAAAAGGTAGAACATTGGAATTTGGTAGGTATATGCACCTTGCCAAGTTACATGGAATCGAAACATTTAGGTTTGTGTCCCAACTTGATTTCCAGAGTTATGGCCCTTAAACAAAAAAAATGAAAAAAGTTTGTGCCCAGATCTTCTTTTATACGAAGCCAAACAGCTGAATTCGGTTCTCGTAATCGTGTTAACTAACGAAAGGGTAAGAATCGGGGAAATTTTCACCAAGGTCCGAAAACAATTTGTTGACCTGGGGAGGGGTGCAAAATTTGTCAATTTTTTTCTTGTCACCGATTCCAACCATTTTTACTGTCGGGTATCTATACGACGTACTGATGCTACTCGTGAAAGAATTTTGTAAATCGGTTGAGAAATGACCAAGTTATAACACATCGAAAAATGTACTAATAAAGTCCATGTATAGAAAGTGCTTGTGCCCAGATCTTCTCCTAGACGAAGCGCAACAACTGGATTTGGTCTATGTGAGCGTCTTAAACATAGACAGAAGACGAAACCAGGAAATTTTGACAAGGGTCCGCTCAAATATTTCCGGGCTAGGGGAGGGGCAAAATTTGTCAATTTGTTTTTGTCTCCGATTTGAACGAAAATGGTTGTGAAGTATCTATGAAATGTACTGAGTGTCGTTATGAGTGAATTTTATGAATCGGTTGAAAAATGTAGAAATTGTGGCCCCTTCCTTTTGTTCAAGTTTACAGAAAATGCACTATCAATTTAAATTCCTTCAACCGATCGTCACGTGTTTGGTGTCATTCGATGGGGAATTTCGAGTACTTCTAAACGACTACCCACTTGCCGCATTATGTCGATGGAGGCCAGAGATATTCGAAAAGTATATACTTAACAACATACATATTGGCCTACATAGTAGAATGACGCCACAATACCTCACCAGAACCCCGCTAACTTTTAAAGGGGAATCAAGTACGAACACAATGACGCAATAATTAGCTCGATATCTCGAAAATTGGCAGATATATGGCGACTTTTCTATCCGCGTCACCAAATTTCGATGCATGTGTGGGGGTCACACCAGAACGTTCCAACTGAACACAGAAATGTCAATAAATCATACTATCGACATTCCAATCAATTCCGCGCGATTCCCTTATTATACTTCCATATTTTAATATGGAAGTATATTGTTATTCATATTTTTATTTTTCTTTTTCATTATTTATAGTTCTTAATATATTTTGTAACTCTTATATCTCAGACAGTTTAAAAGGTAGAACATTGGAATTTGGTAGGTATATGCACCTTGCCAAGTTACATGGAATCGAAACATTTAGGTTTGTGTCCCAACTTGATTTCCAGAGTTATGGCCCTTAAACAAAAAAAATGAAAAAAGTTTGTGCCCAGATCTTCTTTTATACGAAGCCAAACAGCTGAATTCGGTTCTCGTAATCGTGTTAACTAACGAAAGGGTAAGAATCGGGGAAATTTTCACCAAGGTCCGAAAACAATTTGTTGACCTGGGGAGGGGTGCAAAATTTGTCAATTTTTTTCTTGTCACCGATTCCAACCATTTTTACTGTCGGGTATCTATACGACGTACTGATGCTACTCGTGAAAGAATTTTGTAAATCGGTTGAGAAATGACCAAGTTATAACACATCGAAAAATGTACTAATAAAGTCCATGTATAGAAAGTGCTTGTGCCCAGATCTTCTCCTAGACGAAGCGCAACAACTGGATTTGGTCTATGTGAGCGTCTTAAACATAGACAGAAGACGAAACCAGGAAATTTTGACAAGGGTCCGCTCAAATATTTCCGGGCTAGGGGAGGGGCAAAATTTGTCAATTTGTTTTTGTCTCCGATTTGAACAAAAATGGTTGTGAAGTATCTATGAAATGTACTGAGTGTCGTTATGAGTGAATTTTATGAATCGGTTGAAAAATGTAGAAATTGTGGCCCCTTCCTTTTGTTCAAGTTTACAGAAAATGCACTATCAATTTAAATTCCTTCAACCGATCGTCACGTGTTTGGTGTCATTCGATGGGGAATTTCGAGTACTTCTAAACGACTACCCACTTGCCGCATTATGTCGATGGAGGCCAGAGATATTCGAAAAGTATATACTTAACAACATACATATTGGCCTACATAGTAGAATGACGCCACAATACCTCACCAGAACCCCGCTAACTTTTAAAGGGGAATCAAGTACGAACACAATGACGCAATAATTAGCTCGATATCTCGAAAATTGGCAGATATATGGCGACTTTTCTATCCGCGTCACCAAATTTCGATGCATGTGTGGGGGTCACACCAGAACGTTCCAACTGAACACAGAAATGTCAATAAATCATACTATCGACATTCCAATCAATTCCGCGCGATTCCCTTATTATACTTCCATATTTTAATATGGAAGTATATTGTTATTCATATTTTTATTTTCTTTTTCATTATTTATAGTTCTTAATATATTTTGTAACTCTTATATCTCAGACAGTTTAAAAGGTAGAACATTGGAATTTGGTAGGTATATGCACCTTGCCAAGTTACATGGAATCGAAACATTTAGGTTTGTGTCCCAACTTGATTTCCAGAGTTATGGCCCTTAAACAAAAAAAATGAAAAAAGTTTGGGCCCAGATCTTCTTTTATACGAAGCCAAACAGCTGAATTCGGTTCTCGTAATCGTGTTAACTAACGAAAGGGTAAGAATCGGGGAAATTTTCACCAAGGTCCGAAAACAATTTGTTGACCTGGGGAGGGGTGCAAAATTTGTCAATTTTTTTCTTGTCACCGATTCCAACCATTTTTACTGTCGGGTATCTATACGACGTACTGATGCTACTCGTGAAAGAATTTTGTAAATCGGTTGAGAAATGACCAAGTTATAACACATCGAAAAATGTACTAATAAAGTCCATGTATAGAAAGTGCTTGTGCCCAGATCTTCTCCTAGACGAAGCGCAACAACTGGATTTGGTCTATGTGAGCGTCTTAAACATAGACAGAAGACGAAACCAGGAAATTTTGACAAGGGTCCGCTCAAATATTTCCGGGCTAGGGGAGGGGCAAAATTTGTCAATTTGTTTTTGTCTCCGATTTGAACAAAAATGGTTGTGAAGTATCTATGAAATGTACTGAGTGTCGTTATGAGTGAATTTTATGAATCGGTTGAAAAATGTAGAAATTGTGGCCCCTTCCTTTTGTTCAAGTTTACAGAAAATGCACTATCAATTTAAATTCCTTCAACCGATCGTCACGTGTTTGGTGTCATTCGATGGGGAATTTCGGGTACATCTAAACGACTACCCACTTGCCGCATTATGTCGATGGAGGCCAGAGATATTCGAAAAGTATATACTTAACAACATACATATTGGCCTACATAGTAGAATGACGCCACAATACCTCACCAGAACCCCGCTAACTTTTAAAGGGGAATCAAGTACGAACACAATGACGCAATAATTAGCTCGATATCTCGAAAATTGGCAGATATATGGCGACTTTTCTATCCGCGTCACCAAATTTCGATGCATGTGTGGGGGTCACACCAGAACGTTCCAACTGAACACAGAAATGTCAATAAATCATACTATCGACATTCCAATCAATTCCGCGCGATTCCCTTATTATACTTCCATATTTTAATATGGAAGTATATTGTTATTCATATTTTTATTTTTATTTTTCATTATTTATAGTTCTTAATATATTTTGTAACTCTTATATCTCAGACAGTTTAAAAGGTAGAACATTGGAATTTGGTAGGTATATGCACCTTGCCAAGTTACATGGAATCGAAACATTTAGGTTTGTGTCCCAACTTGATTTCCAGAGTTATGGCCCTTAAACAAAAAAAATGAAAAAAGTTTGTGCCCAGATCTTCTTTTATACGAAGCCAAACAGCTGAATTCGGTTCTCGTAATCGTGTTAACTAACGAAAGGGTAAGAATCGGGGAAATTTTCACCAAGGTCCGAAAACAATTTGTTGACCTGGGGAGGGGTGCAAAATTTGTCAATTTTTTTCTTGTCACCGATTCCAACCATTTTTACTGTCGGGTATCTATACGACGTACTGATGCTACTCGTGAAAGAATTTTGTAAATCGGTTGAGAAATGACCAAGTTATAACACATCGAAAAATGTACTAATAAAGTCCATGTATAGAAAGTGCTTGTGCCCAGATCTTCTCCTAGACGAAGCGCAACAACTGGATTTGGTCTATGTGAGCGTCTTAAACATAGACAGAAGACGAAACCAGGAAATTTTGACAAGGGTCCGCTCAAATATTTCCGGGCTAGGGGAGGGGCAAAATTTGTCAATTTGTTTTTGTCTTCGATTTGAACAAAAATGGTTGTGAAGTATCTATGAAATGTACTGAGTGTCGTTATGAGTGAATTTTATGAATCGGTTGAAAAATGTAGAAATTGTGGCCCCTTCCTTTTGTTCAAGTTTACAGAAAATGCACTATCAATTTAAATTCCTTCAACCGATCGTCACGTGTTTGGTGTCATTCGATGGGGAATTTCGAGTACTTCTAAACGACTACCCACTTGCCGCATTATGTCGATGGAGGCCAGAGATATTCGAAAAGTATATACTTAACAACATACATATTGGCCTACATAGTAGAATGACGCCACAATACCTCACCAGAACCCCGCTAACTTTTAAAGGGGAATCAAGTACGAACACAATGACGCAATAATTAGCTCGATATCTCGAAAATTGGCAGATATATGGCGACTTTTCTATCCGCGTCACCAAATTTCGATGCATGTGTGGGGGTCACACCAGAACGTTCCAACTGAACACAGAAATGTCAATAAATCATACTATCGACATTCCAATCAATTCCGCGCGATTCCCTTATTATACTTCCATATTTTAATATGGAAGTATATTGTTATTCATATTTTTATTTTTATTTTTCATTATTTATAGTTCTTAATATATTTTGTAACTCTTATATCTCAGACAGTTTAAAAGGTAGAACATTGGAATTTGGTAGGTATATGCACCTTGCCAAGTTACATGGAATCGAAACATTTAGGTTTGTGTCCCAACTTGATTTCCAGAGTTATGGCCCTTAAACAAAAAAAATGAAAAAAGTTTGTGCCCAGATCTTCTTTTATACGAAGCCAAACAGCTGAATTCGGTTCTCGTAATCGTGTTAACTAACGAAAGGGTAAGAATCGGGGAAATTTTCACCAAGGTCCGAAAACAATTTGTTGACCTGGGGAGGGGTGCAAAATTTGTCAATTTTTTTCTTGTCACCGATTCCAACCATTTTTACTGTCGGGTATCTATACGACGTACTGATGCTACTCGTGAAAGAATTTTGTAAATCGGTTGAGAAATGACCAAGTTATAACACATCGAAAAATGTACTAATAAAGTCCATGTATAGAAAGTGCTTGTGCCCAGATCTTCTCCTAGACGAAGCGCAACAACTGGATTTGGTCTATGTGAGCGTCTTAAACATAGACAGAAGACGAAACCAGGAAATTTTGACAAGGGTCCGCTCAAATATTTCCGGGCTAGGGGAGGGGCAAAATTTGTCAATTTGTTTTTGTCTCCGATTTGAACAAAAATGGTTGTGAAGTATCTATGAAATGTACTGAGTGTCGTTATGAGTGAATTTTATGAATCGGTTGAAAAATGTAGAAATTGTGGCCCCTTCCTTTTGTTCAAGTTTACAGAAAATGCACTATCAATTTAAATTCCTTCAACCGATCGTCACGTGTTTGGTGTCATTCGATGGGGAATTTCGAGTACTTCTAAACGACTACCCACTTGCCGCATTATGTCGATGGAGGCCAGAGATATTCGAAAAGTATATACTTAACAACATACATATTGGCCTACATAGTAGAATGACGCCACAATACCTCACCAGAACCCCGCTAACTTTTAAAGGGGAATCAAGTACGAACACAATGACGCAATAATTAGCTCGATATCTCGAAAATTGGCAGATATATGGCGACTTTTCTATCCGCGTCACCAAATTTCGATGCATGTGTGGGGGTCACACCAGAACGTTCCAACTGAACACAGAAATGTCAATAAATCATACTATCGACATTCCAATCAATTCCGCGCGATTCCCTTATTATACTTCCATATTTTAATATGGAAGTATATTGTTATTCATATTTTTATTTTTCTTTTTCATTATTTATAGTTCTTAATATATTTTGTAACTCTTATATCTCAGACAGTTTAAAAGGTAGAACATTGGAATTTGGTAGGTATATGCACCTTGCCAAGTTACATGGAATCGAAACATTTAGGTTTGTGTCCCAACTTGATTTCCAGAGTTATGGCCCTTAAACAAAAAAAATGAAAAAAGTTTGTGCCCAGATCTTCTTTTATACGAAGCCAAACAGCTGAATTCGGTTCTCGTAATCGTGTTAACTAACGAAAGGGTAAGAATCGGGGAAATTTTCACCAAGGTCCGAAAACAATTTGTTGACCTGGGGAGGGGTGCAAAATTTGTCAATTTTTTTCTTGTCACCGATTCCAACCATTTTTACTGTCGGGTATCTATACGACGTACTGATGCTACTCGTGAAAGAATTTTGTAAATCGGTTGAGAAATGACCAAGTTATAACACATCGAAAAATGTACTAATAAAGTCCATGTATAGAAAGTGCTTGTGCCCAGATCTTCTCCTAGACGAAGCGCAACAACTGGATTTGGTCTATGTGAGCGTCTTAAACATAGACAGAAGACGAAACCAGGAAATTTTGACAAGGGTCCGCTCAAATATTTCCGGGCTAGGGGAGGGGCAAAATTTGTCAATTTGTTTTTGTCTCCGATTTGAACAAAAATGGTTGTGAAGTATCTATGAAATGTACTGAGTGTCGTTATGAGTGAATTTTATGAATCGGTTGAAAAATGTAGAAATTGTGGCCCCTTCCTTTTGTTCAAGTTTACAGAAAATGCACTATCAATTTAAATTCCTTCAACCGATCGTCACGTGTTTGGTGTCATTCGATGGGGAATTTCGAGTACTTCTAAACGACTACCCACTTGCCGCATTATGTCGATGGAGGCCAGAGATATTCGAAAAGTATATACTTAACAACATACATATTGGCCTACATAGTAGAATGACGCCACAATACCTCACCAGAACCCCGCTAACTTTTAAAGGGGAATCAAGTACGAACACAATGACGCAATAATTAGCTCGATATCTCGAAAATTGGCAGATATATGGCGACTTTTCTATCCGCGTCACCAAATTTCGATGCATGTGTGGGGGTCACACCAGAACGTTCCAACTGAACACAGAAATGTCAATAAATCATACTATCGACATTCCAATCAATTCCGCGCGATTCCCTTATTATACTTCCATATTTTAATATGGAAGTATATTGTTATTCATATTTTTATTTTTATTTTTCATTATTTATAGTTCTTAATATATTTTGTAACTCTTATATCTCAGACAGTTTAAAAGGTAGAACATTGGAATTTGGTAGGTATATGCACCTTGCCAAGTTACATGGAATCGAAACATTTAGGTTTGTGTCCCAACTTGATTTCCAGAGTTATGGCCCTTAAACAAAAAAAATGAAAAAAGTTTGTGCCCAGATCTTCTTTTATACGAAGCCAAACAGCTGAATTCGGTTCTCGTAATCGTGTTAACTAACGAAAGGGTAAGAATCGGGGAAATTTTCACCAAGGTCCGAAAACAATTTGTTGACCTGGGGAGGGGTGCAAAATTTGTCAATTTTTTTCTTGTCACCGATTCCAACCATTTTTACTGTCGGGTATCTAGTCGACGTACTGATGCTACTCGTGAAAGAATTTTGTAAATCGGTTGAGAAATGACCAAGTTATAACACATCGAAAAATGTACTAATAAAGTCCATGTATAGAAAGTGCTTGTGCCCAGATCTTCTCCTAGACGAAGCGCAACAACTGGATTTGGTCTATGTGAGCGTCTTAAACATAGACAGAAGACGAAACCAGGAAATTTTGACAAGGGTCCGCTCAAATATTTCCGGGCTAGGGGAGGGGCAAAATTTGTCAATTTGTTTTTGTCTCCGATTTGAACAAAAATGGTTGTGAAGTATCTATGAAATGTACTGAGTGTCGTTATGAGTGAATTTTATGAATCGGTTGAAAAATGTAGAAATTGTGGCCCCTTCCTTTTGTTCAAGTTTACAGAAAATGCACTATCAATTTAAATTCCTTCAACCGATCGTCACGTGTTTGGTGTCATTCGATGGGGAATTTCGAGTACTTCTAAACGACTACCCACTTGCCGCATTATGTCGATGGAGGCCAGAGATATTCGAAAAGTATATACTTAACAACATACATATTGGCCTACATAGTAGAATGACGCCACAATACCTCACCAGAACCCCGCTAACTTTTAAAGGGGAATCAAGTACGAACACAATGACGCAATAATTAGCTCGATATCTCGAAAATTGGCAGATATATGGCGACTTTTCTATCCGCGTCACCAAATTTCGATGCATGTGTGGGGGTCACACCAGAACGTTCCAACTGAACACAGAAATGTCAATAAATCATACTATCGACATTCCAATCAATTCCGCGCGATTCCCTTATTATACTTCCATATTTTAATATGGAAGTATATTGTTATTCATATTTTTATTTTCTTTTTCATTATTTATAGTTCTTAATATATTTTGTAACTCTTATATCTCAGACAGTTTAAAAGGTAGAACATTGGAATTTGGTAGGTATATGCACCTTGCCAAGTTACATGGAATCGAAACATTTAGGTTTGTGTCCCAACTTGATTTCCAGAGTTATGGCCATTAAACAAAAAAAATGAAAAAAGTTTGTGCCCAGATCTTCTTTTATACGAAGCCAAACAGCTGAATTCGGTTCTCGTAATCGTGTTAACTAACGAAAGGGTAAGAATCGGGGAAATTTTCACCAAGGTCCGAAAACAATTTGTTGACCTGGGGAGGGGTGCAAAATTTGTCAATTTTTTTCTTGTCACCGATTCCAACCATTTTTACTGTCGGGTATCTATACGACGTACTGATGCTACTCGTGAAAGAATTTTGTAAATCGGTTGAGAAATGACCAAGTTATAACACATCGAAAAATGTACTAATAAAGTCCATGTATAGAAAGTGCTTGTGCCCAGATCTTCTCCTAGACGAAGCGCAACAACTGGATTTGGTCTATGTGAGCGTCTTAAACATAGACAGAAGACGAAACCAGGAAATTTTGACAAGGGTCCGCTCAAATATTTCCGGGCTAGGGGAGGGGCAAAATTTGTCAATTTGTTTTTGTCTCCGATTTGAACAAAAATGGTTGTGAAGTATCTATGAAATGTACTGAGTGTCGTTATGAGTGAATTTTATGAATCGGTTGAAAAATGTAGAAATTGTGGCCCCTTCCTTTTGTTCAAGTTTACAGAAAATGCACTATCAATTTAAATTCCTTCAACCGATCGTCACGTGTTTGGTGTCATTCGATGGGGAATTTCGAGTACTTCTAAACGACTACCCACTTGCCGCATTATGTCGATGGAGGCCAGAGATATTCGAAAAGTATATACTTAACAACATACATATTGGCCTACATAGTAGAATGACGCCACAATACCTCACCAGAACCCCGCTAACTTTTAAAGGGGAATCAAGTACGAACACAATGACGCAATAATTAGCTCGATATCTCGAAAATTGGCAGATATATGGCGACTTTTCTATCCGCGTCACCAAATTTCGATGCATGTGTGGGGGTCACACCAGAACGTTCCAACTGAACACAGAAATGTCAATAAATCATACTATCGACATTCCAATCAATTCCGCGCGATTCCCTTATTATACTTCCATATTTTAATATGGAAGTATATTGTTATTCATATTTTTATTTTTCTTTTTCATTATTTATAGTTCTTAATATATTTTGTAACTCTTATATCTCAGACAGTTTAAAAGGTAGAACATTGGAATTTGGTAGGTATATGCACCTTGCCAAGTTACATGGAATCGAAACATTTAGGTTTGTGTCCCAACTTGATTTCCAGAGTTATGGCCCTTAAACAAAAAAAATGAAAAAAGTTTGTGCCCAGATCTTCTTTTATACGAAGCCAAACAGCTGAATTCGGTTCTCGTAATCGTGTTAACTAACGAAAGGGTAAGAATCGGGGAAATTTTCACCAAGGTCCGAAAACAATTTGTTGACCTGGGGAGGGGTGCAAAATTTGTCAATTTTTTTCTTGTCACCGATTCCAACCATTTTTACTGTCGGGTATCTATACGACGTACTGATGCTACTCGTGAAAGAATTTTGTAAATCGGTTGAGAAATGACCAAGTTATAACACATCGAAAAATGTACTAATAAAGTCCATGTATAGAAAGTGCTTGTGCCCAGATCTTCTCCTAGACGAAGCGCAACAACTGGATTTGGTCTATGTGAGCGTCTTAAACATAGACAGAAGACGAAACCAGGAAATTTTGACAAGGGTCCGCTCAAATATTTCCGGGCTAGGGGAGGGGCAAAATTTGTCAATTTGTTTTTGTCTCCGATTTGAACAAAAATGGTTGTGAAGTATCTATGAAATGTACTGAGTGTCGTTATGAGTGAATTTTATGAATCGGTTGAAAAATGTAGAAATTGTGGCCCCTTCCTTTTGTTCAAGTTTACAGAAAATGCACTATCAATTTAAATTCCTTCAACCGATCGTCACGTGTTTGGTGTCATTCGATGGGGAATTTCGAGTACTTCTAAACGACTACCCACTTGCCGCATTATGTCGATGGAGGCCAGAGATATTCGAAAAGTATATACTTAACAACATACATATTGGCCTACATAGTAGAATGACGCCACAATACCTCACCAGAACCCCGCTAACTTTTAAAGGGGAATCAAGTACGAACACAATGACGCAATAATTAGCTCGATATCTCGAAAATTGGCAGATATATGGCGACTTTTCTATCCGCGTCACCAAATTTCGATGCATGTGTGGGGGTCACACCAGAACGTTCCAACTGAACACAGAAATGTCAATAAATCATACTATCGACATTCCAATCAATTCCGCGCGATTCCCTTATTATACTTCCATATTTTAATATGGAAGTATATTGTTATTCATATTTTTATTTTTCTTTTTCATTATTTATAGTTCTTAATATATTTTGTAACTCTTATATCTCAGACAGTTTAAAAGGTAGAACATTGGAATTTGGTAGGTATATGCACCTTGCCAAGTTACATGGAATCGAAACATTTAGGTTTGTGTCCCAACTTGATTTCCAGAGTTATGGCCCTTAAACAAAAAAAATGAAAAAAGTTTGTGCCCAGATCTTCTTTTATACGAAGCCAAACAGCTGAATTCGGTTCTCGTAATCGTGTTAACTAACGAAAGGGTAAGAATCGGGGAAATTTTCACCAAGGTCCGAAAACAATTTGTTGACCTGGGGAGGGGTGCAAAATTTGTCAATTTTTTTCTTGTCACCGATTCCAACCATTTTTACTGTCGGGTATCTATACGACGTACTGATGCTACTCGTGAAAGAATTTTGTAAATCGGTTGAGAAATGACCAAGTTATAACACATCGAAAAATGTACTAATAAAGTCCATGTATAGAAAGTGCTTGTGCCCAGATCTTCTCCTAGACGAAGCGCAACAACTGGATTTGGTCTATGTGAGCGTCTTAAACATAGACAGAAGACGAAACCAGGAAATTTTGACAAGGGTCCGCTCAAATATTTCCGGGCTAGGGGAGGGGCAAAATTTGTCAATTTGTTTTTGTCTCCGATTTGAACAAAAATGGTTGTGAAGTATCTATGAAATGTACTGAGTGTCGTTATGAGTGAATTTTATGAATCGGTTGAAAAATGTAGAAATTGTGGCCCCTTCCTTTTGTTCAAGTTTACAGAAAATGCACTATCAATTTAAATTCCTTCAACCGATCGTCACGTGTTTGGTGTCATTCGATGGGGAATTTCGAGTACTTCTAAACGACTACCCACTTGCCGCATTATGTCGATGGAGGCCAGAGATATTCGAAAAGTATATACTTAACAACATACATATTGGCCTACATAGTAGAATGACGCCACAATACCTCACCAGAACCCCGCTAACTTTTAAAGGGGAATCAAGTACGAACACAATGACGCAATAATTAGCTCGATATCTCGAAAATTGGCAGATATATGGCGACTTTTCTATCCGCGTCACCAAATTTCGATGCATGTGTGGGGGTCACACCAGAACGTTCCAACTGAACACAGAAATGTCAATAAATCATACTATCGACATTCCAATCAATTCCGCGCGATTCCCTTATCATACTTCCATATTTTAATATGGAAGTATATTGTTATTCATATTTTTATTTTTCTTTTTCATTATTTATAGTTCTTAATATATTTTGTAACTCTTATATCTCAGACAGTTTAAAAGGTAGAACATTGGAATTTGGTAGGTATATGCACCTTGCCAAGTTACATGGAATCGAAACATTTAGGTTTGTGTCCCAACTTGATTTCCAGAGTTATGGCCCTTAAACAAAAAAAATGAAAAAAGTTTGTGCCCAGATCTTCTTTTATACGAAGCCAAACAGCTGAATTCGGTTCTCGTAATCGTGTTAACTAACGAAAGGGTAAGAATCGGGGAAATTTTCACCAAGGTCCGAAAACAATTTGTTGACCTGGGGAGGGGTGCAAAATTTGTCAATTTTTTTCTTGTCACCGATTCCAACCATTTTTACTGTCGGGTATCTATACGACGTACTGATGCTACTCGTGAAAGAATTTTGTAAATCGGTTGAGAAATGACCAAGTTATAACACATCGAAAAATGTACTAATAAAGTCCATGTATAGAAAGTGCTTGTGCCCAGATCTTCTCCTAGACGAAGCGCAACAACTGGATTTGGTCTATGTGAGCGTCTTAAACATAGACAGAAGACGAAACCAGGAAATTTTGACAAGGGTCCGCTCAAATATTTCCGGGCTAGGGGAGGGGCAAAATTTGTCAATTTGTTTTTGTCTCCGATTTGAACAAAAATGGTTGTGAAGTATCTATGAAATGTACTGAGTGTCGTTATGAGTGAATTTTATGAATCGGTTGAAAAATGTAGAAATTGTGGCCCCTTCCTTTTGTTCAAGTTTACAGAAAATGCACTATCAATTTAAATTCCTTCAACCGATCGTCACGTGTTTGGTGTCATTCGATGGGGAATTTCGAGTACTTCTAAACGACTACCCACTTGCCGCATTATGTCGATGGAGGCCAGAGATATTCGAAAAGTATATACTTAACAACATACATATTGGCCTACATAGTAGAATGACGCCACAATACCTCACCAGAACCCCGCTAACTTTTAAAGGGGAATCAAGTACGAACACAATGACGCAATAATTAGCTCGATATCTCGAAAATTGGCAGATATATGGCGACTTTTCTATCCGCGTCACCAAATTTCGATGCATGTGTGGGGGTCACACCAGAACGTTCCAACTGAACACAGAAATGTCAATAAATCATACTATCGACATTCCAATCAATTCCGCGCGATTCCCTTATCATACTTCCATATTTTAATATGGAAGTATATTGTTATTCATATTTTTATTTTTCTTTTTCATTATTTATAGTTCTTAATATATTTTGTAACTCTTATATCTCAGACAGTTTAAAAGGTAGAACATTGGAATTTGGTAGGTATATGCACCTTGCCAAGTTACATGGAATCGAAACATTTAGGTTTGTGTCCCAACTTGATTTCCAGAGTTATGGCCCTTAAACAAAAAAAATGAAAAAAGTTTGTGCCCAGATCTTCTTTTATACGAAGCCAAACAGCTGAATTCGGTTCTCGTAATCGTGTTAACTAACGAAAGGGTAAGAATCGGGGAAATTTTCACCAAGGTCCGAAAACAATTTGTTGACCTGGGGAGGGGTGCAAAATTTGTCAATTTTTTTCTTGTCACCGATTCCAACCATTTTTACTGTCGGGTATCTATACGACGTACTGATGCTACTCGTGAAAGAATTTTGTAAATCGGTTGAGAAATGACCAAGTTATAACACATCGAAAAATGTACTAATAAAGTCCATGTATAGAAAGTGCTTGTGCCCAGATCTTCTCCTAGACGAAGCGCAACAACTGGATTTGGTCTATGTGAGCGTCTTAAACATAGACAGAAGACGAAACCAGGAAATTTTGACAAGGGTCCGCTCAAATATTTCCGGGCTAGGGGAGGGGCAAAATTTGTCAATTTGTTTTTGTCTCCGATTTGAACAAAAATGGTTGTGAAGTATCTATGAAATGTACTGAGTGTCGTTATGAGTGAATTTTATGAATCGGTTGAAAAATGTAGAAATTGTGGCCCCTTCCTTTTGTTCAAGTTTACAGAAAATGCACTATCAATTTAAATTCCTTCAACCGATCGTCACGTGTTTGGTGTCATTCGATGGGGAATTTCGAGTACTTCTAAACGACTACCCACTTGCCGCATTATGTCGATGGAGGCCAGAGATATTCGAAAAGTATATACTTAACAACATACATATTGGCCTACATAGTAGAATGACGCCACAATACCTCACCAGAACCCCGCTAACTTTTAAAGGGGAATCAAGTACGAACACAATGACGCAATAATTAGCTCGATATCTCGAAAATTGGCAGATATATGGCGACTTTTCTATCCGCGTCACCAAATTTCGATGCATGTGTGGGGGTCACACCAGAACGTTCCAACTGAACACAGAAATGTCAATAAATCATACTATCGACATTCCAATCAATTCCGCGCGATTCCCTTATTATACTTCCATATTTTAATATGGAAGTATATTGTTATTCATATTTTTATTTTTCTTTTTCATTATTTATAGTTCTTAATATATTTTGTAACTCTTATATCTCAGACAGTTTAAAAGGTAGAACATTGGAATTTGGTAGGTATATGCACCTTGCCAAGTTACATGGAATCGAAATATTTAGGTTTGTGTCCCAACTTGATTTCCAGAGTTATGGCCCTTAAACAAAAAAAATGAAAAAAGTTTGTGCCCAGATCTTCTTTTATACGAAGCCAAACAGCTGAATTCGGTTCTCGTAATCGTGTTAACTAACGAAAGGGTAAGAATCGGGGAAATTTTCACCAAGGTCCGAAAACAATTTGTTGACCTGGGGAGGGGTGCAAAATTTGTCAATTTGTTTCTTGTCACCGATTCCAACCATTTTTACTGTCGGGTATCTATACGACGTACTGATGCTACTCGTGAAAGAATTTTGTAAATCGGTTGAGAAATGACCAAGTTATAACACATCGAAAAATGTACTAATAAAGTCCATGTATAGAAAGTGCTTGTGCCCAGATCTTCTCCTAGACGAAGCGCAACAACTGGATTTGGTCTATGTGAGCGTCTTAAACATAGACAGAAGACGAAACCAGGAAATTTTGACAAGGGTCCGCTCAAATATTTCCGGGCTAGGGGAGGGGCAAAATTTGTCAATTTGTTTTTGTCTCCGATTTGAACAAAAATGGTTGTGAAGTATCTATGAAATGTACTGAGTGTCGTTATGAGTGAATTTTATGAATCGGTTGAAAAATGTAGAAATTGTGGCCCCTTCCTTTTGTTCAAGTTTACAGAAAATGCACTATCAATTTAAATTCCTTCAACCGATCGTCACGTGTTTGGTGTCATTCGATGGGGAATTTCGAGTACTTCTAAACGACTACCCACTTGCCGCATTATGTCGATGGAGGCCAGAGATATTCGAAAAGTATATACTTAACAACATACATATTGGCCTACATAGTAGAATGACGCCACAATACCTCACCAGAACCCCGCTAACTTTTAAAGGGGAATCAAGTACGAACACAATGACGCAATAATTAGCTCGATATCTCGAAAATTGGCAGATATATGGCGACTTTTCTATCCGCGTCACCAAATTTCGATGCATGTGTGGGGGTCACACCAGAACGTTCCAACTGAACACAGAAATGTCAATAAATCATACTATCGACATTCCAATCAATTCCGCGCGATTCCCTTATCATACTTCCATATTTTAATATGGAAGTATATTGTTATTCATATTTTTATTTTTCTTTTTCATTATTTATAGTTCTTAATATATTTTGTAACTCTTATATCTCAGACAGTTTAAAAGGTAGAACATTGGAATTTGGTAGGTATATGCACCTTGCCAAGTTACATGGAATCGAAACATTTAGGTTTGTGTCCCAACTTGATTTCCAGAGTTATGGCCCTTAAACAAAAAAAATGAAAAAAGTTTGTGCCCAGATCTTCTTTTATACGAAGCCAAACAGCTGAATTCGGTTCTCGTAATCGTGTTAACTAACGAAAGGGTAAGAATCGGGGAAATTTTCACCAAGGTCCGAAAACAATTTGTTGACCTGGGGAGGGGTGCAAAATTTGTCAATTTTTTTCTTGTCACCGATTCCAACCATTTTTACTGTCGGGTATCTATACGACGTACTGATGCTACTCGTGAAAGAATTTTGTAAATCGGTTGAGAAATGACCAAGTTATAACACATCGAAAAATGTACTAATAAAGTCCATGTATAGAAAGTGCTTGTGCCCAGATCTTCTCCTAGACGAAGCGCAACAACTGGATTTGGTCTATGTGAGCGTCTTAAACATAGACAGAAGACGAAACCAGGAAATTTTGACAAGGGTCCGCTCAAATATTTCCGGGCTAGGGGAGGGGCAAAATTTGTCAATTTGTTTTTGTCTCCGATTTGAACAAAAATGGTTGTGAAGTATCTATGAAATGTACTGAGTGTCGTTATGAGTGAATTTTATGAATCGGTTGAAAAATGTAGAAATTGTGGCCCCTTCCTTTTGTTCAAGTTTACAGAAAATGCACTATCAATTTAAATTCCTTCAACCGATCGTCACGTGTTTGGTGTCATTCGATGGGGAATTTCGAGTACTTCTAAACGACTACCCACTTGCCGCATTATGTCGATGGAGGCCAGAGATATTCGAAAAGTATATACTTAACAACATACATATTGGCCTACATAGTAGAATGACGCCACAATACCTCACCAGAACCCCGCTAACTTTTAAAGGGGAATCAAGTACGAACACAATGACGCAATAATTAGCTCGATATCTCGAAAATTGGCAGATATATGGCGACTTTTCTATCCGCGTCACCAAATTTCGATGCATGTGTGGGGGTCACACCAGAACGTTCCAACTGAACACAGAAATGTCAATAAATCATACTATCGACATTCCAATCAATTCCGCGCGATTCCCTTATCATACTTCCATATTTTAATATGGAAGTATATTGTTATTCATATTTTTATTTTTTATTTTTCATTATTTATAGTTCTTAATATATTTTGTAACTCTTATATCTCAGACAGTTTAAAAGGTAGAACATTGGAATTTGGTAGGTATATGCACCTTGCCAAGTTACATGGAATCGAAACATTTAGGTTTGTGTCCCAACTTGATTTCCAGAGTTATGGCCCTTAAACAAAAAAAATGAAAAAAGTTTGTGCCCAGATCTTCTTTTATACGAAGCCAAACAGCTGAATTCGGTTCTCGTAATCGTGTTAACTAACGAAAGGGTAAGAATCGGGGAAATTTTCACCAAGGTCCGAAAACAATTTGTTGACCTGGGGAGGGGTGCAAAATTTGTCAATTTTTTTCTTGTCACCGATTCCAACCATTTTTACTGTCGGGTATCTATACGACGTACTGATGCTACTCGTGAAAGAATTTTGTAAATCGGTTGAGAAATGACCAAGTTATAACACATCGAAAAATGTACTAATAAAGTCCATGTATAGAAAGTGCTTGTGCCCAGATCTTCTCCTAGACGAAGCGCAACAACTGGATTTGGTCTATGTGAGCGTCTTAAACATAGACAGAAGACGAAACCAGGAAATTTTGACAAGGGTCCGCTCAAATATTTCCGGGCTAGGGGAGGGGCAAAATTTGTCAATTTGTTTTTGTCTCCGATTTGAACAAAAATGGTTGTGAAGTATCTATGAAATGTACTGAGTGTCGTTATGAGTGAATTTTATGAATCGGTTGAAAAATGTAGAAATTGTGGCCCCTTCCTTTTGTTCAAGTTTACAGAAAATGCACTATCAATTTAAATTCCTTCAACCGATCGTCACGTGTTTGGTGTCATTCGATGGGGAATTTCGAGTACTTCTAAACGACTACCCATTTGCCGCATTATGTCGATGGAGGCCAGAGATATTCGAAAAGTATATACTTAACAACATACATATTGGCCTACATAGTAGAATGACGCCACAATACCTCACCAGAACCCGCTAACTTTTAAAGGGGAATCAAGTACGAACACAATGACGCAATAATTAGCTCGATATCTCGAAAATTGGCAGATATATGGCGACTTTTCTATCCGCGTCACCAAATTTCGATGCATGTGTGGGGGTCACACCAGAACGTTCCAACTGAACACAGAAATGTCAATAAATCATACTATCGACATTCCAATCAATTCCGCGCGATTCCCTTATTATACTTCCATATTTTAATATGGAAGTATATTGTTATTCATATTTTTATTTTTATTTTTCATTATTTATAGTTCTTAATATATTTTGTAACTCTTATATCTCAGACAGTTTAAAAGGTAGAACATTGGAATTTGGTAGGTATATGCACCTTGCCAAGTTACATGGAATCGAAACATTTAGGTTTGTGTCCCAACTTGATTTCCAGAGTTATGGCCCTTAAACAAAAAAAATGAAAAAAGTTTGTGCCCAGATCTTCTTTTATACGAAGCCAAACAGCTGAATTCGGTTCTCGTAATCGTGTTAACTAACGAAAGGGTAAGAATCGGGGAAATTTTCACCAAGGTCCGAAAACAATTTGTTGACCTGGGGAGGGGTGCAAAATTTGTCAATTTTTTTCTTGTCACCGATTCCAACCATTTTTACTGTCGGGTATCTATACGACGTACTGATGCTACTCGTGAAAGAATTTTGTAAATCGGTTGAGAAATGACCAAGTTATAACACATCGAAAAATGTACTAATAAAGTCCATGTATAGAAAGTGCTTGTGCCCAGATCTTCTCCTAGACGAAGCGCAACAACTGGATTTGGTCTATGTGAGCGTCTTAAACATAGACAGAAGACGAAACCAGGAAATTTTGACAAGGGTCCGCTCAAATATTTCCGGGCTAGGGGAGGGGCAAAATTTGTCAATTTGTTTTTGTCTCCGATTTGAACAAAAATGGTTGTGAAGTATCTATGAAATGTACTGAGTGTCGTTATGAGTGAATTTTATGAATCGGTTGAAAAATGTAGAAATTGTGGCCCCTTCCTTTTGTTCAAGTTTACAGAAAATGCACTATCAATTTAAATTCCTTCAACCGATCGTCACGTGTTTGGTGTCATTCGATGGGGAATTTCGAGTACTTCTAAACGACTACCCACTTGCCGCATTATGTCGATGGAGGCCAGAGATATTCGAAAAGTATATACTTAACAACATACATATTGGCCTACATAGTAGAATGACGCCACAATACCTCACCAGAACCCCGCTAACTTTTAAAGGGGAATCAAGTACGAACACAATGACGCAATAATTAGCTCGATATCTCGAAAATTGGCAGATATATGGCGACTTTTCTATCCGCGTCACCAAATTTCGATGCATGTGTGGGGGTCACACCAGAACGTTCCAACTGAACACAGAAATGTCAATAAATCATACTATCGACATTCCAATCAATTCCGCGCGATTCCCTTATTATACTTCCATATTTTAATATGGAAGTATATTGTTATTCATATTTTTATTTTTATTTTTCATTATTTATAGTTCTTAATATATTTTGTAACTCTTATATCTCAGACAGTTTAAAAGGTAGAACATTGGAATTTGGTAGGTATATGCACCTTGCCAAGTTACATGGAATCGAAACATTTAGGTTTGTGTCCCAACTTGATTTCCAGAGTTATGGCCCTTAAACAAAAAAAATGAAAAAAGTTTGTGCCCAGATCTTCTTTTATACGAAGCCAAACAGCTGAATTCGGTTCTCGTAATCGTGTTAACTAACGAAAGGGTAAGAATCGGGGAAATTTTCACCAAGGTCCGAAAACAATTTGTTGACCTGGGGAGGGGTGCAAAATTTGTCAATTTTTTTCTTGTCACCGATTCCAACCATTTTTACTGTCGGGTATCTATACGACGTACTGATGCTACTCGTGAAAGAATTTTGTAAATCGGTTGAGAAATGACCAAGTTATAACACATCGAAAAATGTACTAATAAAGTCCATGTATAGAAAGTGCTTGTGCCCAGATCTTCTCCTAGACGAAGCGCAACAACTGGATTTGGTCTATGTGAGCGTCTTAAACATAGACAGAAGACGAAACCAGGAAATTTTGACAAGGGTCCGCTCAAATATTTCCGGGCTAGGGGAGGGGCAAAATTTGTCAATTTGTTTTTGTCTCCGATTTGAACAAAAATGGTTGTGAAGTATCTATGAAATGTACTGAGTGTCGTTATGAGTGAATTTTATGAATCGGTTGAAAAATGTAGAAATTGTGGCCCCTTCCTTTTGTTCAAGTTTACAGAAAATGCACTATCAATTTAAATTCCTTCAACCGATCGTCACGTGTTTGGTGTCATTCGATGGGGAATTTCGAGTACTTCTAAACGACTACCCACTTGCCGCATTATGTCGATGGAGGCCAGAGATATTCGAAAAGTATATACTTAACAACATACATATTGGCCTACATAGTAGAATGACGCCACAATACCTCACCAGAACCCCGCTAACTTTTAAAGGGGAATCAAGTACGAACACAATGACGCAATAATTAGCTCGATATCTCGAAAATTGGCAGATATATGGCGACTTTTCTATCCGCGTCACCAAATTTCGATGCATGTGTGGGGGTCACACCAGAACGTTCCAACTGAACACAGAAATGTCAATAAATCATACTATCGACATTCCAATCAATTCCGCGCGATTCCCTTATTATACTTCCATATTTTAATATGGAAGTATATTGTTATTCATATTTTTATTTTCTTTTTCATTATTTATAGTTCTTAATATATTTTGTAACTCTTATATCTCAGACAGTTTAAAAGGTAGAACATTGGAATTTGGTAGGTATATGCACCTTGCCAAGTTACATGGAATCGAAACATTTAGGTTTGTGTCCCAACTTGATTTCCAGAGTTATGGCCCTTAAACAAAAAAAATGAAAAAAGTTTGTGCCCAGATCTTCTTTTATACGAAGCCAAACAGCTGAATTCGGTTCTCGTAATCGTGTTAACTAACGAAAGGGTAAGAATCGGGGAAATTTTCACCAAGGTCCGAAAACAATTTGTTGACCTGGGGAGGGGTGCAAAATTTGTCAATTTTTTTCTTGTCACCGATTCCAACCATTTTTACTGTCGGGTATCTATACGACGTACTGATGCTACTCGTGAAAGAATTTTGTAAATCGGTTGAGAAATGACCAAGTTATAACACATCGAAAAATGTACTAATAAAGTCCATGTATAGAAAGTGCTTGTGCCCAGATCTTCTCCTAGACGAAGCGCAACAACTGGATTTGGTCTATGTGAGCGTCTTAAACATAGACAGAAGACGAAACCAGGAAATTTTGACAAGGGTCCGCTCAAATATTTCCGGGCTAGGGGAGGGGCAAAATTTGTCAATTTGTTTTTGTCTCCGATTTGAACAAAAATGGTTGTGAAGTATCTATGAAATGTACTGAGTGTCGTTATGAGTGAATTTTATGAATCGGTTGAAAAATGTAGAAATTGTGGCCCCTTCCTTTTGTTCAAGTTTACAGAAAATGCACTATCAATTTAAATTCCTTCAACCGATCGTCACGTGTTTGGTGTCATTCGATGGGGAATTTCGAGTACTTCTAAACGACTACCCACTTGCCGCATTATGTCGATGGAGGCCAGAGATATTCGAAAAGTATATACTTAACAACATACATATTGGCCTACATAGTAGAATGACGCCACAATACCTCACCAGAACCCCGCTAACTTTTAAAGGGGAATCAAGTACGAACACAATGACGCAATAATTAGCTCGATATCTCGAAAATTGGCAGATATATGGCGACTTTTCTATCCGCGTCACCAAATTTCGATGCATGTGTGGGGGTCACACCAGAACGTTCCAACTGAACACAGAAATGTCAATAAATCATACTATCGACATTCCAATCAATTCCGCGCGATTCCCTTATTATACTTCCATATTTTAATATGGAAGTATATTGTTATTCATATTTTTATTTTTCTTTTTCATTATTTATAGTTCTTAATATATTTTGTAACTCTTATATCTCAGACAGTTTAAAAGGTAGAACATTGGAATTTGGTAGGTATATGCACCTTGCCAAGTTACATGGAATCGAAACATTTAGGTTTGTGTCCCAACTTGATTTCCAGAGTTATGGCCCTTAAACAAAAAAAATGAAAAAAGTTTGTGCCCAGATCTTCTTTTATACGAAGCCAAACAGCTGAATTCGGTTCTCGTAATCGTGTTAACTAACGAAAGGGTAAGAATCGGGGAAATTTTCACCAAGGTCCGAAAACAATTTGTTGACCTGGGGAGGGGTGCAAAATTTGTCAATTTTTTTCTTGTCACCGATTCCAACCATTTTTACTGTCGGGTATCTATACGACGTACTGATGCTACTCGTGAAAGAATTTTGTAAATCGGTTGAGAAATGACCAAGTTATAACACATCGAAAAATGTACTAATAAAGTCCATGTATAGAAAGTGCTTGTGCCCAGATCTTCTCCTAGACGAAGCGCAACAACTGGATTTGGTCTATGTGAGCGTCTTAAACATAGACAGAAGACGAAACCAGGAAATTTTGACAAGGGTCCGCTCAAATATTTCCGGGCTAGGGGAGGGGCAAAATTTGTCAATTTGTTTTTGTCTCCGATTTGAACAAAAATGGTTGTGAAGTATCTATGAAATGTACTGAGTGTCGTTATGAGTGAATTTTATGAATCGGTTGAAAAATGTAGAAATTGTGGCCCCTTCCTTTTGTTCAAGTTTACAGAAAATGCACTATCAATTTAAATTCCTTCAACCGATCGTCACGTGTTTGGTGTCATTCGATGGGGAATTTCGAGTACTTCTAAACGACTACCCACTTGCCGCATTATGTCGATGGAGGCCAGAGATATTCGAAAAGTATATACTTAACAACATACATATTGGCCTACATAGTAGAATGACGCCACAATACCTCACCAGAACCCCGCTAACTTTTAAAGGGGAATCAAGTACGAACACAATGACGCAATAATTAGCTCGATATCTCGAAAATTGGCAGATATATGGCGACTTTTCTATCCGCGTCACCAAATTTCGATGCATGTGTGGGGGTCACACCAGAACGTTCCAACTGAACACAGAAATGTCAATAAATCATACTATCGACATTCCAATCAATTCCGCGCGATTCCCTTATTATACTTCCATATTTTAATATGGAAGTATATTGTTATTCATATTTTTATTTTTATTTTTCATTATTTATAGTTCTTAATATATTTTGTAACTCTTATATCTCAGACAGTTTAAAAGGTAGAACATTGGAATTTGGTAGGTATATGCACCTTGCCAAGTTACATGGAATCGAAACATTTAGGTTTGTGTCCCAACTTGATTTCCAGAGTTATGGCCCTTAAACAAAAAAAATGAAAAAAGATTGTGCCCAGATCTTCTTTTATACGAAGCCAAACAGCTGAATTCGGTTCTCGTAATCGTGTTAACTAACGAAAGGGTAATAATCGGGGAAATTTTCACCAAGGTCCGAAAACAATTTGTTGACCTGGGGAGGGGTGCAAAATTTGTCAATTTTTTTCTTGTCACCGATTCCAACCATTTTTACTGTCGGGTATCTAGTCGACGTACTGATGCTACTCGTGAAAGAATTTTGTAAATCGGTTGAGAAATGACCAAGTTATAACACATCGAAAAATGTACTAATAAAGTCCATGTATAGAAAGTGCTTGTGCCCAGATCTTCTCCTAGACGAAGCGCAACAACTGGATTTGGTCTATGTGAGCGTCTTAAACATAGACAGAAGACGAAACCAGGAAATTTTGACAAGGGTCCGCTCAAATATTTCCGGGCTAGGGGAGGGGCAAAATTTGTCAATTTGTTTTTGTCTCCGATTTGAACAAAAATGGTTGTGAAGTATCTATGAAATGTACTGAGTGTCGTTATGAGTGAATTTTATGAATCGGTTGAAAAATGTAGAAATTGTGGCCCCTTCCTTTTGTTCAAGTTTACAGAAAATGCACTATCAATTTAAATTCCTTCAACCGATCGTCACGTGTTTGGTGTCATTCGATGGGGAATTTCGAGTACTTCTAAACGACTACCCACTTGCCGCATTATGTCGATGGAGGCCAGAGATATTCGAAAAGTATATACTTAACAACATACATATTGGCCTACATAGTAGAATGACGCCACAATACCTCACCAGAACCCCGCTAACTTTTAAAGGGGAATCAAGTACGAACACAATGACGCAATAATTAGCTCGATATCTCGAAAATTGGCAGATATATGGCGACTTTTCTATCCGCGTCACCAAATTTCGATGCATGTGTGGGGGTCACACCAGAACGTTCCAACTGAACACAGAAATGTCAATAAATCATACTATCGACATTCCAATCAATTCCGCGCGATTCCCTTATTATACTTCCATATTTTAATATGGAAGTATATTGTTATTCATATTTTTATTTTTCTTTTTCATTATTTATAGTTCTTAATATATTTTGTAACTCTTATATCTCAGACAGTTTAAAAGGTAGAACATTGGAATTTGGTAGGTATATGCACCTTGCCAAGTTACATGGAATCGAAACATTTAGGTTTGTGTCCCAACTTGATTTCCAGAGTTATGGCCCTTAAACAAAAAAAATGAAAAAAGTTTGTGCCCAGATCTTCTTTTATACGAAGCCAAACAGCTGAATTCGGTTCTCGTAATCGTGTTAACTAACGAAAGGGTAAGAATCGGGGAAATTTTCACCAAGGTCCGAAAACAATTTGTTGACCTGGGGAGGGGTGCAAAATTTGTCAATTTTTTTCTTGTCACCGATTCCAACCATTTTTACTGTCGGGTATCGATACGACGTACTGATGCTACTCGTGAAAGAATTTTGTAAATCGGTTGAGAAATGACCAAGTTATAACACATCGAAAAATGTACTAATAAAGTCCATGTATAGAAAGTGCTTGTGCCCAGATCTTCTCCTAGACGAAGCGCAACAACTGGATTTGGTCTATGTGAGCGTCTTAAACATAGACAGAAGACGAAACCAGGAAATTTTGACAAGGGTCCGCTCAAATATTTCCGGGCTAGGGGAGGGGCAAAATTTGTCAATTTGTTTTTGTCTCCGATTTGAACAAAAATGGTTGTGAAGTATCTATGAAATGTACTGAGTGTCGTTATGAGTGAATTTTATGAATCGGTTGAAAAATGTAGAAATTGTGGCCCCTTCCTTTTGATCAAGTTTACAGAAAATGCACTATCAATTTAAATTCCTTCAACCGATCGTCACGTGTTTGGTGTCATTCGATGGGAAATTTCGAGTACTTCTAAACGACTACCCACTTGCCGCATTATGTCGATGGAGGCCAGAGATATTCGAAAAGTATATACTTAACAACATACATATTGGCCTACATAGTAGAATGACGCCACAATACCTCACCAGAACCCCGCTAACTTTTAAAGGGGAATCAAGTACGAACACAATGACGCAATAATTAGCTCGATATCTCGAAAATTGGCAGATATATGGCGACTTTTCTATCCGCGTCACCAAATTTCGATGCATGTGTGGGGGTCACACCAGAACGTTCCAACTGAACACAGAAATGTCAATAAATCATACTATCGACATTCCAATCAATTCCGCGCGATTCCCTTATTATACTTCCATATTTTAATATGGAAGTATATTGTTATTCATATTTTTATTTTTATTTTTCATTATTTATAGTTCTTAATATATTTTGTAACTCTTATATCTCAGACAGTTTAAAAGGTAGAACATTGGAATTTGGTAGGTATATGCACCTTGCCAAGTTACATGGAATCGAAACATTTAGGTTTGTGTCCCAACTTGATTTCCAGAGTTATGGCCCTTAAACAAAAAAAATGAAAAAAGTTTGTGCCCAGATCTTCTTTTATACGAAGCCAAACAGCTGAATTCGGTTCTCGTAATCGTGTTAACTAACGAAAGGGTAAGAATCGGGGAAATTTTCACCAAGGTCCGAAAACAATTTGTTGACCTGGGGAGGGGTGCAAAATTTGTCAATTTTTTTCTTGTCACCGATTCCAACCATTTTTACTGTCGGGTATCTATACGACGTACTGATGCTACTCGTGAAAGAATTTTGTAAATCGGTTGAGAAATGACCAAGTTATAACACATCGAAAAATGTACTAATAAAGTCCATGTATAGAAAGTGCTTGTGCCCAGATCTTCTCCTAGACGAAGCGCAACAACTGGATTTGGTCTATGTGAGCGTCTTAAACATAGACAGAAGACGAAACCAGGAAATTTTGACAAGGGTCCGCTCAAATATTTCCGGGCTAGGGGAGGGGCAAAATTTGTCAATTTGTTTTTGTCTCCGATTTGAACAAAAATGGTTGTGAAGTATCTATGAAATGTACTGAGTGTCGTTATGAGTGAATTTTATGAATCGGTTGAAAAATGTAGAAATTGTGGCCCCTTCCTTTTGTTCAAGTTTACAGAAAATGCACTATCAATTTAAATTCCTTCAACCGATCGTCACGTGTTTGGTGTCATTCGATGGGGAATTTCGAGTACTTCTAAACGACTACCCACTTGCCGCATTATGTCGATGGAGGCCAGAGATATTCGAAAAGTATATACTTAACAACATACATATTGGCCTACATAGTAGAATGACGCCACAATACCTCACCAGAACCCCGCTAACTTTTAAAGGGGAATCAAGTACGAACACAATGACGCAATAATTAGCTCGATATCTCGAAAATTGGCAGATATATGGCGACTTTTCTATCCGCGTCACCAAATTTCGATGCATGTGTGGGGGTCACACCAGAACGTTCCAACTGAACACAGAAATGTCAATAAATCATACTATCGACATTCCAATCAATTCCGCGCGATTCCCTTATTATACTTCCATATTTTAATATGGAAGTATATTGTTATTCATATTTTTATTTTTTCTTTTTCATTATTTATAGTTCTTAATATATTTTGTAACTCTTATATCTCAGACAGTTTAAAAGGTAGAACATTGGAATTTGGTAGGTATATGCACCTTGCCAAGTTACATGGAATCGAAACATTTAGGTTTGTGTCCCAACTTGATTTCCAGAGTTATGGCCCTTAAACAAAAAAAATGAAAAAAGTTTGTGCCCAGATCTTCTTTTATACGAAGCCAAACAGCTGAATTCGGTTCTCGTAATCGTGTTAACTAACGAAAGGGTAAGAATCGGAGAAATTTTCACCAAGGTCCGAAAACAATTTGTTGACCTGGGGAGGGGTGCAAAATTTGTCAATTTTTTTCTTGTCACCGATTCCAACCATTTTTACTGTCGGGTATCTATACGACGTACTGATGCTACTCGTGAAAGAATTTTGTAAATCGGTTGAGAAATGACCAAGTTATAACACATCGAAAAATGTACTAATAAAGTCCATGTATAGAAAGTGCTTGTGCCCAGATCTTCTCCTAGACGAAGCGCAACAACTGGATTTGGTCTATGTGAGCGTCTTAAACATAGACAGAAGACGAAACCAGGAAATTTTGACAAGGGTCCGCTCAAATATTTCCGGGCTAGGGGAGGGGCAAAATTTGTCAATTTGTTTTTGTCTCCGATTTGAACAAAAATGGTTGTGAAGTATCTATGAAATGTACTGAGTGTCGTTATGAGTGAATTTTATGAATCGGTTGAAAAATGTAGAAATTGTGGCCCCTTCCTTTTGTTCAAGTTTACAGAAAATGCACTATCAATTTAAATTCCTTCAACCGATCGTCACGTGTTTGGTGTCATTCGATGGGGAATTTCGAGTACTTCTAAACGACTACCCACTTGCCGCATTATGTCGATGGAGGCCAGAGATATTCGAAAAGTATATACTTAACAACATACATATTGGCCTACATAGTAGAATGACGCCACAATACCTCACCAGAACCCCGCTAACTTTTAAAGGGGAATCAAGTACGAACACAATGACGCAATAATTAGCTCGATATCTCGAAAATTGGCAGATATATGGCGACTTTTCTATCCGCGTCACCAAATTTCGATGCATGTGTGGGGGTCACACCAGAACGTTCCAACTGAACACAGAAATGTCAATAAATCATACTATCGACATTCCAATCAATTCCGCGCGATTCCCTTATTATACTTCCATATTTTAATATGGAAGTATATTGTTATTCATATTTTTATTTTTATTTTTCATTATTTATAGTTCTTAATATATTTTGTAACTCTTATATCTCAGACAGTTTAAAAGGTAGAACATTGGAATTTGGTAGGTATATGCACCTTGCCAAGTTACATGGAATCGAAACATTTAGGTTTGTGTCCCAACTTGATTTCCAGAGTTATGGCCCTTAAACAAAAAAAATGAAAAAAGTTTGTGCCCAGATCTTCTTTTATACGAAGCCAAACAGCTGAATTCGGTTCTCGTAATCGTGTTAACTAACGAAAGGGTAAGAATCGGGGAAATTTTCACCAAGGTCCGAAAACAATTTGTTGACCTGGGGAGGGGTGCAAAATTTGTCAATTTTTTTCTTGTCACCGATTCCAACCATTTTTACTGTCGGGTATCTATACGACGTACTGATGCTACTCGTGAAAGAATTTTGTAAATCGGTTGAGAAATGACCAAGTTATAACACATCGAAAAATGTACTAATAAAGTCCATGTATAGAAAGTGCTTGTGCCCAGATCTTCTCCTAGACGAAGCGCAACAACTGGATTTGGTCTATGTGAGCGTCTTAAACATAGACAGAAGACGAAACCAGGAAATTTTGACAAGGGTCCGCTCAAATATTTCCGGGCTAGGGGAGGGGCAAAATTTGTCAATTTGTTTTTGTCTCCGATTTGAACAAAAATGGTTGTGAAGTATCTATGAAATGTACTGAGTGTCGTTATGAGTGAATTTTATGAATCGGTTGAAAAATGTAGAAATTGTGGCCCCTTCCTTTTGTTCAAGTTTACAGAAAATGCACTATCAATTTAAATTCCTTCAACCGATCGTCACGTGTTTGGTGTCATTCGATGGGGAATTTCGAGTACTTCTAAACGACTACCCACTTGCCGCATTATGTCGATGGAGGCCAGAGATATTCGAAAAGTATATACTTAACAACATACATATTGGCCTACATAGTAGAATGACGCCACAATACCTCACCAGAACCCCGCTAACTTTTAAAGGGGAATCAAGTACGAACACAATGACGCAATAATTAGCTCGATATCTCGAAAATTGGCAGATATATGGCGACTTTTCTATCCGCGTCACCAAATTTCGATGCATGTGTGGGGGTCACACCAGAACGTTCCAACTGAACACAGAAATGTCAATAAATCATACTATCGACATTCCAATCAATTCCGCGCGATTCCCTTATTATACTTCCATATTTTAATATGGAAGTATATTGTTATTCATATTTTTATTTTTCCTTTTTCATTATTTATAGTTCTTAATATATTTTGTAACTCTTATATCTCAGACAGTTTAAAAGGTAGAACATTGGAATTTGGTAGGTATATGCACCTTGCCAAGTTACATGGAATCGAAACATTTAGGTTTGTGTCCCAACTTGATTTCCAGAGTTATGGCCCTTAAACAAAAAAAATGAAAAAAGTTTGTGCCCAGATCTTCTTTTATACGAAGCCAAACAGCTGAATTCGGTTCTCGTAATCGTGTTAACTAACGAAAGGGTAAGAATCGGGGAAATTTTCACCAAGGTCCGAAAACAATTTGTTGACCTGGGGAGGGGTGCAAAATTTGTCAATTTTTTTCTTGTCACCGATTCCAACCATTTTTACTGTCGGGTATCTATACGACGTACTGATGCTACTCGTGAAAGAATTTTGTAAATCGGTTGAGAAATGACCAAGTTATAACACATCGAAAAATGTACTAATAAAGTCCATGTATAGAAAGTGCTTGTGCCCAGATCTTCTCCTAGACGAAGCGCAACAACTGGATTTGGTCTATGTGAGCGTCTTAAACATAGACAGAAGACGAAACCAGGAAATTTTGACAAGGGTCCGCTCAAATATTTCCGGGCTAGGGGAGGGGCAAAATTTGTCAATTTGTTTTTGTCTCCGATTTGAACAAAAATGGTTGTGAAGTATCTATGAAATGTACTGAGTGTCGTTATGAGTGAATTTTATGAATCGGTTGAAAAATGTAGAAATTGTGGCCCCTTCCTTTTGTTCAAGTTTACAGAAAATGCACTATCAATTTAAATTCCTTCAACCGATCGTCACGTGTTTGGTGTCATTCGATGGGGAATTTCGAGTACTTCTAAACGACTACCCACTTGCCGCATTATGTCGATGGAGGCCAGAGATATTCGAAAAGTATATACTTAACAACATACATATTGGCCTACATAGTAGAATGACGCCACAATACCTCACCAGAACCCCGCTAACTTTTAAAGGGGAATCAAGTACGAACACAATGACGCAATAATTAGCTCGATATCTCGAAAATTGGCAGATATATGGCGACTTTTCTATCCGCGTCACCAAATTTCGATGCATGTGTGGGGGTCACACCAGAACGTTCCAACTGAACACAGAAATGTCAATAAATCATACTATCGACATTCCAATCAATTCCGCGCGATTCCCTTATTATACTTCCATATTTTAATATGGAAGTATATTGTTATTCATATTTTTATTTTTTCTTTTTCATTATTTATAGTTCTTAATATATTTTGTAACTCTTATATCTCAGACAGTTTAAAAGGTAGAACATTGGAATTTGGTAGGTATATGCACCTTGCCAAGTTACATGGAATCGAAACATTTAGGTTTGTGTCCCAACTTGATTTCCAGAGTTATGGCCCTTAAACAAAAAAAATGAAAAAAGTTTGTGCCCAGATCTTCTTTTATACGAAGCCAAACAGCTGAATTCGGTTCTCGTAATCGTGTTAACTAACGAAAGGGTAAGAATCGGGGAAATTTTCACCAAGGTCCGAAAACAATTTGTTGACCTGGGGAGGGGTGCAAAATTTGTCAATTTTTTTCTTGTCACCGATTCCAACCATTTTTACTGTCGGGTATCTATACGACGTACTGATGCTACTCGTGAAAGAATTTTGTAAATCGGTTGAGAAATGACCAAGTTATAACACATCGAAAAATGTACTAATAAAGTCCATGTATAGAAAGTGCTTGTGCCCAGATCTTCTCCTAGACGAAGCGCAACAACTGGATTTGGTCTATGTGAGCGTCTTAAACATAGACAGAAGACGAAACCAGGAAATTTTGACAAGGGTCCGCTCAAATATTTCCGGGCTAGGGGAGGGGCAAAATTTGTCAATTTGTTTTTGTCTCCGATTTGAACAAAAATGGTTGTGAAGTATCTATGAAATGTACTGAGTGTCGTTATGAGTGAATTTTATGAATCGGTTGAAAAATGTAGAAATTGTGGCCCCTTCCTTTTGTTCAAGTTTACAGAAAATGCACTATCAATTTAAATTCCTTCAACCGATCGTCACGTGTTTGGTGTCATTCGATGGGGAATTTCGAGTACTTCTAAACGACTACCCACTTGCCGCATTATGTCGATGGAGGCCAGAGATATTCGAAAAGTATATACTTAACAACATACATATTGGCCTACATAGTAGAATGACGCCACAATACCTCACCAGAACCCCGCTAACTTTTAAAGGGGAATCAAGTACGAACACAATGACGCAATAATTAGCTCGATATCTCGAAAATTGGCAGATATATGGCGACTTTTCTATCCGCGTCACCAAATTTCGATGCATGTGTGGGGGTCACACCAGAACGTTCCAACTGAACACAGAAATGTCAATAAATCATACTATCGACATTCCAATCAATTCCGCGCGATTCCCTTATTATACTTCCATATTTTAATATGGAAGTATATTGTTATTCATATTTTTATTTTTCTTTTTCATTATTTATAGTTCTTAATATATTTTGTAACTCTTATATCTCAGACAGTTTAAAAGGTAGAACATTGGAATTTGGTAGGTATATGCACCTTGCCAAGTTACATGGAATCGAAACATTTAGGTTTGTGTCCCAACTTGATTTCCAGAGTTATGGCCCTTAAACAAAAAAAATGAAAAAAGTTTGTGCCCAGATCTTCTTTTATACGAAGCCAAACAGCTGAATTCGGTTCTCGTAATCGTGTTAACTAACGAAAGGGTAAGAATCGGGGAAATTTTCACCAAGGTCCGAAAACAATTTGTTGACCTGGGGAGGGGTGCAAAATTTGTCAATTTTTTTCTTGTCACCGATTCCAACCATTTTTACTGTCGGGTATCTATACGACGTACTGATGCTACTCGTGAAAGAATTTTGTAAATCGGTTGAGAAATGACCAAGTTATAACACATCGAAAAATGTACTAATAAAGTCCATGTATAGAAAGTGCTTGTGCCCAGATCTTCTCCTAGACGAAGCGCAACAACTGGATTTGGTCTATGTGAGCGTCTTAAACATAGACAGAAGACGAAACCAGGAAATTTTGACAAGGGTCCGCTCAAATATTTCCGGGCTAGGGGAGGGGCAAAATTTGTCAATTTGTTTTTGTCTCCGATTTGAACAAAAATGGTTGTGAAGTATCTATGAAATGTACTGAGTGTCGTTATGAGTGAATTTTATGAATCGGTTGAAAAATGTAGAAATTGTGGCCCCTTCCTTTTGTTCAAGTTTACAGAAAATGCACTATCAATTTAAATTCCTTCAACCGATCGTCACGTGTTTGGTGTCATTCGATGGGGAATTTCGAGTACTTCTAAACGACTACCCACTTGCCGCATTATGTCGATGGAGGCCAGAGATATTCGAAAAGTATATACTTAACAACATACATATTGGCCTACATAGTAGAATGACGCCACAATACCTCACCAGAACCCCGCTAACTTTTAAAGGGGAATCAAGTACGAACACAATGACGCAATAATTAGCTCGATATCTCGAAAATTGGCAGATATATGGCGACTTTTCTATCCGCGTCACCAAATTTCGATGCATGTGTGGGGGTCACACCAGAACGTTCCAACTGAACACAGAAATGTCAATAAATCATACTATCGACATTCCAATCAATTCCGCGCGATTCCCTTATTATACTTCCATATTTTAATATGGAAGTATATTGTTATTCATATTTTTATTTTTATTTTTCATTATTTATAGTTCTTAATATATTTTGTAACTCTTATATCTCAGACAGTTTAAAAGGTAGAACATTGGAATTTGGTAGGTATATGCACCTTGCCAAGTTACATGGAATCGAAACATTTAGGTTTGTGTCCCAACTAGATTTCCAGAGTTATGGCCCTTAAACAAAAAAAAATGAAAAAAGTTTGTGCCCAGATCTTCTTTTATACGAAGCCAAACAGCTGACATCGGTTCTCGTAATCGTGTTAACTAACGAAAGGGTAAGAATCGGGGAAATTTTCACCAAGGTCCGAAAACAATTTGTTGACCTGGGGAGGGGTGCAAAATTTGTCAATTTTTTTCTTGTCACCGATTCCAACCATTTTTACTGTCGGATATCTATACGACGTACTGATGCTACTCGTGAAAGAATTTTGTAAATCGGTTGAGAAATGACCAAGTTATAACACATCGAAAAATGTACTAATAAAGTCCATGTATAGAAAGTGCTTGTGCCCAGATCTTCTCCTAGACGAAGCGCAACAACTGGATTTGGTCTATGTGAGCGTCTTAAACATAGACAGAAGACGAAACCAGGAAATTTTGACAAGGGTCCGCTCAAATATTTCCGGGCTAGGGGAGGGGCAAAATTTGTCAATTTGTTTTTGTCTCCGATTTGAACAAAAATGGTTGTGAAGTATCTATGAAATGTACTGAGTGTCGTTATGAGTGAATTTTATGAATCGGTTGAAAAATGTAGAAATTGTGGCCCCTTCCTTTTGTTCAAGTTTACAGAAAATGCACTATCAATTTAAATTCCTTCAACCGATCGTCACGTGTTTGGTGTCATTCGATGGGGAATTTCGAGTACTTCTAAACGACTACCCACTTGCCGCATTATGTCGATGGAGGCCAGAGATATTCGAAAAGTATATACTTAACAACATACATATTGGCCTACATAGTAGAATGACGCCACAATACCTCACCAGAACCCCGCTAACTTTTAAAGGGGAATCAAGTACGAACACAATGACGCAATAATTAGCTCGATATCTCGAAAATTGGCAGATATATGGCGACTTTTCTATCCGCGTCACCAAATTTCGATGCATGTGTGGGGGTCACACCAGAACGTTCCAACTGAACACAGAAATGTCAATAAATCATACTATCGACATTCCAATCAATTCCGCGCGATTCCCTTATTATACTTCCATATTTTAATATGGAAGTATATTGTTATTCATATTTTTATTTTTCTTTTTCATTATTTATAGTTCTTAATATATTTTGTAACTCTTATATCTCAGACAGTTTAAAAGGTAGAACATTGGAATTTGGTAGGTATATGCACCTTGCCAAGATACATGGAATCGAAACATTTAGGTTTGTGTCCCAACTTGATTTCCAGAGTTATGGCCCTTAAACAAAAAAAATGAAAAAAGTTTGTGCCCAGATCTTCTTTTATACGAAGCCAAACAGCTGAATTCGGTTCTCGTAATCGTGTTAACTAACGAAAGGGTAAGAATCGGGGAAATTTTCACCAAGGTCCGAAAACAATTTGTTGACCTGGGGAGGGGTGCAAAATTTGTCAATTTTTTTCTTGTCACCGATTCCAACCATTTTTACTGTCGGGTATCTATACGACGTACTGATGCTACTCGTGAAAGAATTTTGTAAATCGGTTGAGAAATGACCAAGTTATAACACATCGAAAAATGTACTAATAAAGTCCATGTATAGAAAGTGCTTGTGCCCAGATCTTCTCCTAGACGAAGCGCAACAACTGGATTTGGTCTATGTGAGCGTCTTAAACATAGACAGAAGACGAAACCAGGAAATTTTGACAAGGGTCCGCTCAAATATTTCCGGGCTAGGGGAGGGGCAAAAATTGTCAATTTGTTTTTGTCTCCGATTTGAACAAAAATGGTTGTGAAGTATCTATGAAATGTACTGAGTGTCGTTATGAGTGAATTTTATGAATCGGTTGAAAAATGTAGAAATTGTGGCCCCTTCCTTTTGTTCAAGTTTACAGAAAATGCACTATCAATTTAAATTCCTTCAACCGATCGTCACGTGTTTGGTGTCATTCGATGGGGAATTTCGAGTACTTCTAAACGACTACCCACTTGCCGCATTATGTCGATGGAGGCCAGAGATATTCGAAAAGTATATACTTAACAACATACATATTGGCCTACATAGTAGAATGACGCCACAATACCTCACCAGAACCCCGCTAACTTTTAAAGGGGAATCAAGTACGAACACAATGACGCAATAATTAGCTCGATATCTCGAAAATTGGCAGATATATGGCGACTTTTCTATCCGCGTCACCAAATTTCGATGCATGTGTGGGGGTCACACCAGAACGTTCCAACTGAACACAGAAATGTCAATAAATCATACTATCGACATTCCAATCAATTCCGCGCGATTCCCTTATTATACTTCCATATTTTAATATGGAAGTATATTGTTATTCATATTTTTATTTTTCTTTTTCATTATTTATAGTTCTTAATATATTTTGTAACTCTTATATCTCAGACAGTTTAAAAGGTAGAACATTGGAATTTGGTAGGTATATGCACCTTGCCAAGTTACATGGAATCGAAACATTTAGGTTTGTGTCCCAACTTGATTTCCAGAGTTATGGCCCTTAAACAAAAAAAATGAAAAAAGTTTGTGCCCAGATCTTCTTTTATACGAAGCCAAACAGCTGAATTCGGTTCTCGTATTCGTGTTAACTAACGAAAGGGTAAGAATCGGGGAAATTTTCACCAAGGTCCGAAAACAATTTGTTGACCTGGGGAGGGGTGCAAAATTTGTCAATTTTTTTCTTGTCACCGATTCCAACCATTTTTACTGTCGGGTATCTATACGACGTACTGATGCTACTCGTGAAAGAATTTTGTAAATCGGTTGAGAAATGACCAAGTTATAACACATCGAAAAATGTACTAATAAAGTCCATGTATAGAAAGTGCTTGTGCCCAGATCTTCTCCTAGACGAAGCGCAACAACTGGATTTGGTCTATGTGAGCGTCTTAAACATAGACAGAAGACGAAACCAGGAAATTTTGACAAGGGTCCGCTCAAATATTTCCGGGCTAGGGGAGGGGCAAAATTTGTCAATTTGTTTTTGTCTCCGATTTGAACAAAAATGGTTGTGAAGTATCTATGAAATGTACTGAGTGTCGTTATGAGTGAATTTTATGAATCGGTTGAAAAATGTAGAAATTGTGGCCCCTTCCTTTTGTTCAAGTTTACAGAAAATGCACTATCAATTTAAATTCCTTCAACCGATCGTCACGTGTTTGGTGTCATTCGATGGGGAATTTCGAGTACTTCTAAACGACTACCCACTTGCCGCATTATGTCGATGGAGGCCAGAGATATTCGAAAAGTATATACTTAACAACATACATATTGGCCTACATAGTAGAATGACGCCACAATACCTCACCAGAACCCCGCTAACTTTTAAAGGGGAATCAAGTACGAACACAATGACGCAATAATTAGCTCGATATCTCGAAAATTGGCAGATATATGGCGACTTTTCTATCCGCGTCACCAAATTTCGATGCATGTGTGGGGGTCACACCAGAACGTTCCAACTGAACACAGAAATGTCAATAAATCATACTATCGACATTCCAATCAATTCCGCGCGATTCCCTTATTATACTTCCATATTTTAATATGGAAGTATATTGTTATTCATATTTTTATTTTTCTTTTTCATTATTTATAGTTCTTAATATATTTTGTAACTCTTATATCTCAGACAGTTTAAAAGGTAGAACATTGGAATTTGGTAGGTATATGCACCTTGCCAAGATACATGGAATCGAAACATTTAGGTTTGTGTCCCAACTTGATTTCCAGAGTTATGGCCCTTAAACAAAAAAAATGAAAAAAGTTTGTGCCCAGATCTTCTTTTATACGAAGCCAAACAGCTGAATTCGGTTCTCGTAATCGTGTTAACTAACGAAAGGGTAAGAATCGGGGAAATTTTCACCAAGGTCCGAAAACAATTTGTTGACCTGGGGAGGGGTGCAAAATTTGTCAATTTTTTTCTTGTCACCGATTCCAACCATTTTTACTGTCGGGTATCTATACGACGTACTGATGCTACTCGTGAAAGAATTTTGTAAATCGGTTGAGAAATGACCAAGTTATAACACATCGAAAAATGTACTAATAAAGTCCATGTATAGAAAGTGCTTGTGCCCAGATCTTCTCCTAGACGAAGCGCAACAACTGGATTTGGTCTATGTGAGCGTCTTAAACATAGACAGAAGACGAAACCAGGAAATTTTGACAAGGGTCCGCTCAAATATTTCCGGGCTAGGGGAGGGGCAAAATTTGTCAATTTGTTTTTGTCTCCGATTTGAACAAAAATGGTTGTGAAGTATCTATGAAATGTACTGAGTGTCGTTATGAGTGAATTTTATGAATCGGTTGAAAAATGTAGAAATTGTGGCCCCTTCCTTTTGTTCAAGTTTACAGAAAATGCACTATCAATTTAAATTCCTTCAACCGATCGTCACGTGTTTGGTGTCATTCGATGGGGAATTTCGAGTACTTCTAAACGACTACCCACTTGCCGCATTATGTCGATGGAGGCCAGAGATATTCGAAAAGTATATACTTAACAACATACATATTGGCCTACATAGTAGAATGACGCCACAATACCTCACCAGAACCCCGCTAACTTTTAAAGGGGAATCAAGTACGAACACAATGACGCAATAATTAGCTCGATATCTCGAAAATTGGCAGATATATGGCGACTTTTCTATCCGCGTCACCAAATTTCGATGCATGTGTGGGGGTCACACCAGAACGTTCCAACTGAACACAGAAATGTCAATAAATCATACTATCGACATTCCAATCAATTCCGCGCGATTCCCTTATTATACTTCCATATTTTAATATGGAAGTATATTGTTATTCATATTTTTATTTTTATTTTTCATTATTTATAGTTCTTAATATATTTTGTAACTCTTATATCTCAGACAGTTTAAAAGGTAGAACATTGGAATTTGGTAGGTATATGCACCTTGCCAAGTTACATGGAATCGAAACATTTAGGTTTGTGTCCCAACTTGATTTCCAGAGTTATGGCCCTTAAACAAAAAAAATGAAAAAAGTTTGTGCCCAGATCTTCTTTTATACGAAGCCAAACAGCTGAATTCGGTTCTCGTAATCGTGTTAACTAACGAAAGGGTAAGAATCGGGGAAATTTTCACCAAGGTCCGAAAACAATTTGTTGACCTGGGGAGGGGTGCAAAATTTGTCAATTTTTTTCTTGTCACCGATTCCAACCATTTTTACTGTCGGGTATCTATACGACGTACTGATGCTACTCGTGAAAGAATTTTGTAAATCGGTTGAGAAATGACCAAGTTATAACACATCGAAAAATGTACTAATAAAGTCCATGTATAGAAAGTGCTTGTGCCCAGATCTTCTCCTAGACGAAGCGCAACAACTGGATTTGGTCTATGTGAGCGTCTTAAACATAGACAGAAGACGAAACCAGGAAATTTTGACAAGGGTCCGCTCAAATATTTCCGGGCTAGGGGAGGGGCAAAATTTGTCAATTTGTTTTTGTCTCCGATTTGAACAAAAATGGTTGTGAAGTATCTATGAAATGTACTGAGTGTCGTTATGAGTGAATTTTATGAATCGGTTGAAAAATGTAGAAATTGTGGCCCCTTCCTTTTGTTCAAGTTTACAGAAAATGCACTATCAATTTAAATTCCTTCAACCGATCGTCACGTGTTTGGTGTCATTCGATGGGGAATTTCGAGTACTTCTAAACGACTACCCACTTGCCGCATTATGTCGATGGAGGCCAGAGATATTCGAAAAGTATATACTTAACAACATACATATTGGCCTACATAGTAGAATGACGCCACAATACCTCACCAGAACCCCGCTAACTTTTAAAGGGGAATCAAGTACGAACACAATGACGCAATAATTAGCTCGATATCTCGAAAATTGGCAGATATATGGCGACTTTTCTATCCGCGTCACCAAATTTCGATGCATGTGTGGGGGTCACACCAGAACGTTCCAACTGAACACAGAAATGTCAATAAATCATACTATCGACATTCCAATCAATTCCGCGCGATTCCCTTATTATACTTCCATATTTTAATATGGAAGTATATTGTTATTCATATTTTTATTTTTTCTTTTTCATTATTTATAGTTCTTAATATATTTTGTAACTCTTATATCTCAGACAGTTTAAAAGGTAGAACATTGGAATTTGGTAGGTATATGCACCTTGCCAAGTTACATGGAATCGAAACATTTAGGTTTGTGTCCCAACTTGATTTCCAGAGTTATGGCCCTTAAACAAAAAAAATGAAAAAAGTTTGTGCCCAGATCTTCTTTTATACGAAGCCAAACAGCTGAATTCGGTTCTCGTAATCGTGTTAACTAACGAAAGGGTAAGAATCGGGGAAATTTTCACCAAGGTCCGAAAACAATTTGTTGACCTGGGGAGGGGTGCAAAATTTGTCAATTTTTTTCTTGTCACCGATTCCAACCATTTTTACTGTCGGGTATCTATACGACGTACTGATGCTACTCGTGAAAGAATTTTGTAAATCGGTTGAGAAATGACCAAGTTATAACACATCGAAAAATGTACTAATAAAGTCCATGTATAGAAAGTGCTTGTGCCCAGATCTTCTCCTAGACGAAGCGCAACAACTGGATTTGGTCTATGTGAGCGTCTTAAACATAGACAGAAGACGAAACCAGGAAATTTTGACAAGGGTCCGCTCAAATATTTCCGGGCTAGGGGAGGGGCAAAATTTGTCAATTTGTTTTTGTCTCCGATTTGAACAAAAATGGTTGTGAAGTATCTATGAAATGTACTGAGTGTCGTTATGAGTGAATTTTATGAATCGGTTGAAAAATGTAGAAATTGTGGCCCCTTCCTTTTGTTCAAGTTTACAGAAAATGCACTATCAATTTAAATTCCTTCAACCGATCGTCACGTGTTTGGTGTCATTCGATGGGGAATTTCGAGTACTTCTAAACGACTACCCACTTGCCGCATTATGTCGATGGAGGCCAGAGATATTCGAAAAGTATATACTTAACAACATACATATTGGCCTACATAGTAGAATGACGCCACAATACCTCACCAGAACCCCGCTAACTTTTAAAGGGGAATCAAGTACGAACACAATGACGCAATAATTAGCTCGATATCTCGAAAATTGGCAGATATATGGCGACTTTTCTATCCGCGTCACCAAATTTCGATGCATGTGTGGGGGTCACACCAGAACGTTCCAACTGAACACAGAAATGTCAATAAATCATACTATCGACATTCCAATCAATTCCGCGCGATTCCCTTATTATACTTCCATATTTTAATATGGAAGTATATTGTTATTCATATTTTTCTTTTTCTTTTTCATTATTTATAGTTCTTAATATATTTTGTAACTCTTATATCTCAGACAGTTTAAAAGGTAGAACATTGGAATTTGGTAGGTATATGCACCTTGCCAAGTTACATGGAATCGAAACATTTAGGTTTGTGTCCCAACTTGATTTCCAGAGTTATGGCCCTTAAACAAAAAAAATGAAAAAAGTTTGTGCCCAGATCTTCTTTTATACGAAGCCAAACAGCTGAATTCGGTTCTCGTAATCGTGTTAACTAACGAAAGGGTAAGAATCGGGGAAATTTTCACCAAGGTCCGAAAACAATTTGTTGACCTGGGGAGGGGTGCAAAATTTGTCAATTTTTTTCTTGTCACCGATTCCAACCATTTTTACTGTCGGGTATCTATACGACGTACTGATGCTACTCGTGAAAGAATTTTGTAAATCGGTTGAGAAATGACCAAGTTATAACACATCGAAAAATGTACTAATAAAGTCCATGTATAGAAAGTGCTTGTGCCCAGATCTTCTCCTAGACGAAGCGCAACAACTGGATTTGGTCTATGTGAGCGTCTTAAACATAGACAGAAGACGAAACCAGGAAATTTTGACAAGGGTCCGCTCAAATATTTCCGGGCTAGGGGAGGGGCAAAATTTGTCAATTTGTTTTTGTCTCCGATTTGAACAAAAATGGTTGTGAAGTATCTATGAAATGTACTGAGTGTCGTTATGAGTGAATTTTATGAATCGGTTGAAAAATGTAGAAATTGTGGCCCCTTCCTTTTGTTCAAGTTTACAGAAAATGCACTATCAATTTAAATTCCTTCAACCGATCGTCACGTGTTTGGTGTCATTCGATGGGGAATTTCGAGTACTTCTAAACGACTACCCACTTGCCGCATTATGTCGATGGAGGCCAGAGATATTCGAAAAGTATATACTTAACAACATACATATTGGCCTACATAGTAGAATGACGCCACAATACCTCACCAGAACCCCGCTAACTTTTAAAGGGGAATCAAGTACGAACACAATGACGCAATAATTAGCTCGATATCTCGAAAATTGGCAGATATATGGCGACTTTTCTATCCGCGTCACCAAATGTCGATGCATGTGTGGGGGTCACACCAGAACGTTCCAACTGAACACAGAAATGTCAATAAATCATACTATCGACATTCCAATCAATTCCGCGCGATTCCCTTATTATACTTCCATATTTTAATATGGAAGTATATTGTTATTCATATTTTTATTTTTATTTTTCATTATTTATAGTTCTTAATATATTTTGTAACTCTTATATCTCAGACAGTTTAAAAGGTAGAACATTGGAATTTGGTAGGTATATGCACCTTGCCAAGTTACATGGAATCGAAACATTTAGGTTTGTGTCCCAACTTGATTTCCAGAGTTATGGCCCTTAAACAACAAAAATGAAAAAAGTTTGTGCCCAGATCTTCTTTTATACGAAGCCAAACAGCTGAATTCGGTTCTCGTAATCGTGTTAACTAACGAAAGGGTAAGAATCGGGGAAATTTTCACCAAGGTCCGAAAACAATTTGTTGACCTGGGGAGGGGTGCAAAATTTGTCAATTTTTTTCTTGTCACCGATTCCAACCATTTTTACTGTCGGGTATCTATACGACGTACTGATGCTACTCGTGAAAGAATTTTGTAAATCGGTTGAGAAATGACCAAGTTATAACACATCGAAAAATGTACTAATAAAGTCCATGTATAGAAAGTGCTTGTGCCCAGATCTTCTCCTAGACGAAGCGCAACAACTGGATTTGGTCTATGTGAGCGTCTTAAACATAGACAGAAGACGAAACCAGGAAATTTTGACAAGGGTCCGCTCAAATATTTCCGGGCTAGGGGAGGGGCAAAATTTGTCAATTTGTTTTTGTCTCCGATTTGAACAAAAATGGTTGTGAAGTATCTATGAAATGTACTGAGTGTCGTTATGAGTGAATTTTATGAATCGGTTGAAAAATGTAGAAATTGTGGCCCCTTCCTTTTGTTCAAGTTTACAGAAAATGCACTATCAATTTAAATTCCTTCAACCGATCGTCACGTGTTTGGTGTCATTCGATGGGGAATTTCGAGTACTTCTAAACGACTACCCACTTGCCGCATTATGTCGATGGAGGCCAGAGATATTCGAAAAGTATATACTTAACAACATACATATTGGCCTACATAGTAGAATGACGCCACAATACCTCACCAGAACCCCGCTAACTTTTAAAGGGGAATCAAGTACGAACACAATGACGCAATAATTAGCTCGATATCTCGAAAATTGGCAGATATATGGCGACTTTTCTATCCGCGTCACCAAATGTCGATGCATGTGTGGGGGTCACACCAGAACGTTCCAACTGAACACAGAAATGTCAATAAATCATACTATCGACATTCCAATCAATTCCGCGCGATTCCCTTATTATACTTCCATATTTTAATATGGAAGTATATTGTTATTCATATTTTTATTTATATTTTTCATTATTTATAGTTCTTAATATATTTTGTAACTCTTATATCTCAGACAGTTTAAAAGGTAGAACATTGGAATTTGGTAGGTATATGCACCTTGCCAAGTTACATGGAATCGAAACATTTAGGTTTGTGTCCCAACTTGATTTCCAGAGTTATGGCCCTTAAACAAAAAAAATGAAAAAAGTTTGTGCCCAGATCTTCTTTTATACGAAGCCAAACAGCTGAATTCGGTTCTCGTAATCGTGTTAACTAACGAAAGGGTAAGAATCGGGGAAATTTTCACCAAGGTCCGAAAACAATTTGTTGACCTGGGGAGGGGTGCAAAATTTGTCAATTTTTTTCTTGTCACCGATTCCAACCATTTTTACTGTCGGGTATCTATACGACGTACTGATGCTACTCGTGAAAGAATTTTGTAAATCGGTTGAGAAATGACCAAGTTATAACACATAGAAAAATGTACTAATAAAGTCCATGTATAGAAAGTGCTTGTGCCCAGATCTTCTCCTAGACGAAGCGCAACAACTGGATTTGGTCTATGTGAGCGTCTTAAACATAGACAGAAGACGAAACCAGGAAATTTTGACAAGGGTCCGCTCAAATATTTCCGGGCTAGGGGAGGGGCAAAATTTGTCAATTTGTTTTTGTCTCCGATTTGAACAAAAATGGTTGTGAAGTATCTATGAAATGTACTGAGTGTCGTTATGAGTGAATTTTATGAATCGGTTGAAAAATGTAGAAATTGTGGCCCCTTCCTTTTGTTCAAGTTTACAGAAAATGCACTATCAATTTAAATTCCTTCAACCGATCGTCACGTGTTTGGTGTCATTCGATGGGGAATTTCGAGTACTTCTAAACGACTACCCACTTGCCGCATTATGTCGATGGAGGCCAGAGATATTCGAAAAGTATATACTTAACAACATACATATTGGCCTACATAGTAGAATGACGCCACAATACCTCACCAGAACCCCGCTAACTTTTAAAGGGGAATCAAGTACGAACACAATGACGCAATAATTAGCTCGATATCTCGAAAATTGGCAGATATATGGCGACTTTTCTATCCGCGTCACCAAATTTCGATGCATGTGTGGGGGTCACACCAGAACGTTCCAACTGAACACAGAAATGTCAATAAATCATACTATCGACATTCCAATCAATTCCGCGCGATTCCCTTATTATACTTCCATATTTTAATATGGAAGTATATTGTTATTCATATTTTTATTTTTTCTTTTTCATTATTTATAGTTCTTAATATATTTTGTAACTCTTATATCTCAGACAGTTTAAAAGGTAGAGCATTGGAATTTGGTAGGTATATGCACCTTGCCAAGTTACATGGAATCGAAACATTTAGGTTTGTGTCCCAACTTGATTTCCAGAGTTATGGCCCTTAAACAAAAAAAATGAAAAAAGTTTGTGCCCAGATCTTCTTTTATACGAAGCCAAACAGCTGAATTCGGTTCTCGTAATCGTGTTAACTAACGAAAGGGTAAGAATCGGGGAAATTTTCACCAAGGTCCGAAAACAATTTGTTGACCTGGGGAGGGGTGCAAAATTTGTCAATTTTTTTCTTGTCACCGATTCCAACCATTTTTACTGTCGGGTATCTATACGACGTACTGATGCTACTCGTGAAAGAATTTTGTAAATCGGTTGAGAAATGACCAAGTTATAACACATCGAAAAATGTACTAATAAAGTCCATGTATAGAAAGTGCTTGTGCCCAGATCTTCTCCTAGACGAAGCGCAACAACTGGATTTGGTCTATGTGAGCGTCTTAAACATAGACAGAAGACGAAACCAGGAAATTTTGACAAGGGTCCGCTCAAATATTTCCGGGCTAGGGGAGGGGCAAAATTTGTCAATTTGTTTTTGTCTCCGATTTGAACAAAAATGGTTGTGAAGTATCTATGAAATGTACTGAGTGTCGTTATGAGTGAATTTTATGAATCGGTTGAAAAATGTAGAAATTGTGGCCCCTTCCTTTTGTTCAAGTTTACAGAAAATGCACTATCAATTTAAATTCCTTCAACCGATCGTCACGTGTTTGGTGTCATTCGATGGGGAATTTCGAGTACTTCTAAACGACTACCCACTTGCCGCATTATGTCGATGGAGGCCAGAGATATTCGAAAAGTATATACTTAACAACATACATATTGGCCTACATAGTAGAATGACGCCACAATACCTCACCAGAACCCCGTTAACTTTTAAAGGGGAATCAAGTACGAACACAATGACGCAATAATTAGCTCGATATCTCGAAAATTGGCAGATATATGGCGACTTATCTATCCGCGTCACCAAATTTCGATGCATGTGTGGGGGTCACACCAGAACGTTCCAACTGAACACAGAAATGTCAATAAATCATACTATCGACATTCCAATCAATTCCGCGCGATTCCCTTATTATACTTCCATATTTTAATATGGAAGTATATTGTTATTCATATTTTTATTTTTCTTTTTCATTATTTATAGTTCTTAATATATTTTGTAACTCTTATATCTCAGACAGTTTAAAAGGTAGAACATTGGAATTTGGTAGGTATATGCACCTTGCCAAGTTACATGGAATCGAAACATTTAGGTTTGTGTCCCAACTTGATTTCCAGAGTTATGGCCCTTAAACAAAAAAAATGAAAAAAGTTTGTGCCCAGATCTTCTTTTATACGAAGCCAAACAGCTGAATTCGGTTCTCGTAATCGTGTTAACTAACGAAAGGGTAAGAATCGGGGAAATTTTCACCAAGGTCCGAAAACAATTTGTTGACCTGGGGAGGGGTGCAAAATTTGTCAATTTTTTTCTTGTCACCGATTCCAACCATTTTTACTGTCGGGTATCTATACGACGTACTGATGCTACTCGTGAAAGAATTTTGTAAATCGGTTGAGAAATGACCAAGTTATAACACATCGAAAAATGTACTAATAAAGTCCATGTATAGAAAGTGCTTGTGCCCAGATCTTCTCCTAGACGAAGCGCAACAACTGGATTTGGTCTATGTGAGCGTCTTAAACATAGACAGAAGACGAAACCAGGAAATTTTGACAAGGGTCCGCTCAAATATTTCCGGGCTAGGGGAGGGGCAAAATTTGTCAATTTGTTTTTGTCTCCGATTTGAACAAAAATGGTTGTGAAGTATCTATGAAATGTACTGAGTGTCGTTATGAGTGAATTTTATGAATCGGTTGAAAAATGTAGAAATTGTGGCCCCTTCCTTTTGTTCAAGTTTACAGAAAATGCACTATCAATTTAAATTCCTTCAACCGATCGTCACGTGTTTGGTGTCATTCGATGGGGAATTTCGAGTACTTCTAAACGACTACCCACTTGCCGCATTATGTCGATGGAGGCCAGAGATATTCGAAAAGTATATACTTAACAACATACATATTGGCCTACATAGTAGAATGACGCCACAATACCTCACCAGAACCCCGCTAACTTTTAAAGGGGAATCAAGTACGAACACAATGACGCAATAATTAGCTCGATATCTCGAAAATTGGCAGATATATGGCGACTTTTCTATCCGCGTCACCAAATTTCGATGCATGTGTGGGGGTCACACCAGAACGTTCCAACTGAACACAGAAATGTCAATAAATCATACTATCGACATTCCAATCAATTCCGCGCGATTCCCTTATTATACTTCCATATTTTAATATGGAAGTATATTGTTATTCATATTTTTATTTTTACTTTTTCATTATTTATAGTTCTTAATATATTTTGTAACTCTTATATCTCAGACAGTTTAAAAGGTAGAACATTGGAATTTGGTAGGTATATGCACCTTGCCAAGTTACATGGAATCGAAACATTTAGGTTTGTGTCCCAACTTGATTTCCAGAGTTATGGCCCTTAAACAAAAAAAATGAAAAAAGTTTGTGCCCAGATCTTCTTTTATACGAAGCCAAACAGCTGAATTCGGTTCTCGTAATCGTGTTAACTAACGAAAGGGTAAGAATCGGGGAAATTTTCACCAAGGTCCGAAAACAATTTGTTGACCTGGGGAGGGGTGCAAAATTTGTCAATTTTTTTCTTGTCACCGATTCCAACCATTTTTACTGTCGGGTATCTATACGACGTACTGATGCTACTCGTGAAAGAATTTTGTAAATCGGTTGAGAAATGACCAAGTTATAACACATCGAAAAATGTACTAATAAAGTCCATGTATAGAAAGTGCTTGTGCCCAGATCTTCTCCTAGACGAAGCGCAACAACTGGATTTGGTCTATGTGAGCGTCTTAAACATAGACAGAAGACGAAACCAGGAAATTTTGACAAGGGTCCGCTCAAATATTTCCGGGCTAGGGGAGGGGCAAAATTTGTCAATTTGTTTTTGTCTCCGATTTGAACAAAAATGGTTGTGAAGTATCTATGAAATGTACTGAGTGTCGTTATGAGTGAATTTTATGAATCGGTTGAAAAATGTAGAAATTGTGGCCCCTTCCTTTTGTTCAAGTTTACAGAAAATGCACTATCAATTTAAATTCCTTCAACCGATCGTCACGTGTTTGGTGTCATTCGATGGGGAATTTCGAGTACTTCTAAACGACTACCCACTTGCCGCATTATGTCGATGGAGGCCAGAGATATTCGAAAAGTATATACTTAACAACATACATATTGGCCTACATAGTAGAATGACGCCACAATACCTCACCAGAACCCCGCTAACTTTTAAAGGGGAATCAAGTACGAACACAATGACGCAATAATTAGCTCGATATCTCGAAAATTGGCAGATATATGGCGACTTTTCTATCCGCGTCACCAAATTTCGATGCATGTGTGGGGGTCACACCAGAACGTTCCAACTGAACACAGAAATGTCAATAAATCATACTATCGACATTCCAATCAATTCCGCGCGATTCCCTTATTATACTTCCATATTTTAATATGGAAGTATATTGTTATTCATATTTTTATTTTTATTTTTCATTATTTATAGTTCTTAATATATTTTGTAACTCTTATATCTCAGACAGTTTAAAAGGTAGAACATTGGAATTTGGTAGGTATATGCACCTTGCCAAGTTACATGGAATCGAAACATTTAGGTTTGTGTCCCAACTTGATTTCCAGAGTTATGGCCCTTAAACAAAAAAAATGAAAAAAGTTTGTGCCCAGATCTTCTTTTATACGAAGCCAAACAGCTGAATTCGGTTCTCGTAATCGTGTTAACTAACGAAAGGGTAAGAATCGGGGAAATTTTCACCAAGGTCCGAAAACAATTTGTTGACCTGGGGAGGGGTGCAAAATTTGTCAATTTTTTTCTTGTCACCGATTCCAACCATTTTTACTGTCGGGTATCTATACGACGTACTGATGCTACTCGTGAAAGAATTTTGTAAATCGGTTGAGAAATGACCAAGTTATAACACATCGAAAAATGTACTAATAAAGTCCATGTATAGAAAGTGCTTGTGCCCAGATCTTCTCCTAGACGAAGCGCAACAACTGGATTTGGTCTATGTGAGCGTCTTAAACATAGACAGAAGACGAAACCAGGAAATTTTGACAAGGGTCCGCTCAAATATTTCCGGGCTAGGGGAGGGGCAAAATTTGTCAATTTGTTTTTGTCTCCGATTTGAACAAAAATGGTTGTGAAGTATCTATGAAATGTACTGAGTGTCGTTATGAGTGAATTTTATGAATCGGTTGAAAAATGTAGAAATTGTGGCCCCTTCCTTTTGTTCAAGTTTACAGAAAATGCACTATCAATTTAAATTCCTTCAACCGATCGTCACGTGTTTGGTGTCATTCGATGGGGAATTTCGAGTACTTCTAAACGACTACCCACTTGCCGCATTATGTCGATGGAGGCCAGAGATATTCGAAAAGTATATACTTAACAACATACATATTGGCCTACATAGTAGAATGACGCCACAATACCTCACCAGAACCCCGCTAACTTTTAAAGGGGAATCAAGTACGAACACAATGACGCAATAATTAGCTCGATATCTCGAAAATTGGCAGATATATGGCGACTTTTCTATCCGCGTCACCAAATTTCGATGCATGTGTGGGGGTCACACCAGAACGTTCCAACTGAACACAGAAATGTCAATAAATCATACTATCGACATTCCAATCAATTCCGCGCGATTCCCTTATTATACTTCCATATTTTAATATGGAAGTATATTGTTATTCATATTTTTATTTTTTATTTTTCATTATTTATAGTTCTTAATATATTTTGTAACTCTTATATCTCAGACAGTTTAAAAGGTAGAACATTGGAATTTGGTAGGTATATGCACCTTGCCAAGTTACATGGAATCGAAACATTTAGGTTTGTGTCCCAACTTGATTTCCAGAGTTATGGCCCTTAAACAAAAAAATGAAAAAAGTTTGTGCCCAGATCTTCTTTTATACGAAGCCAAACAGCTGAATTCGGTTCTCGTAATCGTGTTAACTAACGAAAGGGTAAGAATCGGGGAAATTTTCACCAAGGTCCGAAAACAATTTGTTGACCTGGGGAGGGGTGCAAAATTTGTCAATTTTTTTCTTGTCACCGATTCCAACCATTTTTACTGTCGGGTATCTATACGACGTACTGATGCTACTCGTGAAAGAATTTTGTAAATCGGTTGAGAAATGACCAAGTTATAACACATCGAAAAATGTACTAATAAAGTCCATGTATAGAAAGTGCTTGTGCCCAGATCTTCTCCTAGACGAAGCGCAACAACTGGATTTGGTCTATGTGAGCGTCTTAAACATAGACAGAAGACGAAACCAGGAAATTTTGACAAGGGTCCGCTCAAATATTTCCGGGCTAGGGGAGGGGCAAAATTTGTCAATTTGTTTTTGTCTCCGATTTGAACAAAAATGGTTGTGAAGTATCTATGAAATGTACTGAGTGTCGTTATGAGTGAATTTTATGAATCGGTTGAAAAATGTAGAAATTGTGGCCCCTTCCTTTTGTTCAAGTTTACAGAAAATGCACTATCAATTTAAATTCCTTCAACCGATCGTCACGTGTTTGGTGTCATTCGATGGGGAATTTCGAGTACTTCTAAACGACTACCCACTTGCCGCATTATGTCGATGGAGGCCAGAGATATTCGAAAAGTATATACTTAACAACATACATATTGGCCTACATAGTAGAATGACGCCACAATACCTCACCAGAACCCCGCTAACTTTTAAAGGGGAATCAAGTACGAACACAATGACGCAATAATTAGCTCGATATCTCGAAAATTGGCAGATATATGGCGACTTTTCTATCCGCGTCACCAAATTTCGATGCATGTGTGGGGGTCACACCAGAACGTTCCAACTGAACACAGAAATGTCAATAAATCATACTATCGACATTCCAATCAATTCCGCGCGATTCCCTTATTATACTTCCATATTTTAATATGGAAGTATATTGTTATTCATATTTTTATTTTTTCTTTTTCATTATTTATAGTTCTTAATATATTTTGTAACTCTTATATCTCAGACAGTTTAAAAGGTAGAACATTGGAATTTGGTAGGTATATGCACCTTGCCAAGTTACATGGAATCGAAACATTTAGGTTTGTGTCCCAACTTGATTTCCAGAGTTATGGCCCTTAAACAAAAAAAATGAAAAAAGTTTGTGCCCAGATCTTCTTTTATACGAAGCCAAACAGCTGAATTCGGTTCTCGTAATCGTGTTAACTAACGAAAGGGTAAGAATCGGGGAAATTTTCACCAAGGTCCGAAAACAATTTGTTGACCTGGGGAGGGGTGCAAAATTTGTCAATTTTTTTCTTGTCACCGATTCCAACCATTTTTACTGTCGGGTATCTATACGACGTACTGATGCTACTTGTGAAAGAATTTTGTAAATCGGTTGAGAAATGACCAAGTTATAACACATCGAAAAATGTACTAATAAAGTCCATGTATAGAAAGTGCTTGTGCCCAGATCTTCTCCTAGACGAAGCGCAACAACTGGATTTGGTCTATGTGAGCGTCTTAAACATAGACAGAAGACGAAACCAGGAAATTTTGACAAGGGTCCGCTCAAATATTTCCGGGCTAGGGGAGGGGCAAAATTTGTCAATTTGTTTTTGTCTCCGATTTGAACAAAAATGGTTGTGAAGTATCTATGAAATGTACTGAGTGTCGTTATGAGTGAATTTTATGAATCGGTTGAAAAATGTAGAAATTGTGGCCCCTTCCTTTTGTTCAAGTTTACAGAAAATGCACTATCAATTTAAATTCCTTCAACCGATCGTCACGTGTTTGGTGTCATTCGATGGGGAATTTCGAGTACTTCTAAACGACTACCCACTTGCCGCATTATGTCGATGGAGGCCAGAGATATTCGAAAAGTATATACTTAACAACATACATATTGGCCTACATAGTAGAATGACGCCACAATACCTCACCAGAACCCCGCTAACTTTTAAAGGGGAATCAAGTACGAACACAATGACGCAATAATTAGCTCGATATCTCGAAAATTGGCAGATATATGGCGACTTTTCTATCCGCGTCACCAAATTTCGATGCATGTGTGGGGGTCACACCAGAACGTTCCAACTGAACACAGAAATGTCAATAAATCATACTATCGACATTCCAATCAATTCCGCGCGATTCCCTTATTATACTTCCATATTTTAATATGGAAGTATATTGTTATTCATATTTTTATTTTCCTTTTTCATTATTTATAGTTCTTAATATATTTTGTAACTCTTATATCTCAGACAGTTTAAAAGGTAGAACATTGGAATTTGGTAGGTATATGCACCTTGCCAAGTTACATGGAATCGAAACATTTAGGTTTGTGTCCCAACTTGATTTCCAGAGTTATGGCCCTTAAACAAAAAAAATGAAAAAAGTTTGTGCCCAGATCTTCTTTTATACGAAGCCAAACAGCTGAATTCGGTTCTCGTAATCGTGTTAACTAACGAAAGGGTAAGAATCGGGGAAATTTTCACCAAGGTCCGAAAACAATTTGTTGACCTGGGGAGGGGTGCAAAATTTGTCAATTTTTTTCTTGTCACCGATTCCAACCATTTTTACTGTCGGGTATCTATACGACGTACTGATGCTACTCGTGAAAGAATTTTGTAAATCGGTTGAGAAATGACCAAGTTATAACACATCGAAAAATGTACTAATAAAGTCCATGTATAGAAAGTGCTTGTGCCCAGATCTTCTCCTAGACGAAGCGCAACAACTGGATTTGGTCTATGTGAGCGTCTTAAACATAGACAGAAGACGAAACCAGGAAATTTTGACAAGGGTCCGCTCAAATATTTCCGGGCTAGGGGAGGGGCAAAATTTGTCAATTTGTTTTTGTCTCCGATTTGAACAAAAATGGTTGTGAAGTATCTATGAAATGTACTGAGTGTCGTTATGAGTGAATTTTATGAATCGGTTGAAAAATGTAGAAATTGTGGCCCCTTCCTTTTGTTCAAGTTTACAGAAAATGCACTATCAATTTAAATTCCTTCAACCGATCGTCACGTGTTTGGTGTCATTCGATGGGGAATTTCGAGTACTTCTAAACGACTACCCACTTGCCGCATTATGTCGATGGAGGCCAGAGATATTCGAAAAGTATATACTTAACAACATACATATTGGCCTACATAGTAGAATGACGCCACAATACCTCACCAGAACCCCGCTAACTTTTAAAGGGGAATCAAGTACGAACACAATGACGCAATAATTAGCTCGATATCTCGAAAATTGGCAGATATATGGCGACTTTTCTATCCGCGTCACCAAATTTCGATGCATGTGTGGGGGTCACACCAGAACGTTCCAACTGAACACAGAAATGTCAATAAATCATACTATCGACATTCCAATCAATTCCGCGCGATTCCCTTATTATACTTCCATATTTTAATATGGAAGTATATTGTTATTCATATTTTTATTTTCCTTTTTCATTATTTATAGTTCTTAATATATTTTGTAACTCTTATATCTCAGACAGTTTAAAAGGTAGAACATTGGAATTTGGTAGGTATATGCACCTTGCCAAGTTACATGGAATCGAAACATTTAGGTTTGTGTCCCAACTTGATTTCCAGAGTTATGGCCCTTAAACAAAAAAAATGAAAAAAGTTTGTGCCCAGATCTTCTTTTATACGAAGCCAAACAGCTGAATTCGGTTCTCGTAATCGTGTTAACTAACGAAAGGGTAAGAATCGGGGAAATTTTCACCAAGGTCCGAAAACAATTTGTTGACCTGGGGAGGGGTGCAAAATTTGTCAATTTTTTTCTTGTCACCGATTCCAACCATTTTTACTGTCGGGTATCTATACGACGTACTGATGCTACTCGTGAAAGAATTTTGTAAATCGGTTGAGAAATGACCAAGTTATAACACATCGAAAAATGTACTAATAAAGTCCATGTATAGAAAGTGCTTGTGCCCAGATCTTCTCCTAGACGAAGCGCAACAACTGGATTTGGTCTATGTGAGCGTCTTAAACATAGACAGAAGACGAAACCAGGAAATTTTGACAAGGGTCCGCTCAAATATTTCCGGGCTAGGGGAGGGGCAAAATTTGTCAATTTGTTTTTGTCTCCGATTTGAACAAAAATGGTTGTGAAGTATCTATGAAATGTACTGAGTGTCGTTATGAGTGAATTTTATGAATCGGTTGAAAAATGTAGAAATTGTGGCCCCTTCCTTTTGTTCAAGTTTACAGAAAATGCACTATCAATTTAAATTCCTTCAACCGATCGTCACGTGTTTGGTGTCATTCGATGGGGAATTTCGAGTACTTCTAAACGACTACCCACTTGCCGCATTATGTCGATGGAGGCCAGAGATATTCGAAAAGTATATACTTAACAACATACATATTGGCCTACATAGTAGAATGACGCCACAATACCTCACCAGAACCCCGCTAACTTTTAAAGGGGAATCAAGTACGAACACAATGACGCAATAATTAGCTCGATATCTCGAAAATTGGCAGATATATGGCGACTTTTCTATCCGCGTCACCAAATTTCGATGCATGTGTGGGGGTCACACCAGAACGTTCCAACTGAACACAGAAATGTCAATAAATCATACTATCGACATTCCAATCAATTCCGCGCGATTCCCTTATTATACTTCCATATTTTAATATGGAAGTATATTGTTATTCATATTTTTATTTTACTTTTTCATTATTTATAGTTCTTAATATATTTTGTAACTCTTATATCTCAGACAGTTTAAAAGGTAGAACATTGGAATTTGGTAGGTATATGCACCTTGCCAAGTTACATGGAATCGAAACATTTAGGTTTGTGTCCCAACTTGATTTCCAGAGTTATGGCCCTTAAACAAAAAAAATGAAAAAAGTTTGTGCCCAGATCTTCTTTTATACGAAGCCAAACAGCTGAATTCGGTTCTCGTAATCGTGTTAACTAACGAAAGGGTAAGAATCGGGGAAATTTTCACCAAGGTCCGAAAACAATTTGTTGACCTGGGGAGGGGTGCAAAATTTGTCAATTTTTTTCTTGTCACCGATTCCAACCATTTTTACTGTCGGGTATCTATACGACGTACTGATGCTACTCGTGAAAGAATTTTGTAAATCGGTTGAGAAATGACCAAGTTATAACACATCGAAAAATGTACTAATAAAGTCCATGTATAGAAAGTGCTTGTGCCCAGATCTTCTCCTAGACGAAGCGCAACAACTGGATTTGGTCTATGTGAGCGTCTTAAACATAGACAGAAGACGAAACCAGGAAATTTTGACAAGGGTCCGCTCAAATATTTCCGGGCTAGGGGAGGGGCAAAATTTGTCAATTTGTTTTTGTCTCCGATTTGAACAAAAATGGTTGTGAAGTATCTATGAAATGTACTGAGTGTCGTTATGAGTGAATTTTATGAATCGGTTGAAAAATGTAGAAATTGTGGCCCCTTCCTTTTGTTCAAGTTTACAGAAAATGCACTATCAATTTAAATTCCTTCAACCGATCGTCACGTGTTTGGTGTCATTCGATGGGGAATTTCGAGTACTTCTAAACGACTACCCACTTGCCGCATTATGTCGATGGAGGCCAGAGATATTCGAAAAGTATATACTTAACAACATACATATTGGCCTACATAGTAGAATGACGCCACAATACCTCACCAGAACCCCGCTAACTTTTAAAGGGGAATCAAGTACGAACACAATGACGCAATAATTAGCTCGATATCTCGAAAATTGGCAGATATATGGCGACTTTTCTATCCGCGTCACCAAATTTCGATGCATGTGTGGGGGTCACACCAGAACGTTCCAACTGAACACAGAAATGTCAATAAATCATACTATCGACATTCCAATCAATTCCGCGCGATTCCCTTATTATACTTCCATATTTTAATATGGAAGTATATTGTTATTCATATTTTTATTTTCCTTTTTCATTATTTATAGTTCTTAATATATTTTGTAACTCTTATATCTCAGACAGTTTAAAAGGTAGAACATTGGAATTTGGTAGGTATATGCACCTTGCCAAGTTACATGGAATCGAAACATTTAGGTTTGTGTCCCAACTTGATTTCCAGAGTTATGGCCCTTAAACAAAAAAAATGAAAAAAGTTTGTGCCCAGATCTTCTTTTATACGAAGCCAAACAGCTGAATTCGGTTCTCGTAATCGTGTTAACTAACGAAAGGGTAAGAATCGGGGAAATTTTCACCAAGGTCCGAAAACAATTTGTTGACCTGGGGAGGGGTGCAAAATTTGTCAATTTTTTTCTTGTCACCGATTCCAACCATTTTTACTGTCGGGTATCTATACGACGTACTGATGCTACTCGTGAAAGAATTTTGTAAATCGGTTGAGAAATGACCAAGTTATAACACATCGAAAAATGTACTAATAAAGTCCATGTATAGAAAGTGCTTGTGCCCAGATCTTCTCCTAGACGAAGCGCAACAACTGGATTTGGTCTATGTGAGCGTCTTAAACATAGACAGAAGACGAAACCAGGAAATTTTGACAAGGGTCCGCTCAAATATTTCCGGGCTAGGGGAGGGGCAAAATTTGTCAATTTGTTTTTGTCTCCGATTTGAACAAAAATGGTTGTGAAGTATCTATGAAATGTACTGAGTGTCGTTATGAGTGAATTTTATGAATCGGTTGAAAAATGTAGAAATTGTGGCCCCTTCCTTTTGTTCAAGTTTACAGAAAATGCACTATCAATTTAAATTCCTTCAACCGATCGTCACGTGTTTGGTGTCATTCGATGGGGAATTTCGAGTACTTCTAAACGACTACCCACTTGCCGCATTATGTCGATGGAGGCCAGAGATATTCGAAAAGTATATACTTAACAACATACATATTGGCCTACATAGTAGAATGACGCCACAATACCTCACCAGAACCCCGCTAACTTTTAAAGGGGAATCAAGTACGAACACAATGACGCAATAATTAGCTCGATATCTCGAAAATTGGCAGATATATGGCGACTTTTCTATCCGCGTCACCAAATTTCGATGCATGTGTGGGGGTCACACCAGAACGTTCCAACTGAACACAGAAATGTCAATAAATCATACTATCGACATTCCAATCAATTCCGCGCGATTCCCTTATTATACTTCCATATTTTAATATGGAAGTATATTGTTATTCATATTTTTATTTTTCTTTTTCATTATTTATAGTTCTTAATATATTTTGTAACTCTTATATCTCAGACAGTTTAAAAGGTAGAACATTGGAATTTGGTAGGTATATGCACCTTGCCAAGTTACATGGAATCGAAACATTTAGGTTTGTGTCCCAACTTGATTTCCAGAGTTATGGCCCTTAAACAAAAAAAATGAAAAAAGTTTGTGCCCAGATCTTCTTTTATACGAAGCCAAACAGCTGAATTCGGTTCTCGTAATCGTGTTAACTAACGAAAGGGTAAGAATCGGGGAAATTTTCACCAAGGTCCGAAAACAATTTGTTGACCTGGGGAGGGGTGCAAAATTTGTCAATTTTTTTCTTGTCACCGATTCCAACCATTTTTACTGTCGGGTATCTATACGACGTACTGATGCTACTCGTGAAAGAATTTTGTAAATCGGTTGAGAAATGACCAAGTTATAACACATCGAAAAATGTACTAATAAAGTCCATGTATAGAAAGTGCTTGTGCCCAGATCTTCTCCTAGACGAAGCGCAACAACTGGATTTGGTCTATGTGAGCGTCTTAAACATAGACAGAAGACGAAACCAGGAAATTTTGACAAGGGTCCGCTCAAATATTTCCGGGCTAGGGGAGGGGCAAAATTTGTCAATTTGTTTTTGTCTCCGATTTGAACAAAAATGGTTGTGAAGTATCTATGAAATGTACTGAGTGTCGTTATGAGTGAATTTTATGAATCGGTTGAAAAATGTAGAAATTGTGGCCCCTTCCTTTTGTTCAAGTTTACAGAAAATGCACTATCAATTTAAATTCCTTCAACCGATCGTCACGTGTTTGGTGTCATTCGATGGGGAATTTCGAGTACTTCTAAACGACTACCCACTTGCCGCATTATGTCGATGGAGGCCAGAGATATTCGAAAAGTATATACTTAACAACATACATATTGGCCTACATAGTAGAATGACGCCACAATACCTCACCAGAACCCCGCTAACTTTTAAAGGGGAATCAAGTACGAACACAATGACGCAATAATTAGCTCGATATCTCGAAAATTGGCAGATATATGGCGACTTTTCTATCCGCGTCACCAAATTTCGATGCATGTGTGGGGGTCACACCAGAACGTTCCAACTGAACACAGAAATGTCAATAAATCATACTATCGACATTCCAATCAATTCCGCGCGATTCCCTTATTATACTTCCATATTTTAATATGGAAGTATATTGTTATTCATATTTTTATTTTCCTTTTTCATTATTTATAGTTCTTAATATATTTTGTAACTCTTATATCTCAGACAGTTTAAAAGGTAGAACATTGGAATTTGGTAGGTATATGCACCTTGCCAAGTTACATGGAATCGAAACATTTAGGTTTGTGTCCCAACTTGATTTCCAGAGTTATGGCCATTAAACAAAAAAAATGAAAAAAGTTTGTGCCCAGATCTTCTTTTATACGAAGCCAAACAGCTGAATTCGGTTCTCGTAATCGTGTTAACTAACGAAAGGGTAAGAATCGGGGAAATTTTCACCAAGGTCCGAAAACAATTTGTTGACCTGGGGAGGGGTGCAAAATTTGTCAATTTTTTTCTTGTCACCGATTCCAACCATTTTTACTGTCGGGTATCTATACGACGTACTGATGCTACTCGTGAAAGAATTGTGTAAATCGGTTGAGAAATGACCAAGTTATAACACATCGAAAAATGTACTAATAAAGTCCATGTATAGAAAGTGCTTGTGCCCAGATCTTCTCCTAGACGAAGCGCAACAACTGGATTTGGTCTATGTGAGCGTCTTAAACATAGACAGAAGACCAAACCAGGAAATTTTGACAAGGGTCCGCTCAAATATTTCCGGGCTAGGGGAGGGGCAAAATTTGTCAATTTGTTTTTGTCTCCGATTTGAACAAAAATGGTTGTGAAGTATCTATGAAATGTACTGAGTGTCGTTATGAGTGAATTTTATGAATCGGTTGAAAAATGTAGAAATTGTGGCCCCTTCCTTTTGTTCAAGTTTACAGAAAATGCACTATCAATTTAAATTCCTTCAACCGATCGTCACGTGTTTGGTGTCATTCGATGGGGAATTTCGAGTACTTCTAAACGACTACCCACTTGCCGCATTATGTCGATGGAGGCCAGAGATATTCGAAAAGTATATACTTAACAACATACATATTGGCCTACATAGTAGAATGACGCCACAATACCTCACCAGAACCCCGCTAACTTTTAAAGGGGAATCAAGTACGAACACAATGACGCAATAATTAGCTCGATATCTCGAAAATTGGCAGATATATGGCGACTTTTCTATCCGCGTCACCAAATTTCGATGCATGTGTGGGGGTCACACCAGAACGTTCCAACTGAACACAGAAATGTCAATAAATCATACTATCGACATTCCAATCAATTCCGCGCGATTCCCTTATTATACTTCCATATTTTAATATGGAAGTATATTGTTATTCATATTTTTATACTTCCATATTTTAATATGGAAGTATATTGTTATTCATATTTTTATTTTTCTTTTTCATTATTTATAGTTCTTAATATATTTTGTAACTCTTATATCTCAGACAGTTTAAAAGGTAGAACATTGGAATTTGGTAGGTATATGCACCTTGCCAAGTTACATGGAATCGAAACATTTAGGTTTGTGTCCCAACTTGATTTCCAGAGTTATGGCCCTTAAACAAAAAAATTGAAAAAAGTTTGTGCCCAGATCTTCTTTTATACGAAGCCAAACAGCTGAATTCGGTTCTCGTAATCGTGTTAACTAACGAAAGGGTAAGAATCGGGGAAATTTTCACCAAGGTCCGAAAACAATTTGTTGACCTGGGGAGGGGTGCAAAATTTGTCAATTTTTTTCTTGTCACCGATTCCAACCATTTTTACTGTCGGGTATCTATACGACGTACTGATGCTACTCGTGAAAGAATTGTGTAAATCGGTTGAGAAATGACCAAGTTATAACACATCGAAAAATGTACTAATAAAGTCCATGTATAGAAAGTGCTTGTGCCCAGATCTTCTCCTAGACGAAGCGCAACAACTGGATTTGGTCTATGTGAGCGTCTTAAACATAGACAGAAGACCAAACCAGGAAATTTTGACAAGGGTCCGCTCAAATATTTCCGGGCTAGGGGAGGGGCAAAATTTGTCAATTTGTTTTTGTCTCCGATTTGAACAAAAATGGTTGTGAAGTATCTATGAAATGTACTGAGTGTCGTTATGAGTGAATTTTATGAATCGGTTGAAAAATGTAGAAATTGTGGCCCCTTCCTTTTGTTCAAGTTTACAGAAAATGCACTATCAATTTAAATTCCTTCAACCGATCGTCACGTGTTTGGTGTCATTCGATGGGGAATTTCGAGTACTTCTAAACGACTACCCACTTGCCGCATTATGTCGATGGAGGCCAGAGATATTCGAAAAGTATATACTTAACAACATACATATTGGCCTACATAGTAGAATGACGCCACAATACCTCACCAGAACCCCGCTAACTTTTAAAGGGGAATCAAGTACGAACACAATGACGCAATAATTAGCTCGATATCTCGAAAATTGGCAGATATATGGCGACTTTTCTATCCGCGTCACCAAATTTCGATGCATGTGTGGGGGTCACACCAGAACGTTCCAACTGAACACAGAAATGTCAATAAATCATACTATCGACATTCCAATCAATTCCGCGCGATTCCCTTATTATACTTCCATATTTTAATATGGAAGTATATTGTTATTCATATTTTTATACTTCCATATTTTAATATGGAAGTATATTGTTATTCATATTTTTATTTTGCTTTTTCATTATTTATAGTTCTTAATATATTTTGTAACTCTTATATCTCAGACAGTTTAAAAGGTAGAACATTGGAATTTGGTAGGTATATGCACCTTGCCAAGTTACATGGAATCGAAACATTTAGGTTTGTGTCCCAACTTGATTTCCAGAGTTATGGCCCTTAAACAAAAAAAATGAAAAAAGTTTGTGCCCAGATCTTCTTTTATACGAAGCCAAACAGCTGAATTCGGTTCTCGTAATCGTGTTAACTAACGAAAGGGTAAGAATCGGGGAAATTTTCACCAAGGTCCGAAAACAATTTGTTGACCTGGGGAGGGGTGCAAAATTTGTCAATTTTTTTCTTGTCACCGATTCCAACCATTTTTACTGTCGGGTATCTATACGACGTACTGATGCTACTCGTGAAAGAATTGTGTAAATCGGTTGAGAAATGACCAAGTTATAACACATCGAAAAATGTACTAATAAAGTCCATGTATAGAAAGTGCTTGTGCCCAGATCTTCTCCTAGACGAAGCGCAACAACTGGATTTGGTCTATGTGAGCGTCTTAAACATAGACAGAAGACCAAACCAGGAAATTTTGACAAGGGTCCGCTCAAATATTTCCGGGCTAGGGGAGGGGCAAAATTTGTCAATTTGTTTTTGTCTCCGATTTGAACAAAAATGGTTGTGAAGTATCTATGAAATGTACTGAGTGTCGTTATGAGTGAATTTTATGAATCGGTTGAAAAATGTAGAAATTGTGGCCCCTTCCTTTTGTTCAAGTTTACAGAAAATGCACTATCAATTTAAATTCCTTCAACCGATCGTCACGTGTTTGGTGTCATTCGATGGGGAATTTCGAGTACTTCTAAACGACTACCCACTTGCCGCATTATGTCGATGGAGGCCAGAGATATTCGAAAAGTATATACTTAACAACATACATATTGGCCTACATAGTAGAATGACGCCACAATACCTCACCAGAACCCCGCTAACTTTTAAAGGGGAATCAAGTACGAACACAATGACGCAATAATTAGCTCGATATCTCGAAAATTGGCAGATATATGGCGACTTTTCTATCCGCGTCACCAAATTTCGATGCATGTGTGGGGGTCACACCAGAACGTTCCAACTGAACACAGAAATGTCAATAAATCATACTATCGACATTCCAATCAATTCCGCGCGATTCCCTTATTATACTTCCATATTTTAATATGGAAGTATATTGTTATTCATATTTTTATACTTCCATATTTTAATATGGAAGTATATTGTTATTCATATTTTTATTTTTCTTTTTCATTATTTATAGTTCTTAATATATTTTGTAACTCTTATATCTCAGACAGTTTAAAAGGTAGAACATTGGAATTTGGTAGGTATATGCACCTTGCCAAGTTACATGGAATCGAAACATTTAGGTTTGTGTCCCAACTTGATTTCCAGAGTTATGGCCCTTAAACAAAAAAATTGAAAAAAGTTTGTGCCCAGATCTTCTTTTATACGAAGCCAAACAGCTGAATTCGGTTCTCGTAATCGTGTTAACTAACGAAAGGGTAAGAATCGGGGAAATTTTCACCAAGGTCCGAAAACAATTTGTTGACCTGGGGAGGGGTGCAAAATTTGTCAATTTTTTTCTTGTCACCGATTCCAACCATTTTTACTGTCGGGTATCTATACGACGTACTGATGCTACTCGTGAAAGAATTGTGTAAATCGGTTGAGAAATGACCAAGTTATAACACATCGAAAAATGTACTAATAAAGTCCATGTATAGAAAGTGCTTGTGCCCAGATCTTCTCCTAGACGAAGCGCAACAACTGGATTTGGTCTATGTGAGCGTCTTAAACATAGACAGAAGACCAAACCAGGAAATTTTGACAAGGGTCCGCTCAAATATTTCCGGGCTAGGGGAGGGGCAAAATTTGTCAATTTGTTTTTGTCTCCGATTTGAACAAAAATGGTTGTGAAGTATCTATGAAATGTACTGAGTGTCGTTATGAGTGAATTTTATGAATCGGTTGAAAAATGTAGAAATTGTGGCCCCTTCCTTTTGTTCAAGTTTACAGAAAATGCACTATCAATTTAAATTCCTTCAACCGATCGTCACGTGTTTGGTGTCATTCGATGGGGAATTTCGAGTACTTCTAAACGACTACCCACTTGCCGCATTATGTCGATGGAGGCCAGAGATATTCGAAAAGTATATACTTAACAACATACATATTGGCCTACATAGTAGAATGACGCCACAATACCTCACCAGAACCCCGCTAACTTTTAAAGGGGAATCAAGTACGAACACAATGACGCAATAATTAGCTCGATATCTCGAAAATTGGCAGATATATGGCGACTTTTCTATCCGCGTCACCAAATTTCGATGCATGTGTGGGGGTCACACCAGAACGTTCCAACTGAACACAGAAATGTCAATAAATCATACTATCGACATTCCAATCAATTCCGCGCGATTCCCTTATTATACTTCCATATTTTAATATGGAAGTATATTGTTATTCATATTTTTATACTTCCATATTTTAATATGGAAGTATATTGTTATTCATATTTTTATTTTTATTTTTCATTATTTATAGTTCTTAATATATTTTGTAACTCTTATATCTCAGACAGTTTAAAAGGTAGAACATTGGAATTTGGTAGGTATATGCACCTTGCCAAGTTACATGGAATCGAAACATTTAGGTTTGTGTCCCAACTTGATTTCCAGAGTTATGGCCCTTAAACAAAAAAAATGAAAAAAGTTTGTGCCCAGATCTTCTTTTATACGAAGCCAAACAGCTGAATTCGGTTCTCGTAATCGTGTTAACTAACGAAAGGGTAAGAATCGGGGAAATTTTCACCAAGGTCCGAAAACAATTTGTTGACCTGGGGAGGGGTGCAAAATTTGTCAATTTTTTTCTTGTCACCGATTCCAACCATTTTTACTGTCGGGTATCTATACGACGTACTGATGCTACTCGTGAAAGAATTGTGTAAATCGGTTGAGAAATGACCAAGTTATAACACATCGAAAAATGTACTAATAAAGTCCATGTATAGAAAGTGCTTGTGCCCAGATCTTCTCCTAGACGAAGCGCAACAACTGGATTTGGTCTATGTGAGCGTCTTAAACATAGACAGAAGACCAAACCAGGAAATTTTGACAAGGGTCCGCTCAAATATTTCCGGGCTAGGGGAGGGGCAAAATTTGTCAATTTGTTTTTGTCTCCGATTTGAACAAAAATGGTTGTGAAGTATCTATGAAATGTACTGAGTGTCGTTATGAGTGAATTTTATGAATCGGTTGAAAAATGTAGAAATTGTGGCCCCTTCCTTTTGTTCAAGTTTACAGAAAATGCACTATCAATTTAAATTCCTTCAACCGATCGTCACGTGTTTGGTGTCATTCGATGGGGAATTTCGAGTACTTCTAAACGACTACCCACTTGCCGCATTATGTCGATGGAGGCCAGAGATATTCGAAAAGTATATACTTAACAACATACATATTGGCCTACATAGTAGAATGACGCCACAATACCTCACCAGAACCCCGCTAACTTTTAAAGGGGAATCAAGTACGAACACAATGACGCAATAATTAGCTCGATATCTCGAAAATTGGCAGATATATGGCGACTTTTCTATCCGCGTCACCAAATTTCGATGCATGTGTGGGGGTCACACCAGAACGTTCCAACTGAACACAGAAATGTCAATAAATCATACTATCGACATTCCAATCAATTCCGCGCGATTCCCTTATTATACTTCCATATTTTAATATGGAAGTATATTGTTATTCATATTTTTATACTTCCATATTTTAATATGGAAGTATATTGTTATTCATATTTTTATTTTTCTTTTTCATTATTTATAGTTCTTAATATATTTTGTAACTCTTATATCTCAGACAGTTTAAAAGGTAGAACATTGGAATTTGGTAGGTATATGCACCTTGCCAAGTTACATGGAATCGAAACATTTAGGTTTGTGTCCCAACTTGATTTCCAGAGTTATGGCCCTTAAACAAAAAAAATGAAAAAAGTTTGTGCCCAGATCTTCTTTTATACGAAGCCAAACAGCTGAATTCGGTTCTCGTAATCGTGTTAACTAACGAAAGGGTAAGAATCGGGGAAATTTTCACCAAGGTCCGAAAACAATTTGTTGACCTGGGGAGGGGTGCAAAATTTGTCAATTTTTTTCTTGTCACCGATTCCAACCATTTTTACTGTCGGGTATCTATACGACGTACTGATGCTACTCGTGAAAGAATTGTGTAAATCGGTTGAGAAATGACCAAGTTATAACACATCGAAAAATGTACTAATAAAGTCCATGTATAGAAAGTGCTTGTGCCCAGATCTTCTCCTAGACGAAGCGCAACAACTGGATTTGGTCTATGTGAGCGTCTTAAACATAGACAGAAGACCAAACCAGGAAATTTTGACAAGGGTCCGCTCAAATATTTCCGGGCTAGGGGAGGGGCAAAATTTGTCAATTTGTTTTTGTCTCCGATTTGAACAAAAATGGTTGTGAAGTATCTATGAAATGTACTGAGTGTCGTTATGAGTGAATTTTATGAATCGGTTGAAAAATGTAGAAATTGTGGCCCCTTCCTTTTGTTCAAGTTTACAGAAAATGCACTATCAATTTAAATTCCTTCAACCGATCGTCACGTGTTTGGTGTCATTCGATGGGGAATTTCGAGTACTTCTAAACGACTACCCACTTGCCGCATTATGTCGATGGAGGCCAGAGATATTCGAAAAGTATATACTTAACAACATACATATTGGCCTACATAGTAGAATGACGCCACAATACCTCACCAGAACCCCGCTAACTTTTAAAGGGGAATCAAGTACGAACACAATGACGCAATAATTAGCTCGATATCTCGAAAATTGGCAGATATATGGCGACTTTTCTATCCGCGTCACCAAATTTCGATGCATGTGTGGGGGTCACACCAGAACGTTCCAACTGAACACAGAAATGTCAATAAATCATACTATCGACATTCCAATCAATTCCGCGCGATTCCCTTATTATACTTCCATATTTTAATATGGAAGTATATTGTTATTCATATTTTTATACTTCCATATTTTAATATGGAAGTATATTGTTATTCATATTTTTATTTTTATTTTTCATTATTTATAGTTCTTAATATATTTTGTAACTCTTATATCTCAGACAGTTTAAAAGGTAGAACATTGGAATTTGGTAGGTATATGCACCTTGCCAAGTTACATGGAATCGAAACATTTAGGTTTGTGTCCCAACTTGATTTCCAGAGTTATGGCCCTTAAACAAAAAAAATGAAAAAAGTTTGTGCCCAGATCTTCTTTTATACGAAGCCAAACAGCTGAATTCGGTTCTCGTAATCGTGTTAACTAACGAAAGGGTAAGAATCGGGGAAATTTTCACCAAGGTCCGAAAACAATTTGTTGACCTGGGGAGGGGTGCAAAATTTGTCAATTTTTTTCTTGTCACCGATTCCAACCATTTTTACTGTCGGGTATCTATACGACGTACTGATGCTACTCGTGAAAGAATTGTGTAAATCGGTTGAGAAATGACCAAGTTATAACACATCGAAAAATGTACTAATAAAGTCCATGTATAGAAAGTGCTTGTGCCCAGATCTTCTCCTAGACGAAGCGCAACAACTGGATTTGGTCTATGTGAGCGTCTTAAACATAGACAGAAGACCAAACCAGGAAATTTTGACAAGGGTCCGCTCAAATATTTCCGGGCTAGGGGAGGGGCAAAATTTGTCAATTTGTTTTTGTCTCCGATTTGAACAAAAATGGTTGTGAAGTATCTATGAAATGTACTGAGTGTCGTTATGAGTGAATTTTATGAATCGGTTGAAAAATGTAGAAATTGTGGCCCCTTCCTTTTGTTCAAGTTTACAGAAAATGCACTATCAATTTAAATTCCTTCAACCGATCGTCACGTGTTTGGTGTCATTCGATGGGGAATTTCGAGTACTTCTAAACGACTACCCACTTGCCGCATTATGTCGATGGAGGCCAGAGATATTCGAAAAGTATATACTTAACAACATACATATTGGCCTACATAGTAGAATGACGCCACAATACCTCACCAGAACCCCGCTAACTTTTAAAGGGGAATCAAGTACGAACACAATGACGCAATAATTAGCTCGATATCTCGAAAATTGGCAGATATATGGCGACTTTTCTATCCGCGTCACCAAATTTCGATGCATGTGTGGGGGTCACACCAGAACGTTCCAACTGAACACAGAAATGTCAATAAATCATACTATCGACATTCCAATCAATTCCGCGCGATTCCCTTATTATACTTCCATATTTTAATATGGAAGTATATTGTTATTCATATTTTTATACTTCCATATTTTAATATGGAAGTATATTGTTATTCATATTTTTATTTTTCTTTTTCATTATTTATAGTTCTTAATATATTTTGTAACTCTTATATCTCAGACAGTTTAAAAGGTAGAACATTGGAATTTGGTAGGTATATGCACCTTGCCAAGTTACATGGAATCGAAACATTTAGGTTTGTGTCCCAACTTGATTTCCAGAGTTATGGCCCTTAAACAAAAAAAATGAAAAAAGTTTGTGCCCAGATCTTCTTTTATACGAAGCCAAACAGCTGAATTCGGTTCTCGTAATCGTGTTAACTAACGAAAGGGTAAGAATCGGGGAAATTTTCACCAAGGTCCGAAAACAATTTGTTGACCTGGGGAGGGGTGCAAAATTTGTCAATTTTTTTCTTGTCACCGATTCCAACCATTTTTACTGTCGGGTATCTATACGACGTACTGATGCTACTCGTGAAAGAATTGTGTAAATCGGTTGAGAAATGACCAAGTTATAACACATCGAAAAATGTACTAATAAAGTCCATGTATAGAAAGTGCTTGTGCCCAGATCTTCTCCTAGACGAAGCGCAACAACTGGATTTGGTCTATGTGAGCGTCTTAAACATAGACAGAAGACCAAACCAGGAAATTTTGACAAGGGTCCGCTCAAATATTTCCGGGCTAGGGGAGGGGCAAAATTTGTCAATTTGTTTTTGTCTCCGATTTGAACAAAAATGGTTGTGAAGTATCTATGAAATGTACTGAGTGTCGTTATGAGTGAATTTTATGAATCGGTTGAAAAATGTAGAAATTGTGGCCCCTTCCTTTTGTTCAAGTTTACAGAAAATGCACTATCAATTTAAATTCCTTCAACCGATCGTCACGTGTTTGGTGTCATTCGATGGGGAATTTCGAGTACTTCTAAACGACTACCCACTTGCCGCATTATGTCGATGGAGGCCAGAGATATTCGAAAAGTATATACTTAACAACATACATATTGGCCTACATAGTAGAATGACGCCACAATACCTCACCAGAACCCCGCTAACTTTTAAAGGGGAATCAAGTACGAACACAATGACGCAATAATTAGCTCGATATCTCGAAAATTGGCAGATATATGGCGACTTTTCTATCCGCGTCACCAAATTTCGATGCATGTGTGGGGGTCACACCAGAACGTTCCAACTGAACACAGAAATGTCAATAAATCATACTATCGACATTCCAATCAATTCCGCGCGATTCCCTTATTATACTTCCATATTTTAATATGGAAGTATATTGTTATTCATATTTTTATACTTCCATATTTTAATATGGAAGTATATTGTTATTCATATTTTTATTTTTCTTTTTCATTATTTATAGTTCTTAATATATTTTGTAACTCTTATATCTCAGACAGTTTAAAAGGTAGAACATTGGAATTTGGTAGGTATATGCACCTTGCCAAGTTACATGGAATCGAAACATTTAGGTTTGTGTCCCAACTTGATTTCCAGAGTTATGGCCCTTAAACAAAAAAAATGAAAAAAGTTTGTGCCCAGATCTTCTTTTATACGAAGCCAAACAGCTGAATTCGGTTCTCGTAATCGTGTTAACTAACGAAAGGGTAAGAATCGGGGAAATTTTCACCAAGGTCCGAAAACAATTTGTTGACCTGGGGAGGGGTGCAAAATTTGTCAATTTTTTTCTTGTCACCGATTCCAACCATTTTTACTGTCGGGTATCTATACGACGTACTGATGCTACTCGTGAAAGAATTGTGTAAATCGGTTGAGAAATGACCAAGTTATAACACATCGAAAAATGTACTAATAAAGTCCATGTATAGAAAGTGCTTGTGCCCAGATCTTCTCCTAGACGAAGCGCAACAACTGGATTTGGTCTATGTGAGCGTCTTAAACATAGACAGAAGACCAAACCAGGAAATTTTGACAAGGGTCCGCTCAAATATTTCCGGGCTAGGGGAGGGGCAAAATTTGTCAATTTGTTTTTGTCTCCGATTTGAACAAAAATGGTTGTGAAGTATCTATGAAATGTACTGAGTGTCGTTATGAGTGAATTTTATGAATCGGTTGAAAAATGTAGAAATTGTGGCCCCTTCCTTTTGTTCAAGTTTACAGAAAATGCACTATCAATTTAAATTCCTTCAACCGATCGTCACGTGTTTGGTGTCATTCGATGGGGAATTTCGAGTACTTCTAAACGACTACCCACTTGCCGCATTATGTCGATGGAGGCCAGAGATATTCGAAAAGTATATACTTAACAACATACATATTGGCCTACATAGTAGAATGACGCCACAATACCTCACCAGAACCCCGCTAACTTTTAAAGGGGAATCAAGTACGAACACAATGACGCAATAATTAGCTCGATATCTCGAAAATTGGCAGATATATGGCGACTTTTCTATCCGCGTCACCAAATTTCGATGCATGTGTGGGGGTCACACCAGAACGTTCCAACTGAACACAGAAATGTCAATAAATCATACTATCGACATTCCAATCAATTCCGCGCGATTCCCTTATTATACTTCCATATTTTAATATGGAAGTATATTGTTATTCATATTTTTATACTTCCATATTTTAATATGGAAGTATATTGTTATTCATATTTTTATTTTTCTTTTTCATTATTTATAGTTCTTAATATATTTTGTAACTCTTATATCTCAGACAGTTTAAAAGGTAGAACATTGGAATTTGGTAGGTATATGCACCTTGCCAAGTTACATGGAATCGAAACATTTAGGTTTGTGTCCCAACTTGATTTCCAGAGTTATGGCCCTTAAACAAAAAAAATGAAAAAAGTTTGTGCCCAGATCTTCTTTTATACGAAGCCAAACAGCTGAATTCGGTTCTCGTAATCGTGTTAACTAACGAAAGGGTAAGAATCGGGGAAATTTTCACCAAGGTCCGAAAACAATTTGTTGACCTGGGGAGGGGTGCAAAATTTGTCAATTTTTTTCTTGTCACCGATTCCAACCATTTTTACTGTCGGGTATCTATACGACGTACTGATGCTACTCGTGAAAGAATTGTGTAAATCGGTTGAGAAATGACCAAGTTATAACACATCGAAAAATGTACTAATAAAGTCCATGTATAGAAAGTGCTTGTGCCCAGATCTTCTCCTAGACGAAGCGCAACAACTGGATTTGGTCTATGTGAGCGTCTTAAACATAGACAGAAGACGAAACCAGGAAATTTTGACAAGGGTCCGCTCAAATATTTCCGGGCTAGGGGAGGGGCAAAATTTGTCAATTTGTTTTTGTCTCCGATTTGAACAAAAATGGTTGTGAAGTATCTATGAAATGTACTGAGTGTCGTTATGAGTGAATTTTATGAATCGGTTGAAAAATGTAGAAATTGTGGCCCCTTCCTTTTGTTCAAGTTTACAGAAAATGCACTATCAATTTAAATTCCTTCAACCGATCGTCACGTGTTTGGTGTCATTCGATGGGGAATTTCGAGTACTTCTAAACGACTACCCACTTGCCGCATTATGTCGATGGAGGCCAGAGATATTCGAAAAGTATATACTTAACAACATACATATTGGCCTACATAGTAGAATGACGCCACAATACCTCACCAGAACCCCGCTAACTTTTAAAGGGGAATCAAGTACGAACACAATGACGCAATAATTAGCTCGATATCTCGAAAATTGGCAGATATATGGCGACTTTTCTATCCGCGTCACCAAATTTCGATGCATGTGTGGGGGTCACACCAGAACGTTCCAACTGAACACAGAAATGTCAATAAATCATACTATCGACATTCCAATCAATTCCGCGCGATTCCCTTATTATACTTCCATATTTTAATATGGAAGTATATTGTTATTCATATTTTTATACTTCCATATTTTAATATGGAAGTATATTGTTATTCATATTTTTATTTTTATTTTTCATTATTTATAGTTCTTAATATATTTTGTAACTCTTATATCTCAGACAGTTTAAAAGGTAGAACATTGGAATTTGGTAGGTATATGCACCTTGCCAAGTTACATGGAATCGAAACATTTAGGTTTGTGTCCCAACTTGATTTCCAGAGTTATGGCCCTTAAACAAAAAAAATGAAAAAAGTTTGTGCCCAGATCTTCTTTTATACGAAGCCAAACAGCTGAATTCGGTTCTCGTAATCGTGTTAACTAACGAAAGGGTAAGAATCGGGGAAATTTTCACCAAGGTCCGAAAACAATTTGTTGACCTGGGGAGGGGTGCAAAATTTGTCAATTTTTTTCTTGTCACCGATTCCAACCATTTTTACTGTCGGGTATCTATACGACGTACTGATGCTACTCGTGAAAGAATTGTGTAAATCGGTTGAGAAATGACCAAGTTATAACACATCGAAAAATGTACTAATAAAGTCCATGTATAGAAAGTGCTTGTGCCCAGATCTTCTCCTAGACGAAGCGCAACAACTGGATTTGGTCTATGTGAGCGTCTTAAACATAGACAGAAGACCAAACCAGGAAATTTTGACAAGGGTCCGCTCAAATATTTCCGGGCTAGGGGAGGGGCAAAATTTGTCAATTTGTTTTTGTCTCCGATTTGAACAAAAATGGTTGTGAAGTATCTATGAAATGTACTGAGTGTCGTTATGAGTGAATTTTATGAATCGGTTGAAAAATGTAGAAATTGTGGCCCCTTCCTTTTGTTCAAGTTTACAGAAAATGCACTATCAATTTAAATTCCTTCAACCGATCGTCACGTGTTTGGTGTCATTCGATGGGGAATTTCGAGTACTTCTAAACGACTACCCACTTGCCGCATTATGTCGATGGAGGCCAGAGATATTCGAAAAGTATATACTTAACAACATACATATTGGCCTACATAGTAGAATGACGCCACAATACCTCACCAGAACCCCGCTAACTTTTAAAGGGGAATCAAGTACGAACACAATGACGCAATAATTAGCTCGATATCTCGAAAATTGGCAGATATATGGCGACTTTTCTATCCGCGTCACCAAATTTCGATGCATGTGTGGGGGTCACACCAGAACGTTCCAACTGAACACAGAAATGTCAATAAATCATACTATCGACATTCCAATCAATTCCGCGCGATTCCCTTATTATACTTCCATATTTTAATATGGAAGTATATTGTTATTCATATTTTTATACTTCCATATTTTAATATGGAAGTATATTGTTATTCATATTTTTATTTTTATTTTTCATTATTTATAGTTCTTAATATATTTTGTAACTCTTATATCTCAGACAGTTTAAAAGGTAGAACATTGGAATTTGGTAGGTATATGCACCTTGCCAAGTTACATGGAATCGAAACATTTAGGTTTGTGTCCCAACTTGATTTCCAGAGTTATGGCCCTTAAACAAAAAAAATGAAAAAAGTTTGTGCCCAGATCTTCTTTTATACGAAGCCAAACAGCTGAATTCGGTTCTCGTAATCGTGTTAACTAACGAAAGGGTAAGAATCGGGGAAATTTTCACCAAGGTCCGAAAACAATTTGTTGACCTGGGGAGGGGTGCAAAATTTGTCAATTTTTTTCTTGTCACCGATTCCAACCATTTTTACTGTCGGGTATCTATACGACGTACTGATGCTACTCGTGAAAGAATTGTGTAAATCGGTTGAGAAATGACCAAGTTATAACACATCGAAAAATGTACTAATAAAGTCCATGTATAGAAAGTGCTTGTGCCCAGATCTTCTCCTAGACGAAGCGCAACAACTGGATTTGGTCTATGTGAGCGTCTTAAACATAGACAGAAGACGAAACCAGGAAATTTTGACAAGGGTCCGCTCAAATATTTCCGGGCTAGGGGAGGGGCAAAATTTGTCAATTTGTTTTTGTCTCCGATTTGAACAAAAATGGTTGTGAAGTATCTATGAAATGTACTGAGTGTCGTTATGAGTGAATTTTATGAATCGGTTGAAAAATGTAGAAATTGTGGCCCCTTCCTTTTGTTCAAGTTTACAGAAAATGCACTATCAATTTAAATTCCTTCAACCGATCGTCACGTGTTTGGTGTCATTCGATGGGGAATTTCGAGTACTTCTAAACGACTACCCACTTGCCGCATTATGTCGATGGAGGCCAGAGATATTCGAAAAGTATATACTTAACAACATACATATTGGCCTACATAGTAGAATGACGCCACAATACCTCACCAGAACCCCGCTAACTTTTAAAGGGGAATCAAGTACGAACACAATGACGCAATAATTAGCTCGATATCTCGAAAATTGGCAGATATATGGCGACTTTTCTATCCGCGTCACCAAATTTCGATGCATGTGTGGGGGTCACACCAGAACGTTCCAACTGAACACAGAAATGTCAATAAATCATACTATCGACATTCCAATCAATTCCGCGCGATTCCCTTATTATACTTCCATATTTTAATATGGAAGTATATTGTTATTCATATTTTTATACTTCCATATTTTAATATGGAAGTATATTGTTATTCATATTTTTATTTTTATTTTTCATTATTTATAGTTCTTAATATATTTTGTAACTCTTATATCTCAGACAGTTTAAAAGGTAGAACATTGGAATTTGGTAGGTATATGCACCTTGCCAAGTTACATGGAATCGAAACATTTAGGTTTGTGTCCCAACTTGATTTCCAGAGTTATGGCCCTTAAACAAAAAAAATGAAAAAAGTTTGTGCCCAGATCTTCTTTTATACGAAGCCAAACAGCTGAATTCGGTTCTCGTAATCGTGTTAACTAACGAAAGGGTAAGAATCGGGGAAATTTTCACCAAGGTCCGAAAACAATTTGTTGACCTGGGGAGGGGTGCAAAATTTGTCAATTTTTTTCTTGTCACCGATTCCAACCATTTTTACTGTCGGGTATCTATACGACGTACTGATGCTACTCGTGAAAGAATTGTGTAAATCGGTTGAGAAATGACCAAGTTATAACACATCGAAAAATGTACTAATAAAGTCCATGTATAGAAAGTGCTTGTGCCCAGATCTTCTCCTAGACGAAGCGCAACAACTGGATTTGGTCTATGTGAGCGTCTTAAACATAGACAGAAGACCAAACCAGGAAATTTTGACAAGGGTCCGCTCAAATATTTCCGGGCTAGGGGAGGGGCAAAATTTGTCAATTTGTTTTTGTCTCCGATTTGAACAAAAATGGTTGTGAAGTATCTATGAAATGTACTGAGTGTCGTTATGAGTGAATTTTATGAATCGGTTGAAAAATGTAGAAATTGTGGCCCCTTCCTTTTGTTCAAGTTTACAGAAAATGCACTATCAATTTAAATTCCTTCAACCGATCGTCACGTGTTTGGTGTCATTCGATGGGGAATTTCGAGTACTTCTAAACGACTACCCACTTGCCGCATTATGTCGATGGAGGCCAGAGATATTCGAAAAGTATATACTTAACAACATACATATTGGCCTACATAGTAGAATGACGCCACAATACCTCACCAGAACCCCGCTAACTTTTAAAGGGGAATCAAGTACGAACACAATAACGCAATAATTAGCTCGATATCTCGAAAATTGGCAGATATATGGCGACTTTTCTATCCGCGTCACCAAATTTCGATGCATGTGTGGGGGTCACACCAGAACGTTCCAACTGAACACAGAAATGTCAATAAATCATACTATCGACATTCCAATCAATTCCGCGCGATTCCCTTATTATACTTCCATATTTTAATATGGAAGTATATTGTTATTCATATTTTTATACTTCCATATTTTAATATGGAAGTATATTGTTATTCATATTTTTATTTTTCTTTTTCATTATTTATAGTTCTTAATATATTTTGTAACTCTTATATCTCAGACAGTTTAAAAGGTAGAACATTGGAATTTGGTAGGTATATGCACCTTGCCAAGTTACATGGAATCGAAACATTTAGGTTTGTGTCCCAACTTGATTTCCAGAGTTATGGCCCTTAAACAAAAAAAATGAAAAAAGTTTGTGCCCAGATCTTCTTTTATACGAAGCCAAACAGCTGAATTCGGTTCTCGTAATCGTGTTAACTAACGAAAGGGTAAGAATCGGGGAAATTTTCACCAAGGTCCGAAAACAATTTGTTGACCTGGGGAGGGGTGCAAAATTTGTCAATTTTTTTCTTGTCACCGATTCCAACCATTTTTACTGTCGGGTATCTATACGACGTACTGATGCTACTCGTGAAAGAATTGTGTAAATCGGTTGAGAAATGACCAAGTTATAACACATCGAAAAATGTACTAATAAAGTCCATGTATAGAAAGTGCTTGTGCCCAGATCTTCTCCTAGACGAAGCGCAACAACTGGATTTGGTCTATGTGAGCGTCTTAAACATAGACAGAAGACGAAACCAGGAAATTTTGACAAGGGTCCGCTCAAATATTTCCGGGCTAGGGGAGGGGCAAAATTTGTCAATTTGTTTTTGTCTCCGATTTGAACAAAAATGGTTGTGAAGTATCTATGAAATGTACTGAGTGTCGTTATGAGTGAATTTTATGAATCGGTTGAAAAATGTAGAAATTGTGGCCCCTTCCTTTTGTTCAAGTTTACAGAAAATGCACTATCAATTTAAATTCCTTCAACCGATCGTCACGTGTTTGGTGTCATTCGATGGGGAATTTCGAGTACTTCTAAACGACTACCCACTTGCCGCATTATGTCGATGGAGGCCAGAGATATTCGAAAAGTATATACTTAACAACATACATATTGGCCTACATAGTAGAATGACGCCACAATACCTCACCAGAACCCCGCTAACTTTTAAAGGGGAATCAAGTACGAACACAATGACGCAATAATTAGCTCGATATCTCGAAAATTGGCAGATATATGGCGACTTTTCTATCCGCGTCACCAAATTTCGATGCATGTGTGGGGGTCACACCAGAACGTTCCAACTGAACACAGAAATGTCAATAAATCATACTATCGACATTCCAATCAATTCCGCGCGATTCCCTTATTATACTTCCATATTTTAATATGGAAGTATATTGTTATTCATATTTTTATACTTCCATATTTTAATATGGAAGTATATTGTTATTCATATTTTTATTTTTATTTTTCATTATTTATAGTTCTTAATATATTTTGTAACTCTTATATCTCAGACAGTTTAAAAGGTAGAACATTGGAATTTGGTAGGTATATGCACCTTGCCAAGTTACATGGAATCGAAACATTTAGGTTTGTGTCCCAACTTGATTTCCAGAGTTATGGCCCTTAAACAAAAAAAATGAAAAAAGTTTGTGCCCAGATCTTCTTTTATACGAAGCCAAACAGCTGAATTCGGTTCTCGTAATCGTGTTAACTAACGAAAGGGTAAGAATCGGGGAAATTTTCACCAAGGTCCGAAAACAATTTGTTGACCTGGGGAGGGGTGCAAAATTTGTCAATTTTTTTCTTGTCACCGATTCCAACCATTTTTACTGTCGGGTATCTATACGACGTACTGATGCTACTTGTGAAAGAATTGTGTAAATCGGTTGAGAAATGACCAAGTTATAACACATCGAAAAATGTACTAATAAAGTCCATGTATAGAAAGTGCTTGTGCCCAGATCTTCTCCTAGACGAAGCGCAACAACTGGATTTGGTCTATGTGAGCGTCTTAAACATAGACAGAAGACCAAACCAGGAAATTTTGACAAGGGTCCGCTCAAATATTTCCGGGCTAGGGGAGGGGCAAAATTTGTCAATTTGTTTTTGTCTCCGATTTGAACAAAAATGGTTGTGAAGTATCTATGAAATGTACTGAGTGTCGTTATGAGTGAATTTTATGAATCGGTTGAAAAATGTAGAAATTGTGGCCCCTTCCTTTTGTTCAAGTTTACAGAAAATGCACTATCAATTTAAATTCCTTCAACCGATCGTCACGTGTTTGGTGTCATTCGATGGGGAATTTCGAGTACTTCTAAACGACTACCCACTTGCCGCATTATGTCGATGGAGGCCAGAGATATTCGAAAAGTATATACTTAACAACATACATATTGGCCTACATAGTAGAATGACGCCACAATACCTCACCAGAACCCCGCTAACTTTTAAAGGGGAATCAAGTACGAACACAATGACGCAATAATTAGCTCGATATCTCGAAAATTGGCAGATATATGGCGACTTTTCTATCCGCGTCACCAAATTTCGATGCATGTGTGGGGGTCACACCAGAACGTTCCAACTGAACACAGAAATGTCAATAAATCATACTATCGACATTCCAATCAATTCCGCGCGATTCCCTTATTATACTTCCATATTTTAATATGGAAGTATATTGTTATTCATATTTTTATACTTCCATATTTTAATATGGAAGTATATTGTTATTCATATTTTTATTTTTCTTTTTCATTATTTATAGTTCTTAATATATTTTGTAACTCTTATATCTCAGACAGTTTAAAAGGTAGAACATTGGAATTTGGTAGGTATATGCACCTTGCCAAGTTACATGGAATCGAAACATTTAGGTTTGTGTCCCAACTTGATTTCCAGAGTTATGGCCCTTAAACAAAAAAAATGAAAAAAGTTTGTGCCCAGATCTTCTTTTATACGAAGCCAAACAGCTGAATTCGGTTCTCGTAATCGTGTTAACTAACGAAAGGGTAAGAATCGGGGAAATTTTCACCAAGGTCCGAAAACAATTTGTTGACCTGGGGAGGGGTGCAAAATTTGTCAATTTTTTTCTTGTCACCGATTCCAACCATTTTTACTGTCGGGTATCTATACGACGTACTGATGCTACTCGTGAAAGAATTGTGTAAATCGGTTGAGAAATGACCAAGTTATAACACATCGAAAAATGTACTAATAAAGTCCATGTATAGAAAGTGCTTGTGCCCAGATCTTCTCCTAGACGAAGCGCAACAACTGGATTTGGTCTATGTGAGCGTCTTAAACATAGACAGAAGACCAAACCAGGAAATTTTGACAAGGGTCCGCTCAAATATTTCCGGGCTAGGGGAGGGGCAAAATTTGTCAATTTGTTTTTGTCTCCGATTTGAACAAAAATGGTTGTGAAGTATCTATGAAATGTACTGAGTGTCGTTATGAGTGAATTTTATGAATCGGTTGAAAAATGTAGAAATTGTGGCCCCTTCCTTTTGTTCAAGTTTACAGAAAATGCACTATCAATTTAAATTCCTTCAACCGATCGTCACGTGTTTGGTGTCATTCGATGGGGAATTTCGAGTACTTCTAAACGACTACCCACTTGCCGCATTATGTCGATGGAGGCCAGAGATATTCGAAAAGTATATACTTAACAACATACATATTGGCCTACATAGTAGAATGACGCCACAATACCTCACCAGAACCCCGCTAACTTTTAAAGGGGAATCAAGTACGAACACAATGACGCAATAATTAGCTCGATATCTCGAAAATTGGCAGATATATGGCGACTTTTCTATCCGCGTCACCAAATTTCGATGCATGTGTGGGGGTCACACCAGAACGTTCCAACTGAACACAGAAATGTCAATAAATCATACTATCGACATTCCAATCAATTCCGCGCGATTCCCTTATTATACTTCCATATTTTAATATGGAAGTATATTGTTATTCATATTTTTATACTTCCATATTTTAATATGGAAGTATATTGTTATTCATATTTTTATTTTTATTTTTCATTATTTATAGTTCTTAATATATTTTGTAACTCTTATATCTCAGACAGTTTAAAAGGTAGAACATTGGAATTTGGTAGGTATATGCACCTTGCCAAGTTACATGGAATCGAAACATTTAGGTTTGTGTCCCAACTTGATTTCCAGAGTTATGGCCCTTAAACAAAAAAAATGAAAAAAGTTTGTGCCCAGATCTTCTTTTATACGAAGCCAAACAGCTGAATTCGGTTCTCGTAATCGTGTTAACTAACGAAAGGGTAAGAATCGGGGAAATTTTCACCAAGGTCCGAAAACAATTTGTTGACCTGGGGAGGGGTGCAAAATTTGTCAATTTTTTTCTTGTCACCGATTCCAACCATTTTTACTGTCGGGTATCTATACGACGTACTGATGCTACTCGTGAAAGAATTGTGTAAATCGGTTGAGAAATGACCAAGTTATAACACATCGAAAAATGTACTAATAAAGTCCATGTATAGAAAGTGCTTGTGCCCAGATCTTCTCCTAGACGAAGCGCAACAACTGGATTTGGTCTATGTGAGCGTCTTAAACATAGACAGAAGACCAAACCAGGAAATTTTGACAAGGGTCCGCTCAAATATTTCCGGGCTAGGGGAGGGGCAAAATTTGTCAATTTGTTTTTGTCTCCGATTTGAACAAAAATGGTTGTGAAGTATCTATGAAATGTACTGAGTGTCGTTATGAGTGAATTTTATGAATCGGTTGAAAAATGTAGAAATTGTGGCCCCTTCCTTTTGTTCAAGTTTACAGAAAATGCACTATCAATTTAAATTCCTTCAACCGATCGTCACGTGTTTGGTGTCATTCGATGGGGAATTTCGAGTACTTCTAAACGACTACCCACTTGCCGCATTATGTCGATGGAGGCCAGAGATATTCGAAAAGTATATACTTAACAACATACATATTGGCCTACATAGTAGAATGACGCCACAATACCTCACCAGAACCCCGCTAACTTTTAAAGGGGAATCAAGTACGAACACAATGACGCAATAATTAGCTCGATATCTCGAAAATTGGCAGATATATGGCGACTTTTCTATCCGCGTCACCAAATTTCGATGCATGTGTGGGGGTCACACCAGAACGTTCCAACTGAACACAGAAATGTCAATAAATCATACTATCGACATTCCAATCAATTCCGCGCGATTCCCTTATTATACTTCCATATTTTAATATGGAAGTATATTGTTATTCATATTTTTATACTTCCATATTTTAATATGGAAGTATATTGTTATTCATATTTTTATTTTTCTTTTTCATTATTTATAGTTCTTAATATATTTTGTAACTCTTATATCTCAGACAGTTTAAAAGGTAGAACATTGGAATTTGGTAGGTATATGCACCTTGCCAAGTTACATGGAATCGAAACATTTAGGTTTGTGTCCCAACTTGATTTCCAGAGTTATGGCCCTTAAACAAAAAAAATGAAAAAAGTTTGTGCCCAGATCTTCTTTTATACGAAGCCAAACAGCTGAATTCGGTTCTCGTAATCGTGTTAACTAACGAAAGGGTAAGAATCGGGGAAATTTTCACCAAGGTCCGAAAACAATTTGTTGACCTGGGGAGGGGTGCAAAATTTGTCAATTTTTTTCTTGTCACCGATTCCAACCATTTTTACTGTCGGGTATCTATACGACGTACTGATGCTACTCGTGAAAGAATTGTGTAAATCGGTTGAGAAATGACCAAGTTATAACACATCGAAAAATGTACTAATAAAGTCCATGTATAGAAAGTGCTTGTGCCCAGATCTTCTCCTAGACGAAGCGCAACAACTGGATTTGGTCTATGTGAGCGTCTTAAACATAGACAGAAGACCAAACCAGGAAATTTTGACAAGGGTCCGCTCAAATATTTCCGGGCTAGGGGAGGGGCAAAATTTGTCAATTTGTTTTTGTCTCCGATTTGAACAAAAATGGTTGTGAAGTATCTATGAAATGTACTGAGTGTCGTTATGAGTGAATTTTATGAATCGGTTGAAAAATGTAGAAATTGTGGCCCCTTCCTTTTGTTCAAGTTTACAGAAAATGCACTATCAATTTAAATTCCTTCAACCGATCGTCACGTGTTTGGTGTCATTCGATGGGGAATTTCGAGTACTTCTAAACGACTACCCACTTGCCGCATTATGTCGATGGAGGCCAGAGATATTCGAAAAGTATATACTTAACAACATACATATTGGCCTACATAGTAGAATGACGCCACAATACCTCACCAGAACCCCGCTAACTTTTAAAGGGGAATCAAGTACGAACACAATGACGCAATAATTAGCTCGATATCTCGAAAATTGGCAGATATATGGCGACTTTTCTATCCGCGTCACCAAATTTCGATGCATGTGTGGGGGTCACACCAGAACGTTCCAACTGAACACAGAAATGTCAATAAATCATACTATCGACATTCCAATCAATTCCGCGCGATTCCCTTATTATACTTCCATATTTTAATATGGAAGTATATTGTTATTCATATTTTTATACTTCCATATTTTAATATGGAAGTATATTGTTATTCATATTTTTATTTTTCTTTTTCATTATTTATAGTTCTTAATATATTTTGTAACTCTTATATCTCAGACAGTTTAAAAGGTAGAACATTGGAATTTGGTAGGTATATGCACCTTGCCAAGTTACATGGAATCGAAACATTTAGGTTTGTGTCCCAACTTGATTTCCAGAGTTATGGCCCTTAAACAAAAAAAATGAAAAAAGTTTGTGCCCAGATCTTCTTTTATACGAAGCCAAACAGCTGAATTCGGTTCTCGTAATCGTGTTAACTAACGAAAGGGTAAGAATCGGGGAAATTTTCACCAAGGTCCGAAAACAATTTGTTGACCTGGGGAGGGGTGCAAAATTTGTCAATTTTTTTCTTGTCACCGATTCCAACCATTTTTACTGTCGGGTATCTATACGACGTACTGATGCTACTCGTGAAAGAATTGTGTAAATCGGTTGAGAAATGACCAAGTTATAACACATCGAAAAATGTACTAATAAAGTCCATGTATAGAAAGTGCTTGTGCCCAGATCTTCTCCTAGACGAAGCGCAACAACTGGATTTGGTCTATGTGAGCGTCTTAAACATAGACAGAAGACCAAACCAGGAAATTTTGACAAGGGTCCGCTCAAATATTTCCGGGCTAGGGGAGGGGCAAAATTTGTCAATTTGTTTTTGTCTCCGATTTGAACAAAAATGGTTGTGAAGTATCTATGAAATGTACTGAGTGTCGTTATGAGTGAATTTTATGAATCGGTTGAAAAATGTAGAAATTGTGGCCCCTTCCTTTTGTTCAAGTTTACAGAAAATGCACTATCAATTTAAATTCCTTCAACCGATCGTCACGTGTTTGGTGTCATTCGATGGGGAATTTCGAGTACTTCTAAACGACTACCCACTTGCCGCATTATGTCGATGGAGGCCAGAGATATTCGAAAAGTATATACTTAACAACATACATATTGGCCTACATAGTAGAATGACGCCACAATACCTCACCAGAACCCCGCTAACTTTTAAAGGGGAATCAAGTACGAACACAATGACGCAATAATTAGCTCGATATCTCGAAAATTGGCAGATATATGGCGACTTTTCTATCCGCGTCACCAAATTTCGATGCATGTGTGGGGGTCACACCAGAACGTTCCAACTGAACACAGAAATGTCAATAAATCATACTATCGACATTCCAATCAATTCCGCGCGATTCCCTTATTATACTTCCATATTTTAATATGGAAGTATATTGTTATTCATATTTTTATACTTCCATATTTTAATATGGAAGTATATTGTTATTCATATTTTTATTTTTATTTTTCATTATTTATAGTTCTTAATATATTTTGTAACTCTTATATCTCAGACAGTTTAAAAGGTAGAACATTGGAATTTGGTAGGTATATGCACCTTGCCAAGTTACATGGAATCGAAACATTTAGGTTTGTGTCCCAACTTGATTTCCAGAGTTATGGCCCTTAAACAAAAAAAATGAAAAAAGTTTGTGCCCAGATCTTCTTTTATACGAAGCCAAACAGCTGAATTCGGTTCTCGTAATCGTGTTAACTAACGAAAGGGTAAGAATCGGGGAAATTTTCACCAAGGTCCGAAAACAATTTGTTGACCTGGGGAGGGGTGCAAAATTTGTCAATTTTTTTCTTGTCACCGATTCCAACCATTTTTACTGTCGGGTATCTATACGACGTACTGATGCTACTCGTGAAAGAATTGTGTAAATCGGTTGAGAAATGACCAAGTTATAACACATCGAAAAATGTACTAATAAAGTCCATGTATAGAAAGTGCTTGTGCCCAGATCTTCTCCTAGACGAAGCGCAACAACTGGATTTGGTCTATGTGAGCGTCTTAAACATAGACAGAAGACCAAACCAGGAAATTTTGACAAGGGTCCGCTCAAATATTTCCGGGCTAGGGGAGGGGCAAAATTTGTCAATTTGTTTTTGTCTCCGATTTGAACAAAAATGGTTGTGAAGTATCTATGAAATGTACTGAGTGTCGTTATGAGTGAATTTTATGAATCGGTTGAAAAATGTAGAAATTGTGGCCCCTTCCTTTTGTTCAAGTTTACAGAAAATGCACTATCAATTTAAATTCCTTCAACCGATCGTCACGTGTTTGGTGTCATTCGATGGGGAATTTCGAGTACTTCTAAACGACTACCCACTTGCCGCATTATGTCGATGGAGGCCAGAGATATTCGAAAAGTATATACTTAACAACATACATATTGGCCTACATAGTAGAATGACGCCACAATACCTCACCAGAACCCCGCTAACTTTTAAAGGGGAATCAAGTACGAACACAATGACGCAATAATTAGCTCGATATCTCGAAAATTGGCAGATATATGGCGACTTTTCTATCCGCGTCACCAAATTTCGATGCATGTGTGGGGGTCACACCAGAACGTTCCAACTGAACACAGAAATGTCAATAAATCATACTATCGACATTCCAATCAATTCCGCGCGATTCCCTTATTATACTTCCATATTTTAATATGGAAGTATATTGTTATTCATATTTTTATACTTCCATATTTTAATATGGAAGTATATTGTTATTCATATTTTTATTTTTCTTTTTCATTATTTATAGTTCTTAATATATTTTGTAACTCTTATATCTCAGACAGTTTAAAAGGTAGAACATTGGAATTTGGTAGGTATATGCACCTTGCCAAGTTACATGGAATCGAAACATTTAGGTTTGTGTCCCAACTTGATTTCCAGAGTTATGGCCCTTAAACAAAAAAAATGAAAAAAGTTTGTGCCCAGATCTTCTTTTATACGAAGCCAAACAGCTGAATTCGGTTCTCGTAATCGTGTTAACTAACGAAAGGGTAAGAATCGGGGAAATTTTCACCAAGGTCCGAAAACAATTTGTTGACCTGGGGAGGGGTGCAAAATTTGTCAATTTTTTTCTTGTCACCGATTCCAACCATTTTTACTGTCGGGTATCTATACGACGTACTGATGCTACTCGTGAAAGAATTGTGTAAATCGGTTGAGAAATGACCAAGTTATAACACATCGAAAAATGTACTAATAAAGTCCATGTATAGAAAGTGCTTGTGCCCAGATCTTCTCCTAGACGAAGCGCAACAACTGGATTTGGTCTATGTGAGCGTCTTAAACATAGACAGAAGACCAAACCAGGAAATTTTGACAAGGGTCCGCTCAAATATTTCCGGGCTAGGGGAGGGGCAAAATTTGTCAATTTGTTTTTGTCTCCGATTTGAACAAAAATGGTTGTGAAGTATCTATGAAATGTACTGAGTGTCGTTATGAGTGAATTTTATGAATCGGTTGAAAAATGTAGAAATTGTGGCCCCTTCCTTTTGTTCAAGTTTACAGAAAATGCACTATCAATTTAAATTCCTTCAACCGATCGTCACGTGTTTGGTGTCATTCGATGGGGAATTTCGAGTACTTCTAAACGACTACCCACTTGCCGCATTATGTCGATGGAGGCCAGAGATATTCGAAAAGTATATACTTAACAACATACATATTGGCCTACATAGTAGAATGACGCCACAATACCTCACCAGAACCCCGCTAACTTTTAAAGGGGAATCAAGTACGAACACAATGACGCAATAATTAGCTCGATATCTCGAAAATTGGCAGATATATGGCGACTTTTCTATCCGCGTCACCAAATTTCGATGCATGTGTGGGGGTCACACCAGAACGTTCCAACTGAACACAGAAATGTCAATAAATCATACTATCGACATTCCAATCAATTCCGCGCGATTCCCTTATTATACTTCCATATTTTAATATGGAAGTATATTGTTATTCATATTTTTATACTTCCATATTTTAATATGGAAGTATATTGTTATTCATATTTTTATTTTTCTTTTTCATTATTTATAGTTCTTAATATATTTTGTAACTCTTATATCTCAGACAGTTTAAAAGGTAGAACATTGGAATTTGGTAGGTATATGCACCTTGCCAAGTTACATGGAATCGAAACATTTAGGTTTGTGTCCCAACTTGATTTCCAGAGTTATGGCCCTTAAACAAAAAAAATGAAAAAAGTTTGTGCCCAGATCTTCTTTTATACGAAGCCAAACAGCTGAATTCGGTTCTCGTAATCGTGTTAACTAACGAAAGGGTAAGAATCGGGGAAATTTTCACCAAGGTCCGAAAACAATTTGTTGACCTGGGGAGGGGTGCAAAATTTGTCAATTTTTTTCTTGTCACCGATTCCAACCATTTTTACTGTCGGGTATCTATACGACGTACTGATGCTACTCGTGAAAGAATTGTGTAAATCGGTTGAGAAATGACCAAGTTATAACACATCGAAAAATGTACTAATAAAGTCCATGTATAGAAAGTGCTTGTGCCCAGATCTTCTCCTAGACGAAGCGCAACAACTGGATTTGGTCTATGTGAGCGTCTTAAACATAGACAGAAGACCAAACCAGGAAATTTTGACAAGGGTCCGCTCAAATATTTCCGGGCTAGGGGAGGGGCAAAATTTGTCAATTTGTTTTTGTCTCCGATTTGAACAAAAATGGTTGTGAAGTATCTATGAAATGTACTGAGTGTCGTTATGAGTGAATTTTATGAATCGGTTGAAAAATGTAGAAATTGTGGCCCCTTCCTTTTGTTCAAGTTTACAGAAAATGCACTATCAATTTAAATTCCTTCAACCGATCGTCACGTGTTTGGTGTCATTCGATGGGGAATTTCGAGTACTTCTAAACGACTACCCACTTGCCGCATTATGTCGATGGAGGCCAGAGATATTCGAAAAGTATATACTTAACAACATACATATTGGCCTACATAGTAGAATGACGCCACAATACCTCACCAGAACCCCGCTAACTTTTAAAGGGGAATCAAGTACGAACACAATGACGCAATAATTAGCTCGATATCTCGAAAATTGGCAGATATATGGCGACTTTTCTATCCGCGTCACCAAATTTCGATGCATGTGTGGGGGTCACACCAGAACGTTCCAACTGAACACAGAAATGTCAATAAATCATACTATCGACATTCCAATCAATTCCGCGCGATTCCCTTATTATACTTCCATATTTTAATATGGAAGTATATTGTTATTCATATTTTTATACTTCCATATTTTAATATGGAAGTATATTGTTATTCATATTTTTATTTTTCTTTTTCATTATTTATAGTTCTTAATATATTTTGTAACTCTTATATCTCAGACAGTTTAAAAGGTAGAACATTGGAATTTGGTAGGTATATGCACCTTGCCAAGTTACATGGAATCGAAACATTTAGGTTTGTGTCCCAACTTGATTTCCAGAGTTATGGCCCTTAAACAAAAAAAATGAAAAAAGTTTGTGCCCAGATCTTCTTTTATACGAAGCCAAACAGCTGAATTCGGTTCTCGTAATCGTGTTAACTAACGAAAGGGTAAGAATCGGGGAAATTTTCACCAAGGTCCGAAAACAATTTGTTGACCTGGGGAGGGGTGCAAAATTTGTCAATTTTTTTCTTGTCACCGATTCCAACCATTTTACTGTCGGGTATCTATACGACGTACTGATGCTACTCGTGAAAGAATTGTGTAAATCGGTTGAGAAATGACCAAGTTATAACACATCGAAAAATGTACTAATAAAGTCCATGTATAGAAAGTGCTTGTGCCCAGATCTTCTCCTAGACGAAGCGCAACAACTGGATTTGGTCTATGTGAGCGTCTTAAACATAGACAGAAGACCAAACCAGGAAATTTTGACAAGGGTTCGCTCAAATATTTCCGGGCTAGGGGAGGGGCAAAATTTGTCAATTTGTTTTTGTCTCCGATTTGAACAAAAATGGTTGTGAAGTATCTATGAAATGTACTGAGTGTCGTTATGAGTGAATTTTATGAATCGGTTGAAAAATGTAGAAATTGTGGCCCCTTCCTTTTGTTCAAGTTTACAGAAAATGCACTATCAATTTAAATTCCTTCAACCGATCGTCACGTGTTTGGTGTCATTCGATGGGGAATTTCGAGTACTTCTAAACGACTACCCACTTGCCGCATTATGTCGATGGAGGCCAGAGATATTCGAAAAGTATATACTTAACAACATACATATTGGCCTACATAGTAGAATGACGCCACAATACCTCACCAGAACCCCGCTAACTTTTAAAGGGGAATCAAGTACGAACACAATGACGCAATAATTAGCTCGATATCTCGAAAATTGGCAGATATATGGCGACTTTTCTATCCGCGTCACCAAATTTCGATGCATGTGTGGGGGTCACACCAGAACGTTCCAACTGAACACAGAAATGTCAATAAATCATACTATCGACATTCCAATCAATTCCGCGCGATTCCCTTATTATACTTCCATATTTTAATATGGAAGTATATTGTTATTCATATTTTTATACTTCCATATTTTAATATGGAAGTATATTGTTATTCATATTTTTATTTTGCTTTTTCATTATTTATAGTTCTTAATATATTTTGTAACTCTTATATCTCAGACAGTTTAAAAGGTAGAACATTGGAATTTGGTAGGTATATGCACCTTGCCAAGTTACATGGAATCGAAACATTTAGGTTTGTGTCCCAACTTGATTTCCAGAGTTATGGCCCTTAAACAAAAAAAATGAAAAAAGTTTGTGCCCAGATCTTCTTTTATACGAAGCCAAACAGCTGAATTCGGTTCTCGTAATCGTGTTAACTAACGAAAGGGTAAGAATCGGGGAAATTTTCACCAAGGTCCGAAAACAATTTGTTGACCTGGGGAGGGGTGCAAAATTTGTCAATTTTTTTCTTGTCACCGATTCCAACCATTTTTACTGTCGGGTATCTATACGACGTACTGATGCTACTCGTGAAAGAATTGTGTAAATCGGTTGAGAAATGACCAAGTTATAACACATCGAAAAATGTACTAATAAAGTCCATGTATAGAAAGTGCTTGTGCCCAGATCTTCTCCTAGACGAAGCGCAACAACTGGATTTGGTCTATGTGAGCGTCTTAAACATAGACAGAAGACCAAACCAGGAAATTTTGACAAGGGTCCGCTCAAATATTTCCGGGCTAGGGGAGGGGCAAAATTTGTCAATTTGTTTTTGTCTCCGATTTGAACAAAAATGGTTGTGAAGTATCTATGAAATGTACTGAGTGTCGTTATGAGTGAATTTTATGAATCGGTTGAAAAATGTAGAAATTGTGGCCCCTTCCTTTTGTTCAAGTTTACAGAAAATGCACTATCAATTTAAATTCCTTCAACCGATCGTCACGTGTTTGGTGTCATTCGATGGGGAATTTCGAGTACTTCTAAACGACTACCCACTTGCCGCATTATGTCGATGGAGGCCAGAGATATTCGAAAAGTATATACTTAACAACATACATATTGGCCTACATAGTAGAATGACGCCACAATACCTCACCAGAACCCCGCTAACTTTTAAAGGGGAATCAAGTACGAACACAATGACGCAATAATTAGCTCGATATCTCGAAAATTGGCAGATATATGGCGACTTTTCTATCCGCGTCACCAAATTTCGATGCATGTGTGGGGGTCACACCAGAACGTTCCAACTGAACACAGAAATGTCAATAAATCATACTATCGACATTCCAATCAATTCCGCGCGATTCCCTTATTATACTTCCATATTTTAATATGGAAGTATATTGTTATTCATATTTTTATACTTCCATATTTTAATATGGAAGTATATTGTTATTCATATTTTTATTTTTCTTTTTCATTATTTATAGTTCTTAATATATTTTGTAACTCTTATATCTCAGACAGTTTAAAAGGTAGAACATTGGAATTTGGTAGGTATATGCACCTTGCCAAGTTACATGGAATCGAAACATTTAGGTTTGTGTCCCAACTTGATTTCCAGAGTTATGGCCCTTAAACAAAAAAAATGAAAAAAGTTTGTGCCCAGATCTTCTTTTATACGAAGCCAAACAGCTGAATTCGGTTCTCGTAATCGTGTTAACTAACGAAAGGGTAAGAATCGGGGAAATTTTCACCAAGGTCCGAAAACAATTTGTTGACCTGGGGAGGGGTGCAAAATTTGTCAATTTTTTTCTTGTCACCGATTCCAACCATTTTTACTGTCGGGTATCTATACGACGTACTGATGCTACTCGTGAAAGAATTGTGTAAATCGGTTGAGAAATGACCAAGTTATAACACATCGAAAAATGTACTAATAAAGTCCATGTATAGAAAGTGCTTGTGCCCAGATCTTCTCCTAGACGAAGCACAACAACTGGATTTGGTCTATGTGAGCGTCTTAAACATAGACAGAAGACCAAACCAGGAAATTTTGACAAGGGTCCGCTCAAATATTTCCGGGCTAGGGGAGGGGCAAAATTTGTCAATTTGTTTTTGTCTCCGATTTGAACAAAAATGGTTGTGAAGTATCTATGAAATGTACTGAGTGTCGTTATGAGTGAATTTTATGAATCGGTTGAAAAATGTAGAAATTGTGGCCCCTTCCTTTTGTTCAAGTTTACAGAAAATGCACTATCAATTTAAATTCCTTCAACCGATCGTCACGTGTTTGGTGTCATTCGATGGGGAATTTCGAGTACTTCTAAACGACTACCCACTTGCCGCATTATGTCGATGGAGGCCAGAGATATTCGAAAAGTATATACTTAACAACATACATATTGGCCTACATAGTAGAATGACGCCACAATACCTCACCAGAACCCCGCTAACTTTTAAAGGGGAATCAAGTACGAACACAATGACGCAATAATTAGCTCGATATCTCGAAAATTGGCAGATATATGGCGACTTTTCTATCCGCGTCACCAAATTTCGATGCATGTGTGGGGGTCACACCAGAACGTTCCAACTGAACACAGAAATGTCAATAAATCATACTATCGACATTCCAATCAATTCCGCGCGATTCCCTTATTATACTTCCATATTTTAATATGGAAGTATATTGTTATTCATATTTTTATACTTCCATATTTTAATATGGAAGTATATTGTTATTCATATTTTTATTTTTCTTTTTCATTATTTATAGTTCTTAATATATTTTGTAACTCTTATATCTCAGACAGTTTAAAAGGTAGAACATTGGAATTTGGTAGGTATATGCACCTTGCCAAGTTACATGGAATCGAAACATTTAGGTTTGTGTCCCAACTTGATTTCCAGAGTTATGGCCCTTAAACAAAAAAAATGAAAAAAGTTTGTGCCCAGATCTTCTTTTATACGAAGCCAAACAGCTGAATTCGGTTCTCGTAATCGTGTTAACTAACGAAAGGGTAAGAATCGGGGAAATTTTCACCAAGGTCCGAAAACAATTTGTTGACCTGGGGAGGGGTGCAAAATTTGTCAATTTTTTTCTTGTCACCGATTCCAACCATTTTTACTGTCGGGTATCTATACGACGTACTGATGCTACTCGTGAAAGAATTGTGTAAATCGGTTGAGAAATGACCAAGTTATAACACATCGAAAAATGTACTAATAAAGTCCATGTATAGAAAGTGCTTGTGCCCAGATCTTCTCCTAGACGAAGCGCAACAACTGGATTTGGTCTATGTGAGCGTCTTAAACATAGACAGAAGACCAAACCAGGAAATTTTGACAAGGGTCCGCTCAAATATTTCCGGGCTAGGGGAGGGGCAAAATTTGTCAATTTGTTTTTGTCTCCGATTTGAACAAAAATGGTTGTGAAGTATCTATGAAATGTACTGAGTGTCGTTATGAGTGAATTTTATGAATCGGTTGAAAAATGTAGAAATTGTGGCCCCTTCCTTTTGTTCAAGTTTACAGAAAATGCACTATCAATTTAAATTCCTTCAACCGATCGTCACGTGTTTGGTGTCATTCGATGGGGAATTTCGAGTACTTCTAAACGACTACCCACTTGCCGCATTATGTCGATGGAGGCCAGAGATATTCGAAAAGTATATACTTAACAACATACATATTGGCCTACATAGTAGAATGACGCCACAATACCTCACCAGAACCCCGCTAACTTTTAAAGGGGAATCAAGTACGAACACAATGACGCAATAATTAGCTCGATATCTCGAAAATTGGCAGATATATGGCGACTTTTCTATCCGCGTCACCAAATTTCGATGCATGTGTGGGGGTCACACCAGAACGTTCCAACTGAACACAGAAATGTCAATAAATCATACTATCGACATTCCAATCAATTCCGCGCGATTCCCTTATTATACTTCCATATTTTAATATGGAAGTATATTGTTATTCATATTTTTATACTTCCATATTTTAATATGGAAGTATATTGTTATTCATATTTTTCTTTTTCTTTTTCATTATTTATAGTTCTTAATATATTTTGTAACTCTTATATCTCAGACAGTTTAAAAGGTAGAACATTGGAATTTGGTAGGTATATGCACCTTGCCAAGTTACATGGAATCGAAACATTTAGGTTTGTGTCCCAACTTGATTTCCAGAGTTATGGCCCTTAAACAAAAAAAATGAAAAAAGTTTGTGCCCAGATCTTCTTTTATACGAAGCCAAACAGCTGAATTCGGTTCTCGTAATCGTGTTAACTAACGAAAGGGTAAGAATCGGGGAAATTTTCACCAAGGTCCGAAAACAATTTGTTGACCTGGGGAGGGGTGCAAAATTTGTCAATTTTTTTCTTGTCACCGATTCCAACCATTTTTACTGTCGGGTATCTATACGACGTACTGATGCTACTCGTGAAAGAATTGTGTAAATCGGTTGAGAAATGACCAAGTTATAACACATCGAAAAATGTACTAATAAAGTCCATGTATAGAAAGTGCTTGTGCCCAGATCTTCTCCTAGACGAAGCGCAACAACTGGATTTGGTCTATGTGAGCGTCTTAAACATAGACAGAAGACCAAACCAGGAAATTTTGACAAGGGTCCGCTCAAATATTTCCGGGCTAGGGGAGGGGCAAAATTTGTCAATTTGTTTTTGTCTCCGATTTGAACAAAAATGGTTGTGAAGTATCTATGAAATGTACTGAGTGTCGTTATGAGTGAATTTTATGAATCGGTTGAAAAATGTAGAAATTGTGGCCCCTTCCTTTTGTTCAAGTTTACAGAAAATGCACTATCAATTTAAATTCCTTCAACCGATCGTCACGTGTTTGGTGTCATTCGATGGGGAATTTCGAGTACTTCTAAACGACTACCCACTTGCCGCATTATGTCGATGGAGGCCAGAGATATTCGAAAAGTATATACTTAACAACATACATATTGGCCTACATAGTAGAATGACGCCACAATACCTCACCAGAACCCCGCTAACTTTTAAAGGGGAATCAAGTACGAACACAATGACGCAATAATTAGCTCGATATCTCGAAAATTGGCAGATATATGGCGACTTTTCTATCCGCGTCACCAAATTTCGATGCATGTGTGGGGGTCACACCAGAACGTTCCAACTGAACACAGAAATGTCAATAAATCATACTATCGACATTCCAATCAATTCCGCGCGATTCCCTTATTATACTTCCATATTTTAATATGGAAGTATATTGTTATTCATATTTTTATACTTCCATATTTTAATATGGAAGTATATTGTTATTCATATTTTTATTTTTATTTTTCATTATTTATAGTTCTTAATATATTTTGTAACTCTTATATCTCAGACAGTTTAAAAGGTAGAACATTGGAATTTGGTAGGTATATGCACCTTGCCAAGTTACATGGAATCGAAACATTTAGGTTTGTGTCCCAACTTGATTTCCAGAGTTATGGCCCTTAAACAAAAAAAATGAAAAAAGTTTGTGCCCAGATCTTCTTTTATACGAAGCCAAACAGCTGAATTCGGTTCTCGTAATCGTGTTAACTAACGAAAGGGTAAGAATCGGGGAAATTTTCACCAAGGTCCGAAAACAATTTGTTGACCTGGGGAGGGGTGCAAAATTTGTCAATTTTTTTCTTGTCACCGATTCCAACCATTTTTACTGTCGGGTATCTATACGACGTACTGATGCTACTCGTGAAAGAATTGTGTAAATCGGTTGAGAAATGACCAAGTTATAACACATCGAAAAATGTACTAATAAAGTCCATGTATAGAAAGTGCTTGTGCCCAGATCTTCTCCTAGACGAAGCGCAACAACTGGATTTGGTCTATGTGAGCGTCTTAAACATAGACAGAAGACCAAACCAGGAAATTTTGACAAGGGTCCGCTCAAATATTTCCGGGCTAGGGGAGGGGCAAAATTTGTCAATTTGTTTTTGTCTCCGATTTGAACAAAAATGGTTGTGAAGTATCTATGAAATGTACTGAGTGTCGTTATGAGTGAATTTTATGAATCGGTTGAAAAATGTAGAAATTGTGGCCCCTTCCTTTTGTTCAAGTTTACAGAAAATGCACTATCAATTTAAATTCCTTCAACCGATCGTCACGTGTTTGGTGTCATTCGATGGGGAATTTCGAGTACTTCTAAACGACTACCCACTTGCCGCATTATGTCGATGGAGGCCAGAGATATTCGAAAAGTATATACTTAACAACATACATATTGGCCTACATAGTAGAATGACGCCACAATACCTCACCAGAACCCCGCTAACTTTTAAAGGGGAATCAAGTACGAACACAATGACGCAATAATTAGCTCGATATCTCGAAAATTGGCAGATATATGGCGACTTTTCTATCCGCGTCACCAAATTTCGATGCATGTGTGGGGGTCACACCAGAACGTTCCAACTGAACACAGAAATGTCAATAAATCATACTATCGACATTCCAATCAATTCCGCGCGATTCCCTTATTATACTTCCATATTTTAATATGGAAGTATATTGTTATTCATATTTTTATACTTCCATATTTTAATATGGAAGTATATTGTTATTCATATTTTTATTTTTATTTTTCATTATTTATAGTTCTTAATATATTTTGTAACTCTTATATCTCAGACAGTTTAAAAGGTAGAACATTGGAATTTGGTAGGTATATGCACCTTGCCAAGTTACATGGAATCGAAACATTTAGGTTTGTGTCCCAACTTGATTTCCAGAGTTATGGCCCTTAAACAAAAAAAATGAAAAAAGTTTGTGCCCAGATCTTCTTTTATACGAAGCCAAACAGCTGAATTCGGTTCTCGTAATCGTGTTAACTAACGAAAGGGTAAGAATCGGGGAAATTTTCACCAAGGTCCGAAAACAATTTGTTGACCTGGGGAGGGGTGCAAAATTTGTCAATTTTTTTCTTGTCACCGATTCCAACCATTTTTACTGTCGGGTATCTATACGACGTACTGATGCTACTCGTGAAAGAATTGTGTAAATCGGTTGAGAAATGACCAAGTTATAACACATCGAAAAATGTACTAATAAAGTCCATGTATAGAAAGTGCTTGTGCCCAGATCTTCTCCTAGACGAAGCGCAACAACTGGATTTGGTCTATGTGAGCGTCTTAAACATAGACAGAAGACCAAACCAGGAAATTTTGACAAGGGTCCGCTCAAATATTTCCGGGCTAGGGGAGGGGCAAAATTTGTCAATTTGTTTTTGTCTCCGATTTGAACAAAAATGGTTGTGAAGTATCTATGAAATGTACTGAGTGTCGTTATGAGTGAATTTTATGAATCGGTTGAAAAATGTAGAAATTGTGGCCCCTTCCTTTTGTTCAAGTTTACAGAAAATGCACTATCAATTTAAATTCCTTCAACCGATCGTCACGTGTTTGGTGTCATTCGATGGGGAATTTCGAGTACTTCTAAACGACTACCCACTTGCCGCATTATGTCGATGGAGGCCAGAGATATTCGAAAAGTATATACTTAACAACATACATATTGGCCTACATAGTAGAATGACGCCACAATACCTCACCAGAACCCCGCTAACTTTTAAAGGGGAATCAAGTACGAACACAATGACGCAATAATTAGCTCGATATCTCGAAAATTGGCAGATATATGGCGACTTTTCTATCCGCGTCACCAAATTTCGATGCATGTGTGGGGGTCACACCAGAACGTTCCAACTGAACACAGAAATGTCAATAAATCATACTATCGACATTCCAATCAATTCCGCGCGATTCCCTTATTATACTTCCATATTTTAATATGGAAGTATATTGTTATTCATATTTTTATACTTCCATATTTTAATATGGAAGTATATTGTTATTCATATTTTTATTTTTATTTTTCATTATTTATAGTTCTTAATATATTTTGTAACTCTTATATCTCAGACAGTTTAAAAGGTAGAACATTGGAATTTGGTAGGTATATGCACCTTGCCAAGTTACATGGAATCGAAACATTTAGGTTTGTGTCCCAACTTGATTTCCAGAGTTATGGCCCTTAAACAAAAAAAATGAAAAAAGTTTGTGCCCAGATCTTCTTTTATACGAAGCCAAACAGCTGAATTCGGTTCTCGTAATCGTGTTAACTAACGAAAGGGTAAGAATCGGGGAAATTTTCACCAAGGTCCGAAAACAATTTGTTGACCTGGGGAGGGGTGCAAAATTTGTCAATTTTTTTCTTGTCACCGATTCCAACCATTTTTACTGTCGGGTATCTATACGACGTACTGATGCTACTCGTGAAAGAATTGTGTAAATCGGTTGAGAAATGACCAAGTTATAACACATCGAAAAATGTACTAATAAAGTCCATGTATAGAAAGTGCTTGTGCCCAGATCTTCTCCTAGACGAAGCGCAACAACTGGATTTGGTCTATGTGAGCGTCTTAAACATAGACAGAAGACCAAACCAGGAAATTTTGACAAGGGTCCGCTCAAATATTTCCGGGCTAGGGGAGGGGCAAAATTTGTCAATTTGTTTTTGTCTCCGATTTGAACAAAAATGGTTGTGAAGTATCTATGAAATGTACTGAGTGTCGTTATGAGTGAATTTTATGAATCGGTTGAAAAATGTAGAAATTGTGGCCCCTTCCTTTTGTTCAAGTTTACAGAAAATGCACTATCAATTTAAATTCCTTCAACCGATCGTCACGTGTTTGGTGTCATTCGATGGGGAATTTCGAGTACTTCTAAACGACTACCCACTTGCCGCATTATGTCGATGGAGGCCAGAGATATTCGAAAAGTATATACTTAACAACATACATATTGGCCTACATAGTAGAATGACGCCACAATACCTCACCAGAACCCCGCTAACTTTTAAAGGGGAATCAAGTACGAACACAATGACGCAATAATTAGCTCGATATCTCGAAAATTGGCAGATATATGGCGACTTTTCTATCCGCGTCACCAAATTTCGATGCATGTGTGGGGGTCACACCAGAACGTTCCAACTGAACACAGAAATGTCAATAAATCATACTATCGACATTCCAATCAATTCCGCGCGATTCCCTTATTATACTTCCATATTTTAATATGGAAGTATATTGTTATTCATATTTTTATACTTCCATATTTTAATATGGAAGTATATTGTTATTCATATTTTTATTTTTCTTTTTCATTATTTATAGTTCTTAATATATTTTGTAACTCTTATATCTCAGACAGTTTAAAAGGTAGAACATTGGAATTTGGTAGGTATATGCACCTTGCCAAGTTACATGGAATCGAAACATTTAGGTTTGTGTCCCAACTTGATTTCCAGAGTTATGGCCCTTAAACAAAAAAAATGAAAAAAGTTTGTGCCCAGATCTTCTTTTATACGAAGCCAAACAGCTGAATTCGGTTCTCGTAATCGTGTTAACTAACGAAAGGGTAAGAATCGGGGAAATTTTCACCAAGGTCCGAAAACAATTTGTTGACCTGGGGAGGGGTGCAAAATTTGTCAATTTTTTTCTTGTCACCGATTCCAACCATTTTTACTGTCGGGTATCTATACGACGTACTGATGCTACTCGTGAAAGAATTGTGTAAATCGGTTGAGAAATGACCAAGTTATAACACATCGAAAAATGTACTAATAAAGTCCATGTATAGAAAGTGCTTGTGCCCAGATCTTCTCCTAGACGAAGCGCAACAACTGGATTTGGTCTATGTGAGCGTCTTAAACATAGACAGAAGACCAAACCAGGAAATTTTGACAAGGGTCCGCTCAAATATTTCCGGGCTAGGGGAGGGGCAAAATTTGTCAATTTGTTTTTGTCTCCGATTTGAACAAAAATGGTTGTGAAGTATCTATGAAATGTACTGAGTGTCGTTATGAGTGAATTTTATGAATCGGTTGAAAAATGTAGAAATTGTGGCCCCTTCCTTTTGTTCAAGTTTACAGAAAATGCACTATCAATTTAAATTCCTTCAACCGATCGTCACGTGTTTGGTGTCATTCGATGGGGAATTTCGAGTACTTCTAAACGACTACCCACTTGCCGCATTATGTCGATGGAGGCCAGAGATATTCGAAAAGTATATACTTAACAACATACATATTGGCCTACATAGTAGAATGACGCCACAATACCTCACCAGAACCCCGCTAACTTTTAAAGGGGAATCAAGTACGAACACAATGACGCAATAATTAGCTCGATATCTCGAAAATTGGCAGATATATGGCGACTTTTCTATCCGCGTCACCAAATTTCGATGCATGTGTGGGGGTCACACCAGAACGTTCCAACTGAACACAGAAATGTCAATAAATCATACTATCGACATTCCAATCAATTCCGCGCGATTCCCTTATTATACTTCCATATTTTAATATGGAAGTATATTGTTATTCATATTTTTATACTTCCATATTTTAATATGGAAGTATATTGTTATTCATATTTTTATTTTTCTTTTTCATTATTTATAGTTCTTAATATATTTTGTAACTCTTATATCTCAGACAGTTTAAAAGGTAGAACATTGGAATTTGGTAGGTATATGCACCTTGCCAAGTTACATGGAATCGAAACATTTAGGTTTGTGTCCCAACTTGATTTCCAGAGTTATGGCCCTTAAACAAAAAAAATGAAAAAAGTTTGTGCCCAGATCTTCTTTTATACGAAGCCAAACAGCTGAATTCGGTTCTCGTAATCGTGTTAACTAACGAAAGGGTAAGAATCGGGGAAATTTTCACCAAGGTCCGAAAACAATTTGTTGACCTGGGGAGGGGTGCAAAATTTGTCAATTTTTTTCTTGTCACCGATTCCAACCATTTTTACTGTCGGGTATCTATACGACGTACTGATGCTACTCGTGAAAGAATTGTGTAAATCGGTTGAGAAATGACCAAGTTATAACACATCGAAAAATGTACTAATAAAGTCCATGTATAGAAAGTGCTTGTGCCCAGATCTTCTCCTAGACGAAGCGCAACAACTGGATTTGGTCTATGTGAGCGTCTTAAACATAGACAGAAGACCAAACCAGGAAATTTTGACAAGGGTCCGCTCAAATATTTCCGGGCTAGGGGAGGGGCAAAATTTGTCAATTTGTTTTTGTCTCCGATTTGAACAAAAATGGTTGTGAAGTATCTATGAAATGTACTGAGTGTCGTTATGAGTGAATTTTATGAATCGGTTGAAAAATGTAGAAATTGTGGCCCCTTCCTTTTGTTCAAGTTTACAGAAAATGCACTATCAATTTAAATTCCTTCAACCGATCGTCACGTGTTTGGTGTCATTCGATGGGGAATTTCGAGTACTTCTAAACGACTACCCACTTGCCGCATTATGTCGATGGAGGCCAGAGATATTCGAAAAGTATATACTTAACAACATACATATTGGCCTACATAGTAGAATGACGCCACAATACCTCACCAGAACCCCGCTAACTTTTAAAGGGGAATCAAGTACGAACACAATGACGCAATAATTAGCTCGATATCTCGAAAATTGGCAGATATATGGCGACTTTTCTATCCGCGTCACCAAATTTCGATGCATGTGTGGGGGTCACACCAGAACGTTCCAACTGAACACAGAAATGTCAATAAATCATACTATCGACATTCCAATCAATTCCGCGCGATTCCCTTATTATACTTCCATATTTTAATATGGAAGTATATTGTTATTCATATTTTTATACTTCCATATTTTAATATGGAAGTATATTGTTATTCATATTTTTATTTTTCTTTTTCATTATTTATAGTTCTTAATATATTTTGTAACTCTTATATCTCAGACAGTTTAAAAGGTAGAACATTGGAATTTGGTAGGTATATGCACCTTGCCAAGTTACATGGAATCGAAACATTTAGGTTTGTGTCCCAACTTGATTTCCAGAGTTATGGCCCTTAAACAAAAAAAATGAAAAAAGTTTGTGCCCAGATCTTCTTTTATACGAAGCCAAACAGCTGAATTCGGTTCTCGTAATCGTGTTAACTAACGAAAGGGTAAGAATCGGGGAAATTTTCACCAAGGTCCGAAAACAATTTGTTGACCTGGGGAGGGGTGCAAAATTTGTCAATTTTTTTCTTGTCACCGATTCCAACCATTTTTACTGTCGGGTATCTATACGACGTACTGATGCTACTCGTGAAAGAATTGTGTAAATCGGTTGAGAAATGACCAAGTTATAACACATCGAAAAATGTACTAATAAAGTCCATGTATAGAAAGTGCTTGTGCCCAGATCTTCTCCTAGACGAAGCGCAACAACTGGATTTGGTCTATGTGAGCGTCTTAAACATAGACAGAAGACCAAACCAGGAAATTTTGACAAGGGTCCGCTCAAATATTTCCGGGCTAGGGGAGGGGCAAAATTTGTCAATTTGTTTTTGTCTCCGATTTGAACAAAAATGGTTGTGAAGTATCTATGAAATGTACTGAGTGTCGTTATGAGTGAATTTTATGAATCGGTTGAAAAATGTAGAAATTGTGGCCCCTTCCTTTTGTTCAAGTTTACAGAAAATGCACTATCAATTTAAATTCCTTCAACCGATCGTCACGTGTTTGGTGTCATTCGATGGGGAATTTCGAGTACTTCTAAACGACTACCCACTTGCCGCATTATGTCGATGGAGGCCAGAGATATTCGAAAAGTATATACTTAACAACATACATATTGGCCTACATAGTAGAATGACGCCACAATACCTCACCAGAACCCCGCTAACTTTTAAAGGGGAATCAAGTACGAACACAATGACGCAATAATTAGCTCGATATCTCGAAAATTGGCAGATATATGGCGACTTTTCTATCCGCGTCACCAAATTTCGATGCATGTGTGGGGGTCACACCAGAACGTTCCAACTGAACACAGAAATGTCAATAAATCATACTATCGACATTCCAATCAATTCCGCGCGATTCCCTTATTATACTTCCATATTTTAATATGGAAGTATATTGTTATTCATATTTTTATACTTCCATATTTTAATATGGAAGTATATTGTTATTCATATTTTTATTTTTCTTTTTCATTATTTATAGTTCTTAATATATTTTGTAACTCTTATATCTCAGACAGTTTAAAAGGTAGAACATTGGAATTTGGTAGGTATATGCACCTTGCCAAGTTACATGGAATCGAAACATTTAGGTTTGTGTCCCAACTTGATTTCCAGAGTTATGGCCCTTAAACAAAAAAAATGAAAAAAGTTTGTGCCCAGATCTTCTTTTATACGAAGCCAAACAGCTGAATTCGGTTCTCGTAATCGTGTTAACTAACGAAAGGGTAAGAATCGGGGAAATTTTCACCAAGGTCCGAAAACAATTTGTTGACCTGGGGAGGGGTGCAAAATTTGTCAATTTTTTTCTTGTCACCGATTCCAACCATTTTTACTGTCGGGTATCTATACGACGTACTGATGCTACTCGTGAAAGAATTGTGTAAATCGGTTGAGAAATGACCAAGTTATAACACATCGAAAAATGTACTAATAAAGTCCATGTATAGAAAGTGCTTGTGCCCAGATCTTCTCCTAGACGAAGCGCAACAACTGGATTTGGTCTATGTGAGCGTCTTAAACATAGACAGAAGACCAAACCAGGAAATTTTGACAAGGGTCCGCTCAAATATTTCCGGGCTAGGGGAGGGGCAAAATTTGTCAATTTGTTTTTGTCTCCGATTTGAACAAAAATGGTTGTGAAGTATCTATGAAATGTACTGAGTGTCGTTATGAGTGAATTTTATGAATCGGTTGAAAAATGTAGAAATTGTGGCCCCTTCCTTTTGTTCAAGTTTACAGAAAATGCACTATCAATTTAAATTCCTTCAACCGATCGTCACGTGTTTGGTGTCATTCGATGGGGAATTTCGAGTACTTCTAAACGACTACCCACTTGCCGCATTATGTCGATGGAGGCCAGAGATATTCGAAAAGTATATACTTAACAACATACATATTGGCCTACATAGTAGAATGACGCCACAATACCTCACCAGAACCCCGCTAACTTTTAAAGGGGAATCAAGTACGAACACAATGACGCAATAATTAGCTCGATATCTCGAAAATTGGCAGATATATGGCGACTTTTCTATCCGCGTCACCAAATTTCGATGCATGTGTGGGGGTCACACCAGAACGTTCCAACTGAACACAGAAATGTCAATAAATCATACTATCGACATTCCAATCAATTCCGCGCGATTCCCTTATTATACTTCCATATTTTAATATGGAAGTATATTGTTATTCATATTTTTATACTTCCATATTTTAATATGGAAGTATATTGTTATTCATATTTTTATTTTTCTTTTTCATTATTTATAGTTCTTAATATATTTTGTAACTCTTATATCTCAGACAGTTTAAAAGGTAGAACATTGGAATTTGGTAGGTATATGCACCTTGCCAAGTTACATGGAATCGAAACATTTAGGTTTGTGTCCCAACTTGATTTCCAGAGTTATGGCCCTTAAACAAAAAAAATGAAAAAAGTTTGTGCCCAGATCTTCTTTTATACGAAGCCAAACAGCTGAATTCGGTTCTCGTAATCGTGTTAACTAACGAAAGGGTAAGAATCGGGGAAATTTTCACCAAGGTCCGAAAACAATTTGTTGACCTGGGGAGGGGTGCAAAATTTGTCAATTTTTTTCTTGTCACCGATTCCAACCATTTTTACTGTCGGGTATCTATACGACGTACTGATGCTACTCGTGAAAGAATTGTGTAAATCGGTTGAGAAATGACCAAGTTATAACACATCGAAAAATGTACTAATAAAGTCCATGTATAGAAAGTGCTTGTGCCCAGATCTTCTCCTAGACGAAGCGCAACAACTGGATTTGGTCTATGTGAGCGTCTTAAACATAGACAGAAGACCAAACCAGGAAATTTTGACAAGGGTCCGCTCAAATATTTCCGGGCTAGGGGAGGGGCAAAATTTGTCAATTTGTTTTTGTCTCCGATTTGAACAAAAATGGTTGTGAAGTATCTATGAAATGTACTGAGTGTCGTTATGAGTGAATTTTATGAATCGGTTGAAAAATGTAGAAATTGTGGCCCCTTCCTTTTGTTCAAGTTTACAGAAAATGCACTATCAATTTAAATTCCTTCAACCGATCGTCACGTGTTTGGTGTCATTCGATGGGGAATTTCGAGTACTTCTAAACGACTACCCACTTGCCGCATTATGTCGATGGAGGCCAGAGATATTCGAAAAGTATATACTTAACAACATACATATTGGCCTACATAGTAGAATGACGCCACAATACCTCACCAGAACCCCGCTAACTTTTAAAGGGGAATCAAGTACGAACACAATGACGCAATAATTAGCTCGATATCTCGAAAATTGGCAGATATATGGCGACTTTTCTATCCGCGTCACCAAATTTCGATGCATGTGTGGGGGTCACACCAGAACGTTCCAACTGAACACAGAAATGTCAATAAATCATACTATCGACATTCCAATCAATTCCGCGCGATTCCCTTATTATACTTCCATATTTTAATATGGAAGTATATTGTTATTCATATTTTTATACTTCCATATTTTAATATGGAAGTATATTGTTATTCATATTTTTATTTTTCTTTTTCATTATTTATAGTTCTTAATATATTTTGTAACTCTTATATCTCAGACAGTTTAAAAGGTAGAACATTGGAATTTGGTAGGTATATGCACCTTGCCAAGTTACATGGAATCGAAACATTTAGGTTTGTGTCCCAACTTGATTTCCAGAGTTATGGCCCTTAAACAAAAAAAATGAAAAAAGTTTGTGCCCAGATCTTCTTTTATACGAAGCCAAACAGCTGAATTCGGTTCTCGTAATCGTGTTAACTAACGAAAGGGTAAGAATCGGGGAAATTTTCACCAAGGTCCGAAAACAATTTGTTGACCTGGGGAGGGGTGCAAAATTTGTCAATTTTTTTCTTGTCACCGATTCCAACCATTTTTACTGTCGGGTATCTATACGACGTACTGATGCTACTCGTGAAAGAATTGTGTAAATCGGTTGAGAAATGACCAAGTTATAACACATCGAAAAATGTACTAATAAAGTCCATGTATATAAAGTGCTTGTGCCCAGATCTTCTCCTAGACGAAGCGCAACAACTGGATTTGGTCTATGTGAGCGTCTTAAACATAGACAGAAGACCAAACCAGGAAATTTTGACAAGGGTCCGCTCAAATATTTCCGGGCTAGGGGAGGGGCAAAATTTGTCAATTTGTTTTTGTCTCCGATTTGAACAAAAATGGTTGTGAAGTATCTATGAAATGTACTGAGTGTCGTTATGAGTGAATTTTATGAATCGGTTGAAAAATGTAGAAATTGTGGCCCCTTCCTTTTGTTCAAGTTTACAGAAAATGCACTATCAATTTAAATTCCTTCAACCGATCGTCACGTGTTTGGTGTCATTCGATGGGGAATTTCGAGTACTTCTAAACGACTACCCACTTGCCGCATTATGTCGATGGAGGCCAGAGATATTCGAAAAGTATATACTTAACAACATACATATTGGCCTACATAGTAGAATGACGCCACAATACCTCACCAGAACCCCGCTAACTTTTAAAGGGGAATCAAGTACGAACACAATGACGCAATAATTAGCTCGATATCTCGAAAATTGGCAGATATATGGCGACTTTTCTATCCGCGTCACCAAATTTCGATGCATGTGTGGGGGTCACACCAGAACGTTCCAACTGAACACAGAAATGTCAATAAATCATACTATCGACATTCCAATCAATTCCGCGCGATTCCCTTATTATACTTCCATATTTTAATATGGAAGTATATTGTTATTCATATTTTTATACTTCCATATTTTAATATGGAAGTATATTGTTATTCATATTTTTATTTTTCTTTTTCATTATTTATAGTTCTTAATATATTTTGTAACTCTTATATCTCAGACAGTTTAAAAGGTAGAACATTGGAATTTGGTAGGTATATGCACCTTGCCAAGTTACATGGAATCGAAACATTTAGGTTTGTGTCCCAACTTGATTTCCAGAGTTATGGCCCTTAAACAAAAAAAATGAAAAAAGTTTGTGCCCAGATCTTCTTTTATACGAAGCCAAACAGCTGAATTCGGTTCTCGTAATCGTGTTAACTAACGAAAGGGTAAGAATCGGGGAAATTTTCACCAAGGTCCGAAAACAATTTGTTGACCTGGGGAGGGGTGCAAAATTTGTCAATTTTTTTCTTGTCACCGATTCCAACCATTTTTACTGTCGGGTATCTATACGACGTACTGATGCTACTCGTGAAAGAATTGTGTAAATCGGTTGAGAAATGACCAAGTTATAACACATCGAAAAATGTACTAATAAAGTCCATGTATAGAAAGTGCTTGTGCCCAGATCTTCTCCTAGACGAAGCGCAACAACTGGATTTGGTCTATGTGAGCGTCTTAAACATAGACAGAAGACCAAACCAGGAAATTTTGACAAGGGTCCGCTCAAATATTTCCGGGCTAGGGGAGGGGCAAAATTTGTCAATTTGTTTTTGTCTCCGATTTGAACAAAAATGGTTGTGAAGTATCTATGAAATGTACTGAGTGTCGTTATGAGTGAATTTTATGAATCGGTTGAAAAATGTAGAAATTGTGGCCCCTTCCTTTTGTTCAAGTTTACAGAAAATGCACTATCAATTTAAATTCCTTCAACCGATCGTCACGTGTTTGGTGTCATTCGATGGGGAATTTCGAGTACTTCTAAACGACTACCCACTTGCCGCATTATGTCGATGGAGGCCAGAGATATTCGAAAAGTATATACTTAACAACATACATATTGGCCTACATAGTAGAATGACGCCACAATACCTCACCAGAACCCCGCTAACTTTTAAAGGGGAATCAAGTACGAACACAATGACGCAATAATTAGCTCGATATCTCGAAAATTGGCAGATATATGGCGACTTTTCTATCCGCGTCACCAAATTTCGATGCATGTGTGGGGGTCACACCAGAACGTTCCAACTGAACACAGAAATGTCAATAAATCATACTATCGACATTCCAATCAATTCCGCGCGATTCCCTTATTATACTTCCATATTTTAATATGGAAGTATATTGTTATTCATATTTTTATACTTCCATATTTTAATATGGAAGTATATTGTTATTCATATTTTTATTTTTCTTTTTCATTATTTATAGTTCTTAATATATTTTGTAACTCTTATATCTCAGACAGTTTAAAAGGTAGAACATTGGAATTTGGTAGGTATATGCACCTTGCCAAGTTACATGGAATCGAAACATTTAGGTTTGTGTCCCAACTTGATTTCCAGAGTTATGGCCCTTAAACAAAAAAAATGAAAAAAGTTTGTGCCCAGATCTTCTTTTATACGAAGCCAAACAGCTGAATTCGGTTCTCGTAATCGTGTTAACTAACGAAAGGGTAAGAATCGGGGAAATTTTCACCAAGGTCCGAAAACAATTTGTTGACCTGGGGAGGGGTGCAAAATTTGTCAATTTTTTTCTTGTCACCGATTCCAACCATTTTTACTGTCGGGTATCTATACGACGTACTGATGCTACTCGTGAAAGAATTGTGTAAATCGGTTGAGAAATGACCAAGTTATAACACATCGAAAAATGTACTAATAAAGTCCATGTATAGAAAGTGCTTGTGCCCAGATCTTCTCCTAGACGAAGCGCAACAACTGGATTTGGTCTATGTGAGCGTCTTAAACATAGACAGAAGACCAAACCAGGAAATTTTGACAAGGGTCCGCTCAAATATTTCCGGGCTAGGGGAGGGGCAAAATTTGTCAATTTGTTTTTGTCTCCGATTTGAACAAAAATGGTTGTGAAGTATCTATGAAATGTACTGAGTGTCGTTATGAGTGAATTTTATGAATCGGTTGAAAAATGTAGAAATTGTGGCCCCTTCCTTTTGTTCAAGTTTACAGAAAATGCACTATCAATTTAAATTCCTTCAACCGATCGTCACGTGTTTGGTGTCATTCGATGGGGAATTTCGAGTACTTCTAAACGACTACCCACTTGCCGCATTATGTCGATGGAGGCCAGAGATATTCGAAAAGTATATACTTAACAACATACATATTGGCCTACATAGTAGAATGACGCCACAATACCTCACCAGAACCCCGCTAACTTTTAAAGGGGAATCAAGTACGAACACAATGACGCAATAATTAGCTCGATATCTCGAAAATTGGCAGATATATGGCGACTTTTCTATCCGCGTCACCAAATTTCGATGCATGTGTGGGGGTCACACCAGAACGTTCCAACTGAACACAGAAATGTCAATAAATCATACTATCGACATTCCAATCAATTCCGCGCGATTCCCTTATTATACTTCCATATTTTAATATGGAAGTATATTGTTATTCATATTTTTATACTTCCATATTTTAATATGGAAGTATATTGTTATTCATATTTTTATTTTTATTTTTCATTATTTATAGTTCTTAATATATTTTGTAACTCTTATATCTCAGACAGTTTAAAAGGTAGAACATTGGAATTTGGTAGGTATATGCACCTTGCCAAGTTACATGGAATCGAAACATTTAGGTTTGTGTCCCAACTTGATTTCCAGAGTTATGGCCCTTAAACAAAAAAAATGAAAAAAGTTTGTGCCCAGATCTTCTTTTATACGAAGCCAAACAGCTGAATTCGGTTCTCGTAATCGTGTTAACTAACGAAAGGGTAAGAATCGGGGAAATTTTCACCAAGGTCCGAAAACAATTTGTTGACCTGGGGAGGGGTGCAAAATTTGTCAATTTTTTTCTTGTCACCGATTCCAACCATTTTTACTGTCGGGTATCTATACGACGTACTGATGCTACTCGTGAAAGAATTGTGTAAATCGGTTGAGAAATGACCAAGTTATAACACATCGAAAAATGTACTAATAAAGTCCATGTATATAAAGTGCTTGTGCCCAGATCTTCTCCTAGACGAAGCGCAACAACTGGATTTGGTCTATGTGAGCGTCTTAAACATAGACAGAAGACCAAACCAGGAAATTTTGACAAGGGTCCGCTCAAATATTTCCGGGCTAGGGGAGGGGCAAAATTTGTCAATTTGTTTTTGTCTCCGATTTGAACAAAAATGGTTGTGAAGTATCTATGAAATGTACTGAGTGTCGTTATGAGTGAATTTTATGAATCGGTTGAAAAATGTAGAAATTGTGGCCCCTTCCTTTTGTTCAAGTTTACAGAAAATGCACTATCAATTTAAATTCCTTCAACCGATCGTCACGTGTTTGGTGTCATTCGATGGGGAATTTCGAGTACTTCTAAACGACTACCCACTTGCCGCATTATGTCGATGGAGGCCAGAGATATTCGAAAAGTATATACTTAACAACATACATATTGGCCTACATAGTAGAATGACGCCACAATACCTCACCAGAACCCCGCTAACTTTTAAAGGGGAATCAAGTACGAACACAATGACGCAATAATTAGCTCGATATCTCGAAAATTGGCAGATATATGGCGACTTTTCTATCCGCGTCACCAAATTTCGATGCATGTGTGGGGGTCACACCAGAACGTTCCAACTGAACACAGAAATGTCAATAAATCATACTATCGACATTCCAATCAATTCCGCGCGATTCCCTTATTATACTTCCATATTTTAATATGGAAGTATATTGTTATTCATATTTTTATACTTCCATATTTTAATATGGAAGTATATTGTTATTCATATTTTTATTTTTCTTTTTCATTATTTATAGTTCTTAATATATTTTGTAACTCTTATATCTCAGACAGTTTAAAAGGTAGAACATTGGAATTTGGTAGGTATATGCACCTTGCCAAGTTACATGGAATCGAAACATTTAGGTTTGTGTCCCAACTTGATTTCCAGAGTTATGGCCCTTAAACAAAAAAAATGAAAAAAGTTTGTGCCCAGATCTTCTTTTATACGAAGCCAAACAGCTGAATTCGGTTCTCGTAATCGTGTTAACTAACGAAAGGGTAAGAATCGGGGAAATTTTCACCAAGGTCCGAAAACAATTTGTTGACCTGGGGAGGGGTGCAAAATTTGTCAATTTTTTTCTTGTCACCGATTCCAACCATTTTTACTGTCGGGTATCTATACGACGTACTGATGCTACTCGTGAAAGAATTGTGTAAATCGGTTGAGAAATGACCAAGTTATAACACATCGAAAAATGTACTAATAAAGTCCATGTATATAAAGTGCTTGTGCCCAGATCTTCTCCTAGACGAAGCGCAACAACTGGATTTGGTCTATGTGAGCGTCTTAAACATAGACAGAAGACCAAACCAGGAAATTTTGACAAGGGTCCGCTCAAATATTTCCGGGCTAGGGGAGGGGCAAAATTTGTCAATTTGTTTTTGTCTCCGATTTGAACAAAAATGGTTGTGAAGTATCTATGAAATGTACTGAGTGTCGTTATGAGTGAATTTTATGAATCGGTTGAAAAATGTAGAAATTGTGGCCCCTTCCTTTTGTTCAAGTTTACAGAAAATGCACTATCAATTTAAATTCCTTCAACCGATCGTCACGTGTTTGGTGTCATTCGATGGGGAATTTCGAGTACTTCTAAACGACTACCCACTTGCCGCATTATGTCGATGGAGGCCAGAGATATTCGAAAAGTATATACTTAACAACATACATATTGGCCTACATAGTAGAATGACGCCACAATACCTCACCAGAACCCCGCTAACTTTTAAAGGGGAATCAAGTACGAACACAATGACGCAATAATTAGCTCGATATCTCGAAAATTGGCAGATATATGGCGACTTTTCTATCCGCGTCACCAAATTTCGATGCATGTGTGGGGGTCACACCAGAACGTTCCAACTGAACACAGAAATGTCAATAAATCATACTATCGACATTCCAATCAATTCCGCGCGATTCCCTTATTATACTTCCATATTTTAATATGGAAGTATATTGTTATTCATATTTTTATACTTCCATATTTTAATATGGAAGTATATTGTTATTCATATTTTTATTTTTCTTTTTCATTATTTATAGTTCTTAATATATTTTGTAACTCTTATATCTCAGACAGTTTAAAAGGTAGAACATTGGAATTTGGTAGGTATATGCACCTTGCCAAGTTACATGGAATCGAAACATTTAGGTTTGTGTCCCAACTTGATTTCCAGAGTTATGGCCCTTAAACAAAAAAAATGAAAAAAGTTTGTGCCCAGATCTTCTTTTATACGAAGCCAAACAGCTGAATTCGGTTCTCGTAATCGTGTTAACTAACGAAAGGGTAAGAATCGGGGAAATTTTCACCAAGGTCCGAAAACAATTTGTTGACCTGGGGAGGGGTGCAAAATTTGTCAATTTTTTTCTTGTCACCGATTCCAACCATTTTTACTGTCGGGTATCTATACGACGTACTGATGCTACTCGTGAAAGAATTGTGTAAATCGGTTGAGAAATGACCAAGTTATAACACATCGAAAAATGTACTAATAAAGTCCATGTATATAAAGTGCTTGTGCCCAGATCTTCTCCTAGACGAAGCGCAACAACTGGATTTGGTCTATGTGAGCGTCTTAAACATAGACAGAAGACCAAACCAGGAAATTTTGACAAGGGTCCGCTCAAATATTTCCGGGCTAGGGGAGGGGCAAAATTTGTCAATTTGTTTTTGTCTCCGATTTGAACAAAAATGGTTGTGAAGTATCTATGAAATGTACTGAGTGTCGTTATGAGTGAATTTTATGAATCGGTTGAAAAATGTAGAAATTGTGGCCCCTTCCTTTTGTTCAAGTTTACAGAAAATGCACTATCAATTTAAATTCCTTCAACCGATCGTCACGTGTTTGGTGTCATTCGATGGGGAATTTCGAGTACTTCTAAACGACTACCCACTTGCCGCATTATGTCGATGGAGGCCAGAGATATTCGAAAAGTATATACTTAACAACATACATATTGGCCTACATAGTAGAATGACGCCACAATACCTCACCAGAACCCCGCTAACTTTTAAAGGGGAATCAAGTACGAACACAATGACGCAATAATTAGCTCGATATCTCGAAAATTGGCAGATATATGGCGACTTTTCTATCCGCGTCACCAAATTTCGATGCATGTGTGGGGGTCACACCAGAACGTTCCAACTGAACACAGAAATGTCAATAAATCATACTATCGACATTCCAATCAATTCCGCGCGATTCCCTTATTATACTTCCATATTTTAATATGGAAGTATATTGTTATTCATATTTTTATACTTCCATATTTTAATATGGAAGTATATTGTTATTCATATTTTTATTTTTCTTTTTCATTATTTATAGTTCTTAATATATTTTGTAACTCTTATATCTCAGACAGTTTAAAAGGTAGAACATTGGAATTTGGTAGGTATATGCACCTTGCCAAGTTACATGGAATCGAAACATTTAGGTTTGTGTCCCAACTTGATTTCCAGAGTTATGGCCCTTAAACAAAAAAAATGAAAAAAGTTTGTGCCCAGATCTTCTTTTATACGAAGCCAAACAGCTGAATTCGGTTCTCGTAATCGTGTTAACTAACGAAAGGGTAAGAATCGGGGAAATTTTCACCAAGGTCCGAAAACAATTTGTTGACCTGGGGAGGGGTGCAAAATTTGTCAATTTTTTTCTTGTCACCGATTCCAACCATTTTTACTGTCGGGTATCTATACGACGTACTGATGCTACTCGTGAAAGAATTGTGTAAATCGGTTGAGAAATGACCAAGTTATAACACATCGAAAAATGTACTAATAAAGTCCATGTATAGAAAGTGCTTGTGCCCAGATCTTCTCCTAGACGAAGCGCAACAACTGGATTTGGTCTATGTGAGCGTCTTAAACATAGACAGAAGACCAAACCAGGAAATTTTGACAAGGGTCCGCTCAAATATTTCCGGGCTAGGGGAGGGGCAAAATTTGTCAATTTGTTTTTGTCTCCGATTTGAACAAAAATGGTTGTGAAGTATCTATGAAATGTACTGAGTGTCGTTATGAGTGAATTTTATGAATCGGTTGAAAAATGTAGAAATTGTGGCCCCTTCCTTTTGTTCAAGTTTACAGAAAATGCACTATCAATTTAAATTCCTTCAACCGATCGTCACGTGTTTGGTGTCATTCGATGGGGAATTTCGAGTACTTCTAAACGACTACCCACTTGCCGCATTATGTCGATGGAGGCCAGAGATATTCGAAAAGTATATACTTAACAACATACATATTGGCCTACATAGTAGAATGACGCCACAATACCTCACCAGAACCCCGCTAACTTTTAAAGGGGAATCAAGTACGAACACAATGACGCAATAATTAGCTCGATATCTCGAAAATTGGCAGATATATGGCGACTTTTCTATCCGCGTCACCAAATTTCGATGCATGTGTGGGGGTCACACCAGAACGTTCCAACTGAACACAGAAATGTCAATAAATCATACTATCGACATTCCAATCAATTCCGCGCGATTCCCTTATTATACTTCCATATTTTAATATGGAAGTATATTGTTATTCATATTTTTATACTTCCATATTTTAATATGGAAGTATATTGTTATTCATATTTTTATTTTTATTTTTCATTATTTATAGTTCTTAATATATTTTGTAACTCTTATATCTCAGACAGTTTAAAAGGTAGAACATTGGAATTTGGTAGGTATATGCACCTTGCCAAGTTACATGGAATCGAAACATTTAGGTTTGTGTCCCAACTTGATTTCCAGAGTTATGGCCCTTAAACAAAAAAAATGAAAAAAGTTTGTGCCCAGATCTTCTTTTATACGAAGCCAAACAGCTGAATTCGGTTCTCGTAATCGTGTTAACTAACGAAAGGGTAAGAATCGGGGAAATTTTCACCAAGGTCCGAAAACAATTTGTTGACCTGGGGAGGGGTGCAAAATTTGTCAATTTTTTTCTTGTCACCGATTCCAACCATTTTTACTGTCGGGTATCTATACGACGTACTGATGCTACTCGTGAAAGAATTGTGTAAATCGGTTGAGAAATGACCAAGTTATAACACATCGAAAAATGTACTAATAAAGTCCATGTATATAAAGTGCTTGTGCCCAGATCTTCTCCTAGACGAAGCGCAACAACTGGATTTGGTCTATGTGAGCGTCTTAAACATAGACAGAAGACCAAACCAGGAAATTTTGACAAGGGTCCGCTCAAATATTTCCGGGCTAGGGGAGGGGCAAAATTTGTCAATTTGTTTTTGTCTCCGATTTGAACAAAAATGGTTGTGAAGTATCTATGAAATGTACTGAGTGTCGTTATGAGTGAATTTTATGAATCGGTTGAAAAATGTAGAAATTGTGGCCCCTTCCTTTTGTTCAAGTTTACAGAAAATGCACTATCAATTTAAATTCCTTCAACCGATCGTCACGTGTTTGGTGTCATTCGATGGGGAATTTCGAGTACTTCTAAACGACTACCCACTTGCCGCATTATGTCGATGGAGGCCAGAGATATTCGAAAAGTATATACTTAACAACATACATATTGGCCTACATAGTAGAATGACGCCACAATACCTCACCAGAACCCCGCTAACTTTTAAAGGGGAATCAAGTACGAACACAATGACGCAATAATTAGCTCGATATCTCGAAAATTGGCAGATATATGGCGACTTTTCTATCCGCGTCACCAAATTTCGATGCATGTGTGGGGGTCACACCAGAACGTTCCAACTGAACACAGAAATGTCAATAAATCATACTATCGACATTCCAATCAATTCCGCGCGATTCCCTTATTATACTTCCATATTTTAATATGGAAGTATATTGTTATTCATATTTTTATACTTCCATATTTTAATATGGAAGTATATTGTTATTCATATTTTTATTTTTCTTTTTCATTATTTATAGTTCTTAATATATTTTGTAACTCTTATATCTCAGACAGTTTAAAAGGTAGAACATTGGAATTTGGTAGGTATATGCACCTTGCCAAGTTACATGGAATCGAAACATTTAGGTTTGTGTCCCAACTTGATTTCCAGAGTTATGGCCCTTAAACAAAAAAAATGAAAAAAGTTTGTGCCCAGATCTTCTTTTATACGAAGCCAAACAGCTGAATTCGGTTCTCGTAATCGTGTTAACTAACGAAAGGGTAAGAATCGGGGAAATTTTCACCAAGGTCCGAAAACAATTTGTTGACCTGGGGAGGGGTGCAAAATTTGTCAATTTTTTTCTTGTCACCGATTCCAACCATTTTTACTGTCGGGTATCTATACGACGTACTGATGCTACTCGTGAAAGAATTGTGTAAATCGGTTGAGAAATGACCAAGTTATAACACATCGAAAAATGTACTAATAAAGTCCATGTATATAAAGTGCTTGTGCCCAGATCTTCTCCTAGACGAAGCGCAACAACTGGATTTGGTCTATGTGAGCGTCTTAAACATAGACAGAAGACCAAACCAGGAAATTTTGACAAGGGTCCGCTCAAATATTTCCGGGCTAGGGGAGGGGCAAAATTTGTCAATTTGTTTTTGTCTCCGATTTGAACAAAAATGGTTGTGAAGTATCTATGAAATGTACTGAGTGTCGTTATGAGTGAATTTTATGAATCGGTTGAAAAATGTAGAAATTGTGGCCCCTTCCTTTTGTTCAAGTTTACAGAAAATGCACTATCAATTTAAATTCCTTCAACCGATCGTCACGTGTTTGGTGTCATTCGATGGGGAATTTCGAGTACTTCTAAACGACTACCCACTTGCCGCATTATGTCGATGGAGGCCAGAGATATTCGAAAAGTATATACTTAACAACATACATATTGGCCTACATAGTAGAATGACGCCACAATACCTCACCAGAACCCCGCTAACTTTTAAAGGGGAATCAAGTACGAACACAATGACGCAATAATTAGCTCGATATCTCGAAAATTGGCAGATATATGGCGACTTTTCTATCCGCGTCACCAAATTTCGATGCATGTGTGGGGGTCACACCAGAACGTTCCAACTGAACACAGAAATGTCAATAAATCATACTATCGACATTCCAATCAATTCCGCGCGATTCCCTTATTATACTTCCATATTTTAATATGGAAGTATATTGTTATTCATATTTTTATACTTCCATATTTTAATATGGAAGTATATTGTTATTCATATTTTTATTTTTATTTTTCATTATTTATAGTTCTTAATATATTTTGTAACTCTTATATCTCAGACAGTTTAAAAGGTAGAACATTGGAATTTGGTAGGTATATGCACCTTGCCAAGTTACATGGAATCGAAACATTTAGGTTTGTGTCCCAACTTGATTTCCAGAGTTATGGCCCTTAAACAAAAAAAATGAAAAAAGTTTGTGCCCAGATCTTCTTTTATACGAAGCCAAACAGCTGAATTCGGTTCTCGTAATCGTGTTAACTAACGAAAGGGTAAGAATCGGGGAAATTTTCACCAAGGTCCGAAAACAATTTGTTGACCTGGGGAGGGGTGCAAAATTTGTCAATTTTTTTCTTGTCACCGATTCCAACCATTTTTACTGTCGGGTATCTATACGACGTACTGATGCTACTCGTGAAAGAATTGTGTAAATCGGTTGAGAAATGACCAAGTTATAACACATCGAAAAATGTACTAATAAAGTCCATGTATATAAAGTGCTTGTGCCCAGATCTTCTCCTAGACGAAGCGCAACAACTGGATTTGGTCTATGTGAGCGTCTTAAACATAGACAGAAGACCAAACCAGGAAATTTTGACAAGGGTCCGCTCAAATATTTCCGGGCTAGGGGAGGGGCAAAATTTGTCAATTTGTTTTTGTCTCCGATTTGAACAAAAATGGTTGTGAAGTATCTATGAAATGTACTGAGTGTCGTTATGAGTGAATTTTATGAATCGGTTGAAAAATGTAGAAATTGTGGCCCCTTCCTTTTGTTCAAGTTTACAGAAAATGCACTATCAATTTAAATTCCTTCAACCGATCGTCACGTGTTTGGTGTCATTCGATGGGGAATTTCGAGTACTTCTAAACGACTACCCACTTGCCGCATTATGTCGATGGAGGCCAGAGATATTCGAAAAGTATATACTTAACAACATACATATTGGCCTACATAGTAGAATGACGCCACAATACCTCACCAGAACCCCGCTAACTTTTAAAGGGGAATCAAGTACGAACACAATGACGCAATAATTAGCTCGATATCTCGAAAATTGGCAGATATATGGCGACTTTTCTATCCGCGTCACCAAATTTCGATGCATGTGTGGGGGTCACACCAGAACGTTCCAACTGAACACAGAAATGTCAATAAATCATACTATCGACATTCCAATCAATTCCGCGCGATTCCCTTATTATACTTCCATATTTTAATATGGAAGTATATTGTTATTCATATTTTTATACTTCCATATTTTAATATGGAAGTATATTGTTATTCATATTTTTATTTTTCTTTTTCATTATTTATAGTTCTTAATATATTTTGTAACTCTTATATCTCAGACAGTTTAAAAGGTAGAACATTGGAATTTGGTAGGTATATGCACCTTGCCAAGTTACATGGAATCGAAACATTTAGGTTTGTGTCCCAACTTGATTTCCAGAGTTATGGCCCTTAAACAAAAAAAATGAAAAAAGTTTGTGCCCAGATCTTCTTTTATACGAAGCCAAACAGCTGAATTCGGTTCTCGTAATCGTGTTAACTAACGAAAGGGTAAGAATCGGGGAAATTTTCACCAAGGTCCGAAAACAATTTGTTGACCTGGGGAGGGGTGCAAAATTTGTCAATTTTTTTCTTGTCACCGATTCCAACCATTTTTACTGTCGGGTATCTATACGACGTACTGATGCTACTCGTGAAAGAATTGTGTAAATCGGTTGAGAAATGACCAAGTTATAACACATCGAAAAATGTACTAATAAAGTCCATGTATAGAAAGTGCTTGTGCCCAGATCTTCTCCTAGACGAAGCGCAACAACTGGATTTGGTCTATGTGAGCGTCTTAAACATAGACAGAAGACCAAACCAGGAAATTTTGACAAGGGTCCGCTCAAATATTTCCGGGCTAGGGGAGGGGCAAAATTTGTCAATTTGTTTTTGTCTCCGATTTGAACAAAAATGGTTGTGAAGTATCTATGAAATGTACTGAGTGTCGTTATGAGTGAATTTTATGAATCGGTTGAAAAATGTAGAAATTGTGGCCCCTTCCTTTTGTTCAAGTTTACAGAAAATGCACTATCAATTTAAATTCCTTCAACCGATCGTCACGTGTTTGGTGTCATTCGATGGGGAATTTCGAGTACTTCTAAACGACTACCCACTTGCCGCATTATGTCGATGGAGGCCAGAGATATTCGAAAAGTATATACTTAACAACATACATATTGGCCTACATAGTAGAATGACGCCACAATACCTCACCAGAACCCCGCTAACTTTTAAAGGGGAATCAAGTACGAACACAATGACGCAATAATTAGCTCGATATCTCGAAAATTGGCAGATATATGGCGACTTTTCTATCCGCGTCACCAAATTTCGATGCATGTGTGGGGGTCACACCAGAACGTTCCAACTGAACACAGAAATGTCAATAAATCATACTATCGACATTCCAATCAATTCCGCGCGATTCCCTTATTATACTTCCATATTTTAATATGGAAGTATATTGTTATTCATATTTTTATACTTCCATATTTTAATATGGAAGTATATTGTTATTCATATTTTTATTTTTCTTTTTCATTATTTATAGTTCTTAATATATTTTGTAACTCTTATATCTCAGACAGTTTAAAAGGTAGAACATTGGAATTTGGTAGGTATATGCACCTTGCCAAGTTACATGGAATCGAAACATTTAGGTTTGTGTCCCAACTTGATTTCCAGAGTTATGGCCCTTAAACAAAAAAAATGAAAAAAGTTTGTGCCCAGATCTTCTTTTATACGAAGCCAAACAGCTGAATTCGGTTCTCGTAATCGTGTTAACTAACGAAAGGGTAAGAATCGGGGAAATTTTCACCAAGGTCCGAAAACAATTTGTTGACCTGGGGAGGGGTGCAAAATTTGTCAATTTTTTTCTTGTCACCGATTCCAACCATTTTTACTGTCGGGTATCTATACGACGTACTGATGCTACTCGTGAAAGAATTGTGTAAATCGGTTGAGAAATGACCAAGTTATAACACATCGAAAAATGTACTAATAAAGTCCATGTATAGAAAGTGCTTGTGCCCAGATCTTCTCCTAGACGAAGCGCAACAACTGGATTTGGTCTATGTGAGCGTCTTAAACATAGACAGAAGACCAAACCAGGAAATTTTGACAAGGGTCCGCTCAAATATTTCCGGGCTAGGGGAGGGGCAAAATTTGTCAATTTGTTTTTGTCTCCGATTTGAACAAAAATGGTTGTGAAGTATCTATGAAATGTACTGAGTGTCGTTATGAGTGAATTTTATGAATCGGTTGAAAAATGTAGAAATTGTGGCCCCTTCCTTTTGTTCAAGTTTACAGAAAATGCACTATCAATTTAAATTCCTTCAACCGATCGTCACGTGTTTGGTGTCATTCGATGGGGAATTTCGAGTACTTCTAAACGACTACCCACTTGCCGCATTATGTCGATGGAGGCCAGAGATATTCGAAAAGTATATACTTAACAACATACATATTGGCCTACATAGTAGAATGACGCCACAATACCTCACCAGAACCCCGCTAACTTTTAAAGGGGAATCAAGTACGAACACAATGACGCAATAATTAGCTCGATATCTCGAAAATTGGCAGATATATGGCGACTTTTCTATCCGCGTCACCAAATTTCGATGCATGTGTGGGGGTCACACCAGAACGTTCCAACTGAACACAGAAATGTCAATAAATCATACTATCGACATTCCAATCAATTCCGCGCGATTCCCTTATTATACTTCCATATTTTAATATGGAAGTATATTGTTATTCATATTTTTATACTTCCATATTTTAATATGGAAGTATATTGTTATTCATATTTTTATTTTTCTTTTTCATTATTTATAGTTCTTAATATATTTTGTAACTCTTATATCTCAGACAGTTTAAAAGGTAGAACATTGGAATTTGGTAGGTATATGCACCTTGCCAAGTTACATGGAATCGAAACATTTAGGTTTGTGTCCCAACTTGATTTCCAGAGTTATGGCCCTTAAACAAAAAAAATGAAAAAAGTTTGTGCCCAGATCTTCTTTTATACGAAGCCAAACAGCTGAATTCGGTTCTCGTAATCGTGTTAACTAACGAAAGGGTAAGAATCGGGGAAATTTTCACCAAGGTCCGAAAACAATTTGTTGACCTGGGGAGGGGTGCAAAATTTGTCAATTTTTTTCTTGTCACCGATTCCAACCATTTTTACTGTCGGGTATCTATACGACGTACTGATGCTACTCGTGAAAGAATTGTGTAAATCGGTTGAGAAATGACCAAGTTATAACACATCGAAAAATGTACTAATAAAGTCCATGTATAGAAAGTGCTTGTGCCCAGATCTTCTCCTAGACGAAGCGCAACAACTGGATTTGGTCTATGTGAGCGTCTTAAACATAGACAGAAGACCAAACCAGACAAAGGTCCGCTCAAACCTAACCCCGTTAACAAACTGTTAACTAAGGAATTGTCTATTCAAAGTATAATACACGAACTATGAACGAATGTTGTACATGCTCACGTGTCATTCAACAAACTAGCCGTGTCAAAGACGCGGCTGTACCTTCATCCCGTCTTATTCAAATACCGATTCATATATTTCTCGTTTTGCTACACACGAAACGGAGTCGACTTTTGGGGAAACCAGAGGCCAAATGGGTCCAAATCAACCTGTTCCAAAAAGTCGTTCATTTTGTTTTCACTTTTTGAAAAAGGCTTCATTATTTCAACCTAAACTTTTGGACTTAGAAAATTATTTTTTTCTCAGTCAAGTGAAAAGAGCTCTTCACAAAATTTCCGCTTATATATATAATATATATTTTCTATATATACGCCAAAAATTTGTCACTCCCCTCTCTCCTTCCTCCGGCTACCCCATCCTCCCGCGAATGGAACCTAGCTCCGATTCGAACACACCCGTCTCGCGGGCTAGACTCATTCCTCTACGTGGGAACCGATAGAACTCCCATCGAATTCCAACAATCATTTCCAAAGTGGTATATTGGTATGAGTACATATCGGAGCTGTTATAAACCAAATAACTTGGATTTGAATATAAACCCACCGATTCGTAAATTTTGTAGCCCATGGTGTGTGCTAAATTATCATTTTATCGTGTATAGTGTGTCATGAACTATCTGCGGGCGTGCATTTCACTTTTGTATTTTCTTTCGCATCTTCAACGCACTGCATCTCATATACAACCAAACAAAATACAAAAATTACATTAATGGGATCAAACAAGGCTTAGTTATACTATGTAATCTTATACAAACGTAAAGACGACGTATATCCAATTATTTCATTTGCGATAACAACGATAAACACATAGAAAAATGCAAACATCATCATTTTCGTAATAACAATTTGTATATTGTTATACACCGTAGGATATTGCAAATGGACATTCAATTCTTTCCGTTAGTATATGTCTGCCAAACTAGAAATGACTCCCTTTATATTTTCACATAATAAAACACCACTGGTAGGTTCGTGCGCCGTGATATAAGTCTTGTCAACAAGCAAACGTGAAACAAACGCTCATTATTCCTACCATATAGGGAATGCACTTACAGAGAACGCTCTTTTCTGTTCGGTTACGTTCATACCCCATGTGAATTGCTTTGTGTGTTGTTGTTTATCGTGACTGTTGAATATACCGTGAAATTCATTTTATTCTTCGGATTCAACGTTCATTGATCGCGATACATGTTATGTGCTTGTTTGAACCACTTATCTGCCCATGTGGTACAAGTCTTGTGAGAATGGGACGGATATTTTCGGAGTTAGTAACATCCAACATAGGGAAATCGTCAAATTGGAGTCGTGTTTCCATGTTGGAATTCTGCAAATGAGCAGTGCTAAAGAAAACGACATTAAAACATTCTCATTAATCTTCCGATTATACGTGCATTAATGTGGAGTGTTCAGGTACCATTTATATTATAATTATTACCTTATTATACCCCTGCAATCAGTTGTGGGTGGGGTGGGAATTGTATATGCCTACATGAATCAGCTTGTTCGTCCGTCCGTCCGTCCGTTCATCAATATATATATCTAATTGTCCCCGATAGATTTGGGAGGAATATAGTAATCAACATGTCTGTCCGTGCGTCCGTCTGAGATGATTGATAACTTTAGTATTAGTTAACTGATTCGTAAGTGACATGTCCGTGATATTTCTACAATGCGAGAGTTTGGGTATAGTAGAACTTCATTTATCCAAATATTCGCTTTTATCACATTCTGGTGAATGTAATGATTTCATAGAGATGTGAGGAATTAATGGACTGTCCCGTTATGCAGAAGGATACAGCAGGGCGCTCTCTAAACTACAGTCAGAACAAGACGCGTAATTTGTTGGATGACATATGTGACCCAGTTCGCCATAACATTAACAAGCTGAGCAACGTGGTCGCCATGTTGCGATGTAAGGAATATATGTAGTATTTTGTATATTCCTATTGCACAGGGGCCTGTAACGCGTTCCCGCCCCTTTACTCTGCCCATATACGCCGCTTCTATATACTCGCCCACATACTCGCCGACGCGTTAATGGTAGTATAATAAGGACCTTATTATACTACCATTAACGTGAAGCAGGCGCGTATACAGCAGCGGTGTATATGGGCAGCGCAAAGGGGGGATGGGAAACTGAGCGCGTTACATGGCCCTGTGATCTATTGGATAAATAAAGGGATATACAGTGGACCAATGTACTCTCCAAGCCACCAATCACCTCAAGGGCTGGCATTTTCCCCATATTCTCAGTGTTGAATAAGTCGGTATACTATACACAGTTATGCATTGGATTCATTATGTTAAGCCATCTTGAATTTGTCATTGCTTGCTTTATGTAGTTATGGCCCTAAAACCGACCTCTCACATGTGTCGACAATTTATTGTAGAGTATCACCGGAATGCTTTGAGGTAGCGGAACGGGACAAATTATCTTCATTTATAAAAAAAGTGGCTGTTGTCATAATATTGACGGGGAGGGGTGTTCAATGTTCAAATTCTCTCCAATTGCGACCAAACTTTAATGGAATGCATGTTCTACCTGACATCCCGATATCGATGCCGTGAACATTTTGTAATTGGTTTAAAATTGACCGAGTTACCGTTGAAAAATATTGAACAAATTAATGACCCCCCCCCTCTCTCTCTCTTTCTCTCTCTCTCTCTCTCTCCCCCTCTCTCTCTCTCTCTCTCTCTCTCTCTCTCTATAATTGAGGAACATGGCGAATAGAGGAGCCAAATATTTATTGCATTTTCCAGATGAGAAGAGTGATTCGGACCGAAATGTTCCACTTGAAAGTGTTTTGTCCCAGCTGTTACCAATGTATGGCTGGGACAAAAATATCCGATATTTTTCCTGCCAAATCAAAACGGGCGAATGAAGGAGGGAAGTTATAGGTGGATTATCTCTTTGTAAACATGTATTATATAGTTACCGGGGTATAAAATATTAGAAATGAATCGAAGACTCCTGTCCAGAAATGCTTCTTTCGATTAATATTGATTTGATTGCGAATATTTTCTGCTAAAAAAAGGTGTGGTTGTTTAGTTAATGAACAATAGTGGTTACTGTTAACATATACCAGAAATGTTATTGTGTAATTTTATCACAAATACACGTTAATTATACTCTTTATCGCTTATAACTATGGAATAAAACAATACAATCAATCAATCTGGGATATTTGATGTTCGGTACGTAGCTATAAAAACAACCTAATGCTACCTATCTTTATATGATATCGCTTGAATTGTCTGTTCTAAAAATAGACAAATAAATTGTCCCAATTAATCATCTCATTTCATTATAAAATATTCGAAATAAAATAGATAGTAATTGATAGAAGCCTTTCCGGGCAGGGTTATTCAAATCATAGTTATTATTCTAGACCCATGCAACTATTTCAAATTTGTTATTTAAAGAGATAATCCATCTTTAATGCAGGGACATGTACGTCGGTATACTATCGGATTGCCCACCAAGATTGACCACAAAGCAACCTGCCCAACGAAGAGCTCGCTTCGGGAGGGTTCAGACTTTATGAAAATTCCGCAGAAACTTAGAGAGGGGGGGGGTCAAATTCGCCAATTCAGATAAAACTAAACCGAAGAGAGGATGTGCAGGGTAGTAGTACTTATGTGCAACTTTAGTGCGATTTTCTAAGTTTGTTTTGCGAACGAGTATAGAATGTTGCACGGACGTTTATTATATATACTATCACCGTCATAATCAAGTAATAATATTACCACCAGAAGGGTGCTTGGCTTTTATTATACTCTGTCTCCATCATGATCGAGTACAACTATTAATATTATAAGTAGAGAACTATATCGTGCATCAGGTTTTATATATCAGGCATGTTTGTGATCGCTTCAGTTCATAAACTAGGTGTATACATACACAAAGTGCATACATGTTGTCAGTCACGGCCGTTATAATCGCGCCCTCGCGCCAGGTGTGGATCGACCTTTACTCACTTAGCTTTAAATAATGATTGTCACCAGGAGGTGTGTTTCCACTGGCCGTTGAAATAACTGACCCGACAAATTGATAAACCGACACGGGCAAATTACAGATCGGCATTGATTTAAAATTTCGCACTTCTGTATTGGACAGACTATAACTCTCTGTATCTTTCACGAGAAAATACCATCCAATTGCAGATGTAATTTTTAATATCTCATGTCTTTTATTTGAAATATAGGTACAAGACAGAAACACATGCGTGTATACAGAACTCGCACGTGTTCTTTATTCCCGTTGCCAATTAAATATATATATATATATATATATATATATATATATTGTACACATTTATGTATTTATACTAATAAAACCCAATTGTGTGTGTGTTCGTTTGTTTGTCTGTCTGCCGGGCTATTGGCGACCAACCGGTTGGATCATGGCAAAAGAAAATTGGTACACATGGTAAATTCTCAAATGGAGTGTCATCGGATAGGTACAGCTGACGTCAAATGGTTTAAATTGGCATTCATGAATAATTTAATATATAATTAATTACATACCTATTATGATCGGACCCACGGAGCTGAAAATTAGTGCACATGTTTAAATTGTCCAGGGAAATGCTATCCGTTAGGTGCTTTGCCATCATATGACTTGAGGTGGGACAAATAAATGATATCAACAAAGATACACATCAAATAGCGTTTATTATCAGCTTGGAAGATTGTGGGGAAATTGCTACAGATGGGTAACTTGACCATGATATTGCCATGGGGCAGGTGCCGTGGATCTCAGATGACTTAAGCACTAATCATTAGCAATAAAGATCGTTTATCTTTAGCTTCGAATAAATGGATGGAGAAATTGGTAGCTTCCCAGAGGTGTCTCATGGAATATGTGTGGTTTATCTCAGTACAAATCGACACATGTGTAACTTGATCCAGGTAACCGTTAGAGAACTAATTAGGGTTTGTGTTTGGGTTAGTTTTATTGTTAGTGTTATGGATTATGTCAGGGATGTGAATAGTATAGTCAGGGCTAAAGGTTGGGTAAGGGTTGACTATTGTTATATACATAGTTAGAATAGTAGATGCGGTTATGGTTACGACTAGAGCACGGTTATGCTTATGAAAACATTTCGCCTTAAGATACAGTATGGGATGCCGATAGGTATGGTTATGGTTAAGGTTTGGGTTATGGGAAAGGTAATGATTGAGAAGGGGTTTGGATTGGAAAATATATGACAATTATATGGAAGTATCAAACTTCCAATTGGAAGTTTAAAATTTCTAGTTATATCTGTATTTCCATGTCACATATGGTCAAGTGTGCTTTCATTTTATTGCTTATTTTCAGCTGAGTTCTGCATAGTTATTCTTATTTTGTTGTAACAGTAGATGGAATCCTGATTAAATTTTATTTTTCCAGTAGCGCAGTTTCTTGTTCTATCAAGTTGAATTTGGGTTATTGTTGGCCATTGTGCAACTGATTCAACTTATGATTACCTCTATATATAGTATAGCATAGCTATTAACTATATATGACCTGTTTCTGTTCAAAACACATCAAAATAAGACTCAATAGCAGAAATGGAAAACAAATTTGGCACATGGAAAAAAACTGCTTTTCGGACCCGACAGACACCCACCCACCCCATAATACGTGCCTGGAAATTTGTTCCGACCCCCCCCCATGTATGCCCCAATAATAATTTATTTTATATTTTAAAATAATGGCGTGTACATATGCAAACTGGAAAAATGTCCGGTTTCGGTTTGAAATAAAAATTACTGTGGCTGAAACCCAATTTCCTGACTTCTGGGTTGTGTTTGTAAACAGACTGTTTATTTGAGAAAGTTCGGTAAAGACAGTTTGTATTCCCCCCTTGCTCATCCCGATTAGTTTATAACATGCTTAATCACATAAAATGTGTTTATATTGGACATTCCCCAACCACAATACCGTTGATTGCCCTGCATTTATTTAGTTTCCTTCGTAAAAGTGAAATTACCACGAGAAAGCAATTTCCTCCATGTGCCGAAAACCACCGCGTCACGTGGTCACGGTGGTGGTTGTAAAATGAATGCAATATTAATAGATTAATAATATGTGTTTACTAGCTATTTCGACGCAAAAATCTCTTTTAATTTGTGAAAACCATTGATCATTATCGAGGAGATGTATGAAATCTTGGAATTGTATGTTGCGCAACAATGTAAATATAACATTCCTGATGATACATTTTGTATGTCAACACGGAAGTGAAAAACTAAAACTACTTCTGCAAATACGTGTCTGCGTTAAACAAATTATCGAACCAATGACAACTATCTTGTATACCATGTAGATCAATCAAGGTTTCTTCCGGCAATCATTACAATCATACTCCGTATTTGTATCAACTCAAATAATATTGCCCTTGCATTTTCGCACAAGCATGGCGGCTCGGCATCTTGTTGATTGTTGATATGTGCTAGAAATAAATGTTTTTTACCGTTGCCATTCCTGATAAGTTTCTTTGAAAAAAGTCACAGTGATAATCTTGGGTGCATATTATACATAATTCCAGTTTTATGTGTGTCTAATTTCTGATATTTACCGGTGCCATCCTCTCGGTGACATCCTTCAAAAACAACCTAGAGCCAATACCAATGATTCAGCTGCCTCACGACCCCCTGCACATTCTCCATCTACAGGGAAGTTTGTCAATATTATTGTTCACTTCACAACTTATGACATGAGACAGGAGATATATAGCAAACGAAAAAATCTGAAGGGAATCTCAAGTGTGCTTATAGTCGAAGACATGACACGCGAAAGGCAAAACATTATGAAAGAACTTGCCTCCAGGAAACGAGGAAATTCATTCCATTCATACTGGTCTCAAGATGGACGAATTTTCATCAAGAAATTTCAGTTCTCGAAGAAGGTGTCACTAAATGTCCACGATGACATAGCTAGCCAATTAGATGCCATAGGAATATAAACTTTCATATAAGGGAACACTAGGCACTTACACTTATATCAACAATTTAAAGCTGAATTCATTATTTCTGGTTTGGCGAATATAAAGTTATATATATATACAGTAATGTTGCTTGGTGCCTAGCATTATAGTGGCTGGTGTGTGGACTGTGTGATTCAGAAAGTGCACGTTATGAGTCACACGGCTCACAGGTCAGGTAATGTCATGCTCGGTACCAAGTAACTATCCAGCCCCCAGCGACATGGATGTCTTAAATGGTGGCCAGAATCTAAGATCACATGTATCATCACTTTAATTACAAGGTTAAGTTTTACCTTTAAGATGATGATTTTCATCATGTCAACATGTGACTTATCTTCATCACCCCAGATCAGCTGGCTATTTGTCATTTACCATAACCCAAGTCATGCTGGGTTATTTAACATAATATTCACTTACTTGAGAAACATATGACTCACAAAATCAAATTAGCAAATAGTTTTGTGTTGTAAATGCTGACCAGAAATCATGACTATCACTTTAATTGCATGAATATGTGTTGCCTTCTTACTGTTGACTACAGTGTTGTTAATATTTGTATTCTCTGTATTTTGTGCCAGACTTGTCTTGCCACCCATCATAATCTTTCCTATGTTGATTTATTCCTACTTCCCAATTACATATGCTCACCACATTTTATACCACAACCCATTGGGATGGAATCTAGACCCCACAAAAAGCACATTGACACAAACTAATGCATAAATGTATCTCCCCCACCTCTAAACCAAGTTTACTTAATCTTGCGAATTGAGGATCACGTGACCTTATCCCCTTCCCTTTTATACCATCTTATTCTTTTGGAGATCCACTCGAAACTACACTAATTAAAAAATAAAATAATTAAGTGTGCACTGTAATATAATATTTGAAAAGAAATTTTGAAAGAATAAACAAATAAATTAATTTAAAAAACAAAACACAAAACAATTAACACTCTCGACTTTGTGTAATAATCCATTTCTTTTCGAAACTAATTCGAAAATGTCCCACATTATATAAGTTAAGAAAAATCCAATAAGAAATTGAACAACTTTACAAACAACTGCCAGTATATATCACATATCAAATGAGGTCTCATGATCCTTAATTCTGCCTGACTACCTAAATTCTGGCTTCCTCCCAGTGGCACCCTGAGTCACCCTGAGTTACATGCACTACCAGGCCCCAACGAAGCCCACACCACTCGGCATTTACCCCACTCGACATCCACTACTGTATTGTTTCCACAGACCAAGCCACGCTCATCCCCATCCGACCACATAAGTCTAAGTGCCACCCCCCCCCCCCAAATTGTATACCCAAATTGCAACTGTAAGCACAACATACTTTCATATGACGACCCTGTCCCAAAACAACTACCAAAACTCAGAAGCATGTGTGGCGAGTCGCAATACACACTTACCGTGCATCCCTAAGGCTGGGATTGCTTAAATATTAAATTATTCCTCCTTTCAATCGTGAACACCTTTTTTTCCGCCCGATTTTTGGGACCCACCCCCAACATCTTACAAAAAAACATAAAATATAAACCAAATCATAGCCTAGCAAAGAATTGTTCCGTTTCTTATTATTTAATACTATTCCCAGCATTTTAATAAACCTCTAAACTGCTCTAAAGGGAGATAATTCTATTAGTATAAAATGTGGAAATGCTGAATGCATGCACTTATAAACATTGGGCATTATGCCATAAAACATAATAATTATGAGGTAATACATGTCCTGATATCCTCAATAACTCCATATTCTTTTATATAAGAATAGTATAAGATGTTTTAGAGCCAAGGCCCTATAGTAATACTGTAGTAATATGGGTAGAACAAATTTCATCTCCCCTATTTCTGTGATATATATCTGCACATGGGTTAGGTCAACATGACCGCTTTCGAGAAGGATACGCACTACGTTCATAACTGAACTACACATGGGTATGATGGGACCCAAGGAAAGTCACACTCACAGCAGCTCACAGTCTAAATACATGTATGTATGTCATGTTGGTGTGCAGATTGACATATTCCAAAATTAGTGAAAAATTGGTAGTATTATTAACTTATTATCAGAGTATAAAGTTTAGTTTAAAGCCAGCGGAGATATCCAAGCCACGGTCACCTTGTACAAACCGTCCGTATACATGTGGGTGCCCCCTGTGTAATGTGGTTTACTGGACGTATCACATGGAAACCCATTATAAGAACAAGCATCCTGGATCAGACTGTCCAGTTGAGATGTGTGACTCTGAGAAAGTTCGCATGAAGAGAGTTTCATAGATTACCTGTGCAGTTTGATCCAGGTTAGTACGATTTATAATTAGTTTCAAGAACAAAGTTCATATTAGTCATGTTTATATTCTAGCTTTATGTTGCATATGGCAGACTTTAATACCAAAAGCTACTTTTATAGTTACATTGCTCCGAGTATCCTGCTATATCCTAAATTGAATATCAAAGCAACCAATAATGAACAAGCAACTAATAATTACAATACCATATGTATTGGCAGTCAAATAACTGGAACTCCAGATATACTACCTTACTACATGTATCTGTACAGTACGTAACTGGTTAGTCTTGTGAATAATACCTGTGGTTGAATTAATAACACAAAAGGCTAAGCTTTCATATTGTTATCCAAATAGTATGAACTTTTTGTATGAGTTATTTTGTTTTATAATTTCAAACCAGTGGAAATTATAGTGGAATTGTTATTTTTGTTTGTATCATCAAGTTTATCTTGATAACAAATACTATCCATTATGTGGATTAAGAACAGAAGATGGTAATAATTTCATAATTATGCTTATATGCAAGCATTGTCGACTGATCGTGTCTGAGCATATAATTATGTTATAACAGTAAACAAATTTGTCAAAAGTAATTGAAAAATTCATCACAGAATTCATCAATATAAACTCAGCTTTATATTTTGTTCAAACCCTTAAAGGGATACACATGTGTATATATATAGATATAACATACACTTTGACATCCAATTGAAAGGCTATCTTGGATATGCATATTATAAATGTTTGTTCTTGTGTTTTAATGTTTGTTATATGATTTGTTTATATATATATAATATATCTTTCATCCGTCGAAATCTGGTTCATTAATTTTGATATACATCAGCATACATACACCCCTATATGGTAGTTAGTTCTGGTTAGTATGTTTTAAATAGCCTAGTGTGTCATATGGTTGATATTAATGTATTACATGAGCACAAAAACAGTGATTTTAAGTGGAGGAAAAAAGTTGCATTTTTGGTCATTTACGTATTTTTTCAGGGTCCAAATGACCCACCACCCCCGCCCTATATAAGGAAATTTATTTGCGCGACCCCCTGGCACAGTGTTTGTTTTCCTGCTATGCGTTGGTTTGTTGACAATACATGTTCAATGGTCGCTGTGTATGATTGCTTCTGGTGTTTTACTGGTGATCTGTTTGCACAGGTGTTAATTTTATGCCCAAACACCAGAATTTTTTTAACAATTCACATACTACAGAATATTTCCCATGTACCGGTAAGATAAATAGACATGGACGGACCCGCCAGTATGTGAGAAGTGACGGCAATTTGTCACGTGACAGCAAATATTGGGGTAAAATGGATTTGTATATAAACGCGAATATCATTTATTCACACAAAACAAACACGCATATATACCGATGTCAGTGACCATTTTGGTATATTTTATCGGGAAAAGGCAATTCTCCACAGTCATCAACAGTTAGGAACACAATTACAGAGGAGCTTCTGTGAAGATAATGTTTTAAACGTATATTGTCTGTGTTACATGTATCTAGTCCTGATGGGTCGTATGACTCATTCATGAATCTGTTTTAAAAGATTATGATGTTGCCTTTCCTCTTAGAGTAGTACAAATCAAAGAAAACACATAAAACTAAAGCCTTGGATGACCGGTGGGCTCCTTAAATCGTCTTTGCACAAAGATAAATTATATAGAAAGAAATTGAAGAACCCCACTGACGGTAATATTGAACTATATAAGGAGTATTGCAGATACTTTAATCGAATTAAAAGATACAGCAAACGGACATACTATGAGAATATTCTGAACTTCTTGTAGATCTGACATGAAAAAAACTTGGAAAATATTACGCGAAGTCATTCAAAAGAGCAATAAGAAACCACAATACCCCCACATTTTTGTGATTGAAGGGAAACCTATCCACAATAAATAACAAGTGTCTGAAGAATTTAACAAATTCTTCTCAACAATCGGCGAACGCGAAGCAGATAAAATATCGACTAACTCTAATATGGATTTCTCAAGCTATCTTGGCCAACCTGCAATTAGAAGTATGTTCGTGCGGCCCACCACCGTAGAATAATTTGGGTTATATTGTTAACAAAATGAAGAATAAACAAAGCAAAGATAACAAGGGGATTTCAGCAGGTTTATTGAAACAAATTATTGAGGAAATTTCAATACCTCTATGTCATATAATAAATAATTCATTAGAGGCAGGCATTGTTCCAAAAGAGATGAAAATAGCTAGAGTTATTCCTCTATTTAAATCCAATGAAAGAAATATGATTCAAAATTATCGTCCAATTAGTATTCTTCCCACATTTTCTAAAATCCTAGAGAAAGTGGTATGTAACAGGTTAGTGGAATTTTTCAATGATAAATTCTATAAAGGACAATATGGCTTCCGGAGAGGTCATTCTACAGTTCACCCAATAATCCGTCTTCTTAACGACATTGTGATTAATAATGACAAGAAATCAAAAGATTGTACATTAACAACTTTTATTGACTTCTCAAAAGCTTTCGATACAATAAATCACGATATACTATTAACTAAACTTGAATTTTATGGAGTTTGAGGCAATATAAAACATTGGTTCGAGAGTTATTTAAGAGATAGAGTGCAATATGTAGATTTAGACGGTTTTGTCTCAAGTGAAATCCATATTACAACTGGTGTTCCTCAGCGATCTATCTATGTGAATGACATGCACCGGAGTACATCATTATCCCTTTTATCATTTGCAGATGATACCATGCACTGTATATGCGTCTCATCATAATTTAATTTATATTTACTTTTTAAGCGCACAAATATTCAACTTGAATTACTCAATAAATGGTACAAGGCATACAAACTGTCATTAAATGCAATTCGCATTATACATACTAAAAGATATAACAGCCACACCGATCCACTTTAAAAAAAAAAGTAACATACTAAAAGCTCACGATCTTTATAAATTACGCACTTATCAATTCATGAACGATTGGTTCTGCAACCAACTACCTATCTCATTTCAGAACACTTATCACAATCATATACCACAACCCAACAATGGTAACAAGACAAAGTGGCAAATTAGGTGGAACAAAATCTAGAACATCCTTCACAGAAAACCTCCCTTACCATATCTTCCCGAAACTTTGGAAAGAACTAGATACATCTTTACAGTTAGTTTTACCACGTTCCAAATTTAAACGAGACGTATCTGAAGATATCATAAGCAGCTATCTTGACAGTGTTCTTTGTAAAAACCTACATTGTTTCAACTGTTATCCGTTCACGGATGAATCAACTATGTAAGAATTGTTAAGTGAATCCAACGCATGTACGCCCATTATGTGTGCAGAATACAACTATATCATCAGTCTTATATTATACCAAAATTTATATTAGATATCATAATTGAACGATTATTTACTGTATTGCCACTTAGGCTATGGAAAAAACTAAACCACAAAAGTATCGTTGTCTACACTACTATAGATAAAAACTTATATCACCAATATATGCTGTCATTTGGGGTCAGAGTCGGAATATCATTATCTAAGTTTGGGAGTGTGCAGGAAGACGACCAGTAGGTCATGCCATCTCCCAGTAATATATACTATATATTTTTTTGATTTTTGTATTATACATTAACATGTTTGTTCTATATTACTAAATAAAATTGAATTGAATTGTATACATTGAATCAATATCGCATTATTCGCATATACGGCTCACACTACCTTCGACATTCGAAACAGGGTTCTCGCTGCCGATTGCCAATTTAGCAAATTGCTATAAAAAATGAATTTGCGCCAAAAAAATATCCCGATTTGCTACAAAAATTGGCACCCAGCTTTTTGGCTTTTGGCATATATTAAAACTTGCAATCAGTCGATCGGAAACAAAACACACATTGATATCCGGTCGCGACATAGCTAATTTGTGTTTATACAAGACCCCAACTGTCCAAACTTTCTTTACCATGTTTCCGGGCCTAACTCAGGGGACTCCCCGTTGCATCGAGTGCTTCCAAGTCCCTGGCGTTTTCGAACCTGGAGTGGGGGGGGCTTGGCCAATCCGCAAGTGCGAGACTCCCGGACAACCACATCTCGTGCGGTCTGAGGACGGTGGTTCGCAATTTCCATGTGTTGAATTATAAGTTAGCAGAGAATGACCTGATATATGTTCTCCGATTAGATAACGTTGGTTCCCCTTTATTTTTTGTGTTTTTTCTTTCCCTTGGTAACGGTAGCTCCTACTGTACTCTACTCCTAGGGTTTGTTTTAGAGAGCAAGGATGTGACTAACGCACTTGTCGATCGCGAACAAGCCCTCACCTGATATTGAGAGCCCCATTGTTTAAGTTTGTTGGGATTGAGAGAGACTCAATGTTTTGCGGAGATGGCTACATGTTTATTAAATTCAACGATACAGAGGTTGTATGAGGGCCTGTCGGTCCGGATAGTCCTCCATGCGATGTGAGGCTCGATGGGATTCGACTCGAGCAGCAGATGCCGGTGGTGTGTCGGCCCAGACATATGGGTAGATGGATGTGATGAGCCCGATGGGATTCGACTCGAGCAGATGTCGGTGGTGTGTCTGCCCTGACATATATGTGCATGGATATGATGAGCTCAATGGGATACGGCTCGAGCGGCAGATGCTGATGGTATGTCGGCCCAGGCATCCGGCGGTAAATGGAAATGATGTGCCCGATGGGGTACGGTTCGATCGACAGATACTGGTGGTATATCGGCCCAGCATCCGGTGGAATGAATGTGGTGCATGGATATGGTTCACGAGTTCGATCCGGACCAGCAGGCCCCGCCGTCCGGCGATGTGACCGCACATCAGCTGGAAAGAGAAAGTAGACAAGCACAGCGAGGGAAACGAAGACATCAGCACGAGTAGAATAAACAATGCGCGTCCCCTGGGAAACGACGGGGAGGCATTAACAACGGGTGGAGCAAGCAGCGGATGAGGCATAAGTAGCGGGTGAAGCATAATCTGCGGGCGAAACAGGCAGTGGATGAAGCATAAGCAGCGGGTGAAGCAGAGGATGTGATGAGCTCGATGGGATTCGGCTCGAGCAGCAGATGCTGGTGGAGTGTCGGCCCAGGCATCGGGGTGCGGGATGAGATGAGCTCGATGGGATACGGCTCGAGCGGCAGGTGCCGGTGGTATGTCAGCCCAGGCATAAGCAGCGCATGAAGCGGAAGAGGCTGTGAGGCATGAGTAGCGGGTGAGACGAGATCGGCGGGTAAAGCGTGAGCGTCGGAGAAGCAGAAGCCGCTGGTGGAGCAAGAAGCGGCAGTGAAGCAGAAGCGGAGGTAGAACAAAAGCGGTTGGTGAGGCGAAAGCGGCGGTGACGTATAACCAGCGGATGAGGCGTCAGCGGCGGGTGGAGCCGGAGCGGTGGTAATGAAAAGCAGCCAGTGAAACAGATAATGAGATGAGTTCGATGGGATTCGGCTCGAGCTGCAGATGCTGGTGGTGTGTCGGCCCAGGCATCGTGGGTGCAGAGCGAGATGGGAAACGGCTCGAGCGGCAGATGCCGGTGGATGTCGGCCCAGGTATAAGCAGCGCATGAGGCGGAAGATGTGGTGAGGCATGAGTAGCGGGCGAGACGTGAGCGGCGGGTGAAGGTGATCGGGCGGATACACAGAAGCAGCGGGAGGAGCAAAACGCGGCAGGGAAGCAGAGGCGGCGGTAGAGGCAAAAACGGTTGGAGAGGCGGAAGCGGCGGTGATGTATAACCAGCGGGTGAGGCGTCAGCGGCGGGTGAAGCGGGAGCGGCGGTAATGAGAAGCAGCTAGTGAAGCAGGGGATGAGATGAGCCCGATGGGATTCGGCTCGAGCAGCCGATGCTGGCGGTGTGGCGGCCCAGGCATCGTGGGATGAGATGAGCTCGATTGGATACGACTCGAGCGGCAGATGCCGGTGGTATGTCGGCCCAGGCATAAGCAGCTCATGAAGCGGAAGAGGAGGCGAGTCATGCGTAGCGGTGAGACAAGATCGGCGGGTGAAGCGTGAGCGGCGGATAAACAGGAGCAGCGGGAGGAGCAAAAAGCGACAGGGAAGCAGAGGCGGCGGTAGAGGCAAAAGCTGTTGGAGCGGCGGAAGCGGCGGTGAGGTATAACCAGCGGGTAAGGAATCAGCGGCGGATGAAGGGTGAGCGGCGGTATATAATCATAAGCAGCGGGTGAAGCAGCGAATGAGATGAGCTCGATGGGATTCGGCTCGAGCAGCAGATGCTGGTGGTGTGTCGACCCAGGCATCGTGGGTGCGGGATGAGATGAGCTCGATGGGATTCGGCTCGAGCAGCAAATGAGCTCGATGGGAGACGGCTCGAGCGGAAGATTCCGGCGGTATGTCGGCCCAGGCATAAGCAGAATGTGAAGCGGAAGAGGCGGTGAGCCATGTGTATCGGGTGAGACGTGGACTGCGGGTGAAGCGAGAGCGGCGGAGAAGCAGAAACTGCGGGTGGAGCATAAGCGGCGGGTGAGGCAGAAGCAGCACGCTAAGCAAAAAGCGGCGGGGAACCATACGCGGCGGGAGAGGCGAAGTATCGGGGGAGAGGGGGAAGCGGCGGTGATGGACAATCAGGAGGAGAGGAAGAAGCAGCTGGTGGGGCAGAGACGGCGGGTGAAGCACAAGCGGTGGTCAAGCGTAAGCGGCGGTTGGAGCGTAAGTGGCGGGTGAATCGTAAGAGGCGTATGAAGCGCAAGCGGCGGGTGAAGCGTAAACGGCGCGTGAAGCGTAAGCGGCGGGTGAAGCGTAAACGGTGGTGAAACGTAAGCGGCGGGTGAAGCGTGAACAGCGGGTGAGACGAGAGCAGCAAGCGAAGCAAGAGCAGCGGGTGGTGCAAGAGCAGCGGGTGATGCAAGAGCAGAGGGTGATGCAAGAGCAGCGGGTGACGCAATATCAGCGGGTGAAGCAAGAGCAGCGGGTGAAGCAAGAGCAGCGGGTGATGCAGCGTTGTGATGAGCACGATGGGATGCGGCTCGAGCAGCATACTGGTGGTGTGGCGGCCCAGACACCGGGATGCATGGACCGGATGGGCTCGCTGGGATGCGGCTCGAGCGGCAGAGTCCGGTGGACATCGGGCCAGACAGAAGTTGCAGGTGAAGCGTAAACGGCGGCTGAAGCATTAGCAGTGGGTGACACCTGACCGGCGGGTTGAAGTATAAGCGGGGTGAAGCAGAAGCAGCGGCTGAAGTATAAGCAACGTGCGAAGCCAACACAGACGGCGGGGAAGCGGCGGGTGAGGCGTAAGCGGTGAGAGAAGTAGAAGCAGTGGGTGCAGCAGGAACGGCGGTTGAAGCGGAAGCGGTGGCGAAGTATAGGCGGAGTGTGAAGCAGAGGCAGCGGTGGAACAGAAGCAGCGGGCGGAGCAGAAACGGCGGGGAAGCACAAGCGGCGGATGAAGCAAAGGCGGGGGTGAAGCATTACTGCCGGTGAAGCAGAAGCGGTGGGGAAGCATGAGCGGCAGGCGAAATGCGCCAGCAGTGAGTGGTTGGCACCAGCAGGGGGTGACGCATCACGAGGCATGATAAGTAACGAGCAGTGTCGAGCTGAGTCAAGGAGCACCACGGGTAAACGGGATGCGATGTCGACGCCGAGGATGGTAGCGGGCCACCATCGACCGGAATGTGACAAGCGAATGTGAGCGGCAGCCGGGGGGAGGATAGCCGACAGAACCGATGGCCTGGCCACCGTAGGGTGGGATGTTGGGGAAAAGTCTTCACTCTATGCGATCCGGTTTCGTATTTCTACTCGTTTATTTGATTGGATTATATTATGTATTGGTAATGATACATATCAATACAATTTATACAAAAGTTGACACATGTATACAAATTGAATTACCAATATTAAATACTTTTGGATGGAACTGCGGTTGACATTAACATATCTCTGTAAGCTCACTATTTAGATATATAATCAAAAAGAGATTTAACCAATAAAGTTTTAAGATGGTTAGTCGGTGGAATTCATAATAATAAATTGTATTATTAATACTGGTCAGCCTCTATAATTACCATGGACAACACTTAAAGAAGGACAAAAAAATACCTAATTTAGAAACCAGCTCCTTCGATGTCCCGAAGACGCCGGATTACAATGAGCCGCGGAGACTTCACCACAAACAATTAAAGGCACGGGTGGCGTTCGTTGCAGAACTATTCATATTTGTTCAAATCGCCATCAACAGAAGGAATATTAAAATATATATAGTTTTGCTCATATGTCAAACATAATCAGCGCGTAAATAGTATATTGTCGTCAAGACGTACGATGGTGTACGTAAACAAGAACCTGCTCGTATTACAGAAGTTTTGCTTCTCTTTACATAACGCAGCGAAATTATAGTGGTTAATCACACACAAATGATATAAACGCTCTTTATTATTTCCATGTCAGGAAAACAGAACAAATAACGCTCTTTATGTTTACCATATCCTGATATAAACAAACGCCAGGTTCTTTAACTTCCTAATTTGTTTTGCCTTTGTTTACATAACAAAGGAAAAACATTTGTCAATAACATACTGTTTATGCCATATTTAGTATTGATATAAGAACAAGTCTGTCTATATTTTACTATTCTTTCTGTTTATGGCGGTTTTGAATGAGCTGAATATTTTAACAGCATACCCACCGCCAACGTCACCCGTATCTTTAAGCGGCTTGAACCGTCATGTACTCAGTTATGATCTTCATAAATTTCCTGTGAGTTTTTGCAGCCTTCTCCGCAACAATCTCCATATACTACACTAAATTTTAGTGAATTTTTGCAACACGAACACAAGATACTGCCACATGGATTCTTGGGCGACAACATTCATTTGCAACGAACGAACTTCAAAAGTTCACAAGGTGCTGTCACACATAATTGAGACGAGTTCTGAAACATCAACCTTCCATCCCCATTCCCAAGGGTCCAACACATCATTTCGGAGAGTTTTCCATATCATTACTTGTAGGTGATATCTAAGACTGTGGAAATATGCCGCCCTTTCTGTTCGTGGGAGTTTCTGCATGGGGATCGATCGATTCTTTGCTCGACGAAAGCATTTCCATAAATTTAGAATAACGTGGAGTGTTCACATTTTCTTCCGAATTTCCACCGTACATAATGAAAAACAGTTTTATTCCTATTATTTTATTTTTGTGGCATCACCCGCCTTACTCACGACATCGCCAATTTTCCATAGTGTAATTCCTCTTTTACTTGTCATTCGTTCTTCCGCAAGGAAGTACACGTCTGCCACATTTGATGTCCAATGATACATCAATAGAACCAGTATATCGGTGTCATCTGCAATCACATTCACATGTTTGGAATGTGAAGCGTATTCAATGACAGAAGCAACTATCAATGTGCCCGAATCTCCTGTAGTCTTGTGTAATGTTTGTCCATCTTCGTTGAGTGGTTGACTCAACAAATCAATAAACTGACTCTTATTTTTCTCGTTTGAGAGAAAGATCTCTTGATTCACATGAGCATCCATGTGGTCTTCGAGTTGAACATCTGCACATGTTTTCCCTCTTCGCCTTCGATGAACGTGGCCTTTGATCGATGGAGCATTGCCATAACCACCGAACAATATGCATCCAACTCCATATTTCGTTCGTTCGCACGTATTTAACCCTTTGAGTGCCAGGGGCCGATCTCATCGGCCCTAAACCTACATAATAAGTCTGTTAAAGAATATAAGAATAAATTATTAAAATTGTTAAAAATTGTACAAAAAAACAAAACAAAATTGTTAGGCCAATGCATTCTCTTATATATGCGAGGCGACCTATGGTCGACTTTCATATATAAGAGAATGCATTGGCACAGGGTATATGGGTTGATACAAAAATCGACCTGGCACTCAAAGGGTTAACATATTGGTTCGCTACTTCTCGGTATGCGTATTTTTTTGCCCACTTAACTCTGTGGAGAAAAGCCCCACCATCGATAATAGCGATGGCTTCCTCCGGCAGATCACAACCCTGGACAGAATCAGTCAACGATTTAGCTAGTTGGGCTTTTGCGGGTTTCTTCATCGCATGATCCCTGAATAGGGATGTTGGTATTGTTGACAGTTCGTATGAATTTTTTTTAGCCATGTCCTCCTCGCGTTGTGCAATTGCCAATCAATTCTCAATCGTGAGAATAGCACAGCTGGGTTAAATTACATTCGATCAGTCTCGACTCTGATCCCATGATATAAATGGTCAAGATATTTTATTTGATCGTGCCTCGTGAATCGTGATACTCATGCTGTTGAGCTTTTTGTGGAGCTCGAAATCGACACGTTCAGAATCAATAAGTTAAAACCACTCCCATCACTAGATGTTAACCCAGACGACAGGGAGCGTTGTTTACCTTCGCTAAACAAAAATGCTCATGTTCGTCAAACCAACGTTGTATGCTTATCAGATCATCATAGTCAAGTTTGCTCCCAGTTGCCCCGAACTCAGCGTGCTGTTCTCTGGTGATGTGTCTAAGTTTGGTTAATTCTGTCATGACATCATGAATCTCGGCACACCTATGCATGCTATATATCCACTGCATTCGGACATATTAGGTCATTCCTCTACCTCTTGTAAGCCCTCCTCTGCTTTTGATAGAACGTATAAGGACTTGTTCTATTATGAGATCTGTTGACAATCCTGCTCATAATATTGCTCGTAACAGCATGAAACCTATTTCCGCGAAACACTTGTACAGCCAAGGGTGTTTATTAGGTAGTTCCAACATTTGCTGGATATGGAGTCGACAACTCTTGGCATAGTTGGCGTGACCGGTTGCGGCAAATATGCTGAGCATTTGCCCCACAGTAGCGAGATTCAGATTCCAATTTCCTGTCCTCTCTTGCTCTTGCACATATTCCACAACCTTGCCGGAGGAGATTTCTCAATAAGCAACGATTTTTTTTTTATCAAACATTCCTCGAGTTTCATCAATGGTTGAGACACAGACACAGCAGTTTCAGGCATTACTGTACTTTCAATGGCTTTGTATAAATCGCTTATTGCTTTCATCTCAATCTTCTCGTTTCTAGGAATTGTGTTTTCGTCAGGCTGATTTATAGTTTCTGTGGAATCTGGCGAAGCATCGAGAACTATCTCATTCTGCACTGTTCGGCCACCCCATGGTCTCGTCGGACTTTTTTATGTATTCGGCACAATGTCTGATATCAGCTGATTTGTAAGAGCAGCATCAATTAAGAAATGTCCACGATTTGCCCTTGATATTGCCTTCCGAGAAATCATACGTGTAATTGCGTTAGGGTCATACACATTCTCCAGCGCATCTTCCAAACCCGAACCCTTCATTGGTAAACCAATACTCCCCATGAAACTCATAACGGTATGAAAGCCTCCTAGCCTGCAGACTATATTCATGGACTTGGTAATTATAATATTCATGGCCTTTATCCACAATGGCTGATCCACTTCTGGTCGTCAGTCATACTATTTTTGCATGAAGCCCGGCCAATTTGCCCGAGGCTTTGTAGATTGGTTCACAAACCACCCCGAATGCCAGAGTAGATCAGTGTTTATGTCTGGGGGCAATATGTGTGGAGTAATCAGTTAAATCAAAGGTTTTAAAGACAATAATGAAAGGCCTTTACCGGGAGAATCAATATAATGGCATATCTGGACACTTTTACCTCGAACTAGCTCATCAACCTTCGAACGCTGGCACCTGTTAATGTCGCGTTGCCTGAGGCTAAGCTGTATTTGATCTTTTGGAGTAGAGATTGCTGTCATGGTCATTCCATGGAATGTTCCCTGACCACCTAAAGTTGCTATGTTATGGTCTATAGTGTCGGCCGCTCATTGCGTAAATGTTCCCGGAAATAGTCGGCTAGAATATCGTCAGGACGTGCGGTTTGGGTGACAGACTGCATCTTTCTCCTTCGTCATGTGTAATGGAGTACCACAGCCTAGATAACTCATTCACCAACCATTTGGAACCAAACACGTGATCCATCTCTACACCCACACCAAAGAGCGTTGGTGTTATAACAGATCACGGTCTAGCAGATTGAATTATGGAGTACCCATTGTCCATTGCTATTTATCTTCAAATCGGATGGAATCAGAACATTTAGCAGTGTGTGCCAATAATGTAGAATCTACTGTCGACTCCGATCAATGGAAGATATATCTTCACCGGTTGAGTATGAATTAGTGTCATACCCAGTCTCTCTTATTTGCTCGTAATATCCTTGCTGCTGTCAGTTTCCTCTTCAATAATGTCTCTCTTATCACAGTACCATTTTTCGTTTATGATAAACTTTGCCATGTTCCGAAAACACAATATATTGTTCCGTCATTCAACTTCGGCCAAAAATATATACTCCCCGTAGTGGTCCTGTATTTTCTCTTTGAGCTATTTTATACTATACACATGATAATCACCCGCATACTCAATAATTTTGTCATGCAACTCCTCCAGAGTATATAATTCTGCACCAGCTTCTGTTTCGAGCCAACTCTCAAACCATTGCTGCATTCCCTGGTCCGATCTACCACTTTTAGCCGTATCGGTCAAAATTGAATTTACCCTTCTGGAAATCAGTGTAACAGCGTGAGTGATAGACATATTCTGCTGCTAGTTGTTACTTGCCTCACCCCTGATTTGTCTGGATGTCGAGGATCTATAGCGGCAGGCGTACCACATAAAATACAGTCTGTCTTGAAATTCACACCAGATCTCAGTTGTTTATTTCGCGCTCCGCGTGTATAATGTTTCGCTGATTCTTGGTATACATGGGCCATGGGCGTTTTATTTATAGAAATGGAATTTTTTTGGGACGGATTAAAAGTCGAACTGCGGCCCGGAGGCCGAGTCCGGTAAAAGGTGTAGTTTGGGAATTCTGGTGAGATGCATGAGAAACCTTCAGTGATAAGCCGTATATACATGTAGTTGTTGTTATAATTTGAAGGATTAGTTGTTTTAACGGAATTATGAGTTGGTCATTCGTGAAACCAATATATTATATATTCTATCATTACAATCATGGGAATATAATATATGATCTTGAGCGCGTTATATTCGCCCACGCGTATCGCAGAAATTGATTAATGTCACACTCCCTTTCTTAGACACGATGACGGGAGGATTGTCATCAAAACCGGATGGGCATAAAAAACACATGTCATCCCGAAATTGCGTAAATTCTTGCGGCTCGCAAAATACTGCCATGACTATATATTCAGTACAAGACCAACTGATATATGGATTGGCAATACGTTACATAATATCAATACAGAATATGCATAGTAACAGGTCTCCGTACGTTGGCAACGTTATATTTCAACAGGAGAAAAGTTATAATCCTTCAATCCATGCAGTGCTGGGCATACACAACCTGAATGAGACAATACAAGCAGTCAAGTATATGCGAAAAAGCGGCCAGAAGGCAAGACCTATAATGCGCATCTGTGAGAACAAGCATATAGAACATGTTATGTGGCAAACGCTCTTTATTTTATTACAGAGCGACATTGCCTGTAAGCTTGTAGCAAATAACACGTGTTCTATAGCAAAGCTCTTTATTGTAGAACGAACCGACATTGTCAGCCAGGTCAAGCATGTTTTGCAATTCAAAGTTCTCTGAAATGTTTGTCCATTCGCATATTTCGGCGAATTTTGGATATGTTGTTCCTGGGGCTTTACCGGTTCGAATGATACCAAAATGAGCATGTATCCCAGACAAATATGATATGCCAATATAATTGACTGTTTTCTCGAATTCGGCGGTTATATTGACAGAAGTCTGTCCGAATTGACAACCAAATTATCTATATATATATTTTGAGACTTCCGTATATATATATATATGTGTGTGTATGTGGGTACGTCATGGAATCGAAAACGCCTGGACGGATTGAGCTCAAATTTCGTATATAAGGGTAAAAAGCCACGGAGATCGCCGACGTCGCATTTTGGACAAGCTCTGATTCACTCATTCTCCACTCCCAATCAATAAAATCACCACAAACACGGCGGGGGTTAATCGGGTTGATATTCGCTCGCGATCCAAGAGGAGTAACTCTACATTGTTTGATATATGTATATGTATATTTTGATATCCATATTCACTTCAAACTGCTAAACCCGTTGAGCCAAAACTTGCTAATACCTCCCAAAATATAGAATTTACATTTTCTCATATATACATGTCTTGTTACGGCTGAAAATCTATTTTCAATACATTCATATAAACAAGCTCTAAACTTACACCCCTCGATTCCTGCTAACTCACGCACCTTATTTGGCTGCTAAAATTTAGTAAAAACTAAGCCGTGCGATACGTCCCTGAATCTGACGGGACTTCCACTTCCTTCTCTTTTGACCATCTCGTAAAGGTGTGGGGTCACTCCCAAGCCGTGAATGCCAACAACAACGACATTGTTGGCGAGAAAATAATTAGTTCAAATTACTAAATCCACACAATGCTAATTTTCTCTTTACGGCAATGTGAGAATCTTCGGGCAAGAATTTTCGGGTGGCCACCAAGCCGTGAATGCCAACAACAACGACATCGTTGGCATACCCTCTTGATTAAAAAGACAGAATTAACTCATTAAAAAATGCGTGTTGTCCCAAGCCATGAATGACCATCTCGTAAAGGTGGGGGTCACTCACAAGCCGTGAATGCCAACAACAACGACATTGTTGGCGAAAAAATATTTACTAAATCCACACAATGCTAATTTTCTCTTTACGGCAATGTGAGAATCTTCGGGCGAAATTTTTCGGGTGGCCACCAAGCCGTGAATGCCAACAACATCGTTGGCATACCTCTTTCAATTCAATTAGTTTATTCTCTTAAACTCATATTACATTTTCATGAGTATTGAGACATAATATATAGCGACGGGTATCATAATTCCTCTTGATTAAAAAGACAGAATTAACTCATTAAAAAATGCGTGTTGCCCCAAGCCGCGAATGCCAACAACAACGACATCGTTGGCATACCTCTTTTAGGGACGGGTATCATAATTCCTCTTGATTTAAAAAGACAAAATTAACTCATTGAAAAGCCAAAAAAATGTCATGCGTGTTGTGTGATTCTTATGTCTGTCGTTCCTAGGAACGGGGGAAATTTTCATCGGGTCAGTTTGTACCTTAAATCATACCTCTTTTATGGACGGGTACCATAATTTCTCTTGATTAAAAAGGCACAATTAACTCATTGAAAAGCCAAAAAAATGTCATGTTTCGGACCAACGCCGCCAGCGGCGGGCTAACATGCTAGTCTATACTATATATTTTGAGACTTCGTATATATGTGTGTATATATATATGTGTGTGTGTACTTCATAGAATCCAAAACGCGTGTACAGATTGAGATCAAATTTCGTATGTAAGTGTAAAATCCCACCGACACCGGCGTAGATGTGTTTTCGAGAAGCTCTGAGCACCCTTTATCCACTCCCAGTCATCGAAATCAGCTCAAACGGCACGGCCGGGGTTAATAACGTCATTATATATATATGAAGTCAGAGTCTCCAAAGTTATACCGGAACAAACACGTGTTTACGTCGTCTTGGGGGTCCACGATGGGAGTCTGACTTCAATGCAATGTTATCGCTCGAAACACGTGTTTACTTCGTGTTGAGGTTCACGATGGGAGTCTGACAATTGTTATCGCTCGAAATAGTACATTAGGACGGGAACGGCTGGACAGATTGAGCTCAAACTTCCTATCTAAAGGTAAAATACCACGTACGATGTCGTCCACGCGTTTTCCAGAAGCTCCGAGCACCCGTACTCCACTCCCAGTCATAAAAATCAGCTCAAACGGCACGGCCGGGGTTAATAACGTCATTATATATATATATACGAAGTCAACGTTATTAGCATCTGCATTGAGTGCATTTCCTAGAACGCAACACGTGTTTTACGTCGTCTTGAGGTTCACGATGGGAGTCATTTCAATGCAATGTTATCGCTCGAAACACGTGTTTACTTCGTGTTGAGGTTCACGATGGGAGTCTGACATTTCAATGCAATGTTATCGCTCGAAATATTATGCAGAAAGGCAGATCTCGGAAACGGGTGGAGCTATCGACCTGAAATTTGCTATGTGAATGTATCTTGCACCGGGTACAAATTTTATCGGGTCGCCGAGCCCATGCGACGCCCGTGCAGCGCATGCGCAGACGAGATCTCGGAAACGGGTGGAGCTATCGACTAGAAATTTGCTATGTGAATGTATCTTGGGCCGGGTACAAATTTGATCGGGTCGCCGAGCCCGTGCGACGCCAGCTTCGCGCATGCGCAGACCAGATCTCGGAAACGGGTGGAGCTACCGGGTACAATTTTTTCTTATTGAAACGCGTGGAGCTAAAAATAAAAAAAATATATAAACAAATGTCACAATTAACTCATTGAAAAACAAAAAATGTCATGTTTCGGACAAGCCGCCGGTGGCGGGCTACCCTGCTAGTCTATACTATATATTTTGAGACTTCGTATATATGTGTGTATATATATATGTGTGTGTGTACTTCATAGAATCCAAAACGCGTGTACAGATTGAGATCAAATTTCGTATGTAAGTGTAAAATCCCACCGACACCGGCGTAGATGTGTTTTCGAGAAGCTCTGAGCACCCTTTATCCACTCCCAGTCATCGAAATCAGCTCAAACGGCACGGCCGGGGTTAATAACGTCATTATATATATATATGAAGTCAGAGTCTCCAAAGTTATACCGGAACAAACACGTGTTTACGTCGTCTTGGGGGTCCACGATGGGAGTCTGACTTCAATGCAATGTTATCGCTCGAAACACGTGTTTACTTCGTGTTGAGGTTCACGATGGGAGTCTGACAATTGTTATCGCTCGAAATAGTACATTAGGACGGGAACGGCTGGACAGATTGAGCTCAAACTTCCTATCTAAAGGTAAAATACCACGTACGATGTCGTCCACGCGTTTTCCAGAAGCTCCGAGCACCCGTACTCCACTCCCAGTCATAAAAATCAGCTCAAACGGCACGGCCGGGGTTAATAACGTCATTATATATATATATACGAAGTCAACGTTATTAGCATCTGCATTGAGTGCATTTCCTAGAACGCAACACGTGTTTTATGTCGTCTTGAGGTTCACGATGGGAGTCATTTCAATGCAATGTTATCGCTCGAAACACGTGTTTACTTCGTGTTGAGGTTCACGATGGGAGTCTGACATTTCAATGCAATGTTATCGCTCGAAATATTATGCAGAAAGGCAGATCTCGGAAACGGGTGGAGCTATCGACCTGAAATTTGCTATGTGAATGTATCTTGCACCGGGTACAAATTTTATCGGGTCGCCGAGCCCATGCGACGTCCGTGCAGCGCATGCGCAGACGAGATCTCGGAAACGGGTGGAGCTATCGACTAGAAATTTGCTATGTGAATGTATCTTGGGCCGGGTACAAATTTGATCGGGTCGCCGAGCCCGTGCGACGCCAGCTTCGCGCATGCGCAGACCAGATCTCGGAAACGGGTGGAGCTACCGGGTACAATTTTTTCTTATTGAAACGCGTGGAGCTAAAAATAAAAAAAATATATAAACAAATGTCACAATTAACTCATTGAAAAACAAAAAATGTCATGTTTCGGACAAGCCGCCGGTGGCGGGCTACCCTGCTAGCACTATATATTTTGAGACTTCCGTATATATATATATGTGTGTGTGTATATGTGTACTTCATAGAATCGAAAAAGGCTGGTCGGATCGAGCTAAAATTTCGTATATACGGGTAAATTCCCACGGACACCGTAGTTGTCGCATTTTGGAGAAGCTCAGAGCACCCGTTCTCCAATCTCAGTCACAAAAAACGGCACTGCGGTGGTTAATCAAGTGATAATTTAATGAGCGTTTGTTTTTGACGCATCGCTATAAAGAGCGTGTGTTTACCATTCAACGTTATTAGCATCTGCAGAGAGATATACGGGAACAATACTTTTGAGTGGTTCCCTATGCGGGGAGATTTATAGGATGCCATAGTTCTCTTACAACATCATTGTTATAGTATGTATGACACTTAGGTCAGGGCTTAGTGGGGGGGGGGGGTAGTTAGTGTGGATATAGGCATAATGCTTCTCAGAAATCCCGGTTACAAACCAACACTCACAATTTCGTCTTTTGCATCAGATACCAACACCTCGACCGATCGGGACGAAACTTGGTACGTGAGTGTAGTTTGTTTGATCAGGTGGTCGTCGTTGTCGCATTGGCGAGTCCGTGCGACGCCCGTGCAGCGCATGCGCAGACGAGATCTCGGAAACGGGTGGAGCTATCGACTTGAAATTTGGTATGTGAATGTATCTTGCCCCGGATACGAATTTTATCGGGTCGCCGTATATATATATGTGTGTGTGTATATATGTACTTCATAGAATCGAAACAGGCTGGTCGGATCGAGCTCAAATTTCGTATATACGGGTAAAATCCCACGGACACCGTAGTTGTCGCGTTTTGGAGAAGCTTAGAGCACCCGTTCTCCAATCTCAGTCACAAAAAACGGCACTGCGGTGGTTAATCAAGTGATAATTTAATGAGCGTTTGTTTTTGACGCATCGCTATAAAGAGCGTGTGTTTACCATTCAACGTTATTAGCATCTGCAGAGAGATATACGGGAACAATACTTTTGAGTGGTTCCCTATGCGGGGAGATTTATTGGATGCCACAGTACTCTTACAACATCATTATTATAGTATGTATGACACTTAGGTCAGGGCTTAGGGGGGGTAGTTAGTGTGGATATAGGCATAATGCTTCTCAGAAATCCCGGTTACAAACCAACACTCACAATGTCGTCTTTTGCATCAGATACCAACACCTCGACCGATCGGGACGAAACTTGGTACGTGAGTGTAGTTTGACCAGATGGTCGTCGTTGTCGCATTGGCGAGCCCGTGCTACGCCCGTGCAGCGCATGCGCAGACGAGATCTCGGAAACGGGTGGAGCTATCGACTTGAAATTTGGTATGTGAATGTATCTTGCCCCGGATACGAATTTTATCGGGTCGCCGAGCCCGTGCGACGCCAGCTTCGCGCATGCGCAGACCAGATCTCGGAAACGGGTGGAGCTATCGACTTGAAATTTGGTTTTTGAATAGCCCGGACAACGTCGGGCTCATCGGCTGGATTTCATCGGCTAAATTTTTCCGCCAGAAACCGAAAATAAAAAAAAAATAAAAATTTTAAATTTTAAAATTAAAACAAATATATATATTAAATTTAAAAAACATTAAATTAATATTAAAATTTAAAAAAACCACATAAATAAAAACAAAATAAATGTCATGTTTCTGACCAACCACGCCAGTGGCGGGCTAACCTGCTAGTCTATACTATATATTTTGAGACTTCGTATATATGTGTGTATATATATATGTGTGTGTGTACTTCATAGAATCCAAAACGCGTGTACAGATTGAGATCAAATTTCGTATGTAAGTGTAAAATCCCACCGACACCGGCGTAGATGTGTTTTCGAGAAGCTCTGAGCACCCTTTTATCCACTCCCAGTCATCGAAATCAGCTCAAACGGCACGGCCGGGGTTAATAACGTCATTATATATATATATGAAGTCAGAGTCTCCAAAGTTATACCGGAACAAACACGTGTTTACGTCGTCTTGGGGGTCCACGATGGGAGTCTGACTTCAATGCAATGTTATCGCTCGAAACACGTGTTTACTTCGTGTTGAGGTTCACGATGGGAGTCTGACAATTGTTATCGCTCGAAATAGTACATTAGGACGGGAACGGCTGGACAGATTGAGCTCAAACTTCCTATCTAAAGGTAAAATACCACGTACGATGTCGTCCACGCGTTTTCCAGAAGCTCCGAGCACCCGTACTCCACTCCCAGTCATAAAAATCAGCTCAAACGGCACGGCCGGGGTTAATAACGTCATTATATATATATATACGAAGTCAACGTTATTAGCATCTGCATTGAGTGCATTTCCTAGAACGCAACACGTGTTTTATGTCGTCTTGAGGTTCACGATGGGAGTCATTTCAATGCAATGTTATCGCTCGAAACACGTGTTTACTTCGTGTTGAGGTTCACGATGGGAGTCTGACATTTCAATGCAATGTTATCGCTCGAAATATTATGCAGAAAGGCAGATCTCGGAAACGGGTGGAGCTATCGACCTGAAATTTGCTATGTGAATGTATCTTGCACCGGGTACAAATTTTATCGGGTCGCCGAGCCCATGCGACGCCCGTGCAGCGCATGCGCAGACGAGATCTCGGAAACGGGTGGAGCTATCGACTAGAAATTTGCTATGTGAATGTATCTTGGGCCGGGTACAAATTTGATCGGGTCGCCGAGCCCGTGCGACGCCAGCTTCGCGCATGCGCAGACCAGATCTCGGAAACGGGTGGAGCTACCGGGTACAATTTTTTCTTATTGAAACGCGTGGAGCTAAAAATAAAAAAAATATATAAACAAATGTCACAATTAACTCATTGAAAAACAAAAAATGTCATGTTTCGGACAAGCCGCCGGTGGCGGGCTACCCTGCTAGTACTATATATTTTAAACTTCCGTATATATATATATGTGTGTGTGTATATGTGTACTTCATAGAATCGAAAAAGGCTGGTCGGATCGAGCTAAAATTTCGTATATACGGGTAAATTCCCACGGACACCGTAGTTGTCGCATTTTGGAGAAGCTCAGAGCACCCGTTCTCCAATCTCAGTCACAAAAAACGGCACTGCGGTGGTTAATCAAGTGATAATTTAATGAGCGTTTGTTTTTGACGCATCGCTATAAAGAGCGTGTATTTACCATTCAACGTTATTAGCATCTGCAGAGAGATATACGGGAACAATACTTTTGAGTGGTTCCCTATGCGGGGAGATTTATAGGATGCCATAGTTCTCTTACAACATCATTGTTATAGTATGTATGACACTTAGGTCAGGGCTTAGGGGGGGGGGGGGTAGTTAGTGTGGATATAGGCATAATGCTTCTCAGAAATCCCGGTTACAAACCAACACTCACAATTTCGTCTTTTGCATCAGATACCAACACCTCGACCGATCGGGACGAAACTTGGTACGTGAGTGTAGTTTGTTTGATCAGGTGGTCGTCGTTGTCGCATTGGCGAGTCCGTGCGACGCCCGTGCAGCGCATGCGCAGACGAGATCTCGGAAACGGGTGGAGCTATCGACTTGAAATTTGGTATGTGAATGTATCTTGCCCCGGATACGAATTTTATCGGGTCGCCGTATATATATATGTGTGTGTGTATATATGTACTTCATAGAATCGAAACAGGCTGGTCGGATCGAGCTCAAATTTCGTATATACGGGTAAAATCCCACGGACACCGTAGTTGTCGCGTTTTGGAGAAGCTTAGAGCACCCGTTCTCCAATCTCAGTCACAAAAAACGGCACTGCGGTGGTTAATCAAGTGATAATTTAATGAGCGTTTGTTTTTGACGCATCGCTATAAAGAGCGTGTGTTTACCATTCAACGTTATTAGCATCTGCAGAGAGATATACGGGAACAATACTTTTGAGTGGTTCCCTATGCGGGGAGATTTATTGGATGCCACAGTACTCTTACAACATCATTATTATAGTATGTATGACACTTAGGTCAGGGCTTAGGGGGGGTAGTTAGTGTGGATATAGGCATAATGCTTCTCAGAAATCCCGGTTACAAACCAACACTCACAATGTCGTCATTTGCATCAGATACCAACACCTCGACCGATCGGGACGAAACTTGGTACGTGAGTGTAGTTTGACCAGATGGTCGTCGTTGTCGCATTGGCGAGCCCGTGCTACGCCCGTGCAGCGCATGCGCAGACGAGATCTCGGAAACGGGTGGAGCTATCGACTTGAAATTTGGTATGTGAATGTATCTTGCCCCGGATACGAATTTTATCGGGTCGCCGAGCCCGTGCGACGCCAGCTTCGCGCATGCGCAGACCAGATCTCGGAAACGGGTGGAGCTATCGACTTGAAATTTGGTTTTTGAATAGCCCGGACAACGTCGGGCTCATCGGCTGGATTTCATCGGCTAAATTTTTCCGCCAGAAACCGAAAATAAAAAAAAAATAAAAATTTTAAATTTTAAAATTAAAACAAATATATATATTAAATTTAAAAAACATTAAATTAATATTAAAATTTAAAAAAACCACATAAATAAAAACAAAATAAATGTCATGTTTCTGACCAACCACGCCAGTGGCGGGCTAACCTGCTAGTCTATTATATATTTTGGAAGATCTTTGTGTGTGTGTGTGTGTGTACACGAGGGGGTGTCTGTGTGTGTGTCTGTAATCGATGGACTCGAAAACGACAGAGCCGATTTCGATGAAACTTGGTATGTGGGGGTATTTTCGGCCGGGGAGTGACATAGGCCTATTAATTTGCCCATGCGATGTGACCTTGACCTTGAAATCGGGTAATTTCAAGGTCAAAATTGAAAGCGGGTCATTTCAAGGTCAAACGCCCGAATATCACGGGATTTCGATGAAAATTAGTGTCTAGGGATACTTTCGTATGGGGAGTCTCATAAGCCTATTCATTTGCCCGTGCGACGAGACATTGACCTTGAAATCGGGTCAATTCAAGGTCAAATCGCCAATTTTGATGGGATTTTGACGAAATTTTATACATAGGGTTACTTTTGTCCACTGAGTGTTTTGGACGGGTCAAATCGTGACCCCGACCTGACATTGACCTTCAAAATGATCAATTCAAGGTCAAATCGGGTAAAACCGGATGTATTTCGACGGGCACGTTTGTCGGGTACTTTTGTCCGGGCAGTGTTTTGGACTGGTCAAATCGTGACCCCACTTTACCTTGACCTTCAAAATGGACAATTCAAGGTCAAAGCCCGGACGAAGTCGGGTCACCTTCTAGTCTCTATATATTTTCTAACATATGTTACTATCAATGTGGAATCCATTTTGCTGAGATTTTTCCATATCACTCAGGGTTTGGGTGTCAATGGGCGTTGACAGGAAAATTATTCATTTGGCGGCCATCTGTTACGCCATATTGGATCCTGAATTTTCCCATGAGCGGATTGTTTTATATGTTTTTCCTGAAACTTTTCCGCGTCGAATGACACAAACACCAGCTTGTATCCAATTTCTTCCGGGTTGATCCCCACGTTCAGCTTCAACGACCATAATATAACATTTTTCTGTCATATAAACATGTTCCCTTTTCTAATGTTACCGATATGAATATTTCCCATGGCAAACACATTTAGCCTTGTAAATACTTCATATCATAACGCGCGTTTCTCGGAAACCGTGCAGGTGCCACGATGTGACGTAGTCATGTCGCTTTACTTCGGAAGCCCATGTCGATTTCACTCAAATGTATTAACCATGCGCACACGGTTAAGGCGCTTTATTTTATTTTATTCATGTATAAAATATACAGCGGCCTCCAAAACGTCCTCACCGTCATCACCATCACCAGCATCATCATCATGATCATCATCATCGTCGTCATTCTCATCATTGTCATCATCACCGTTATATCGTCATCGTCATCATCATCGTCATCACCATTATCATAATGACCATTAGCGTCACCTTCATAATAACCATCACAATCGTCATTATTAACATTCTGTAATGTGGTCATCATCATCAGCATCATCATCATCATCATCGTCGTCGTCGCCGTGGTCACCATCACAGTCAACAGGATCACAACCGTGTCGCCGTCGCCATCATCATCACCATCTTCATCATATCCATTATACCAGATATGAGCGAGTTTGCTATTTCAAACCGGTACGGGTACGGGTAGCTACCCGTACCGGTACACGTTTTGTAATCGCAAACTGTTTTACGGGTAGAATTCATCACATCGACTGGTAATGTATGGTGAGCCAACTGCAACACAACACAAATATTATGATATAGATAGATTGTTATTCGCTTTATTGGCCGATGTTATACCTACCGTTTATGGATTGTTGGAAGTTTTTATTTATATTAGATGGGCCTCAGGATATTCAGTTGCTCTCACCAAGGACGAGACGGCAGATGGAAGGGGTTGGTGCTTTTCTTTCACTCATCTTGGTAACATTTTCATCATTTGGATTCTACAAGTCATAGACCGATCAAGTATTGACTATATATCGGTTGGAATTTTCAGACAGAAAATAGATTATGATAGCTCAAATAAACAATTATGTTTACATTTTGAAACCAATATTCGTTGTGAAATGTATTATTTTAGACCCAGGATATAATAATGTCCTACGTGTACTTTCAATCAAAATATAAGACCGAATTTGTCCCGTATTTTAGTTGGGGAATATTTAGTCATATTAGTATAAACATTGGTTTTGAATATTTTAACAGATCGAAGGGGCGGGATAGGTTGAAAAGTTAAACTTGGTAACGATAAAAGGTGTTAAAATGTAGTCTGTTTATTATACGGATTGGATAAAGAGCGTTTGCTTCACTTCTTTGCGAAACACAGAAAACAGCTGAAACTATAGCTCTGATTATGCTTAGATTTTGTAGATTATGTATAGGTATTTCGTGTCTTTAGTGACCTATATTACCCCCACTACAATATACACCAGCAATGTGGTTCAAATGCACCATGTCCGTTCAGATTTTAAATATATATTAAAACGAGAAATCTGTTCCCACCTACATATACGATAAAGTAACTAAACGGTTGTATTCAAATGTGCAATGCATGGATAAATCGACGAAATATTGATGCCCTTGTACAAAGAGTTGAGGCAGGGGTGTCTCACCCCACAATTTTGGTCAAATGTTCAACACTGCACACCAACAATAGGTAAACAATTTGGACTATCAGAAACTGTTGGAAATTTTCCAACCTTTGGGGTGTGTCAGGTCTCAAAATGTCCAACAATTGGAAAGCTTGATGCCAGTCTGGATGCTAGGATTTAGCAAATTTCATGTTCATATTTCAAAAATTTCTCTCATCGGGCCTAACCATGGTCGGTCCGGTGTGTCCCGGTCCCTCCGCAATGGCCAGTCAGAAACTGATAACTAATTTAAGAAAAAACAAATCGGGGTGAATTTGCATATCTACACATTTTCTTGTACTGCATGGTCGGCCCAGTGGATTATGCCTATCCCCCACTAGTGACATAAAGACTACATATTCATTTAGAATACCATAGCATCCAGGCGATTGTGAGGGACAGTTGGGAAAGATCAAAGCCCACCGGGGGTGCAACTGGAATTACGCGCAAACTTGTGAATTTGATATGGTTCAAGTGTGTAGTTAGAAATTCGAAGGTGGGCGCCCCTTCGAATTTCTATACCATATATAGTCACGTCCCTGCAATGGGCCGAGACTGCGTCTATAGCACCATCTACTAACTCAATTAACAACAACATGTCATTAATGCAGCGAACAAGGTTGTTAGTGAAAAGAGCGGCCTTCCGTATTTATCTAAGTGCTAGAAGCCGCCTCGAGAATTTGAACATAAAACCTGGCTTAAAATGACTACTTTATCAATGTTATTTGCCCATGAAATCTTGCAATAAATAGGTTAATGCATTGCTGACTGGAATTTCATGGAATTCATGAACCTTTGAGTGTGAAAATGGTATTGAAAGGTTACCGGTCAATATGACACATCTACCCGTTCCAAATCGCCATCGCTTTATGTGCTGCATTGAAAGTACCCAAGTGACCGTAACGATGTCCACCGATTTACCTGTACCCGTTCCTGTCGGACGGGTATCACAAACTCGCTATTGACAAGACGCGGCGAACAAATGATTGACGCCATGTTTTAATTCCACGATTATACTGATGCTTAGAGACTCTTGCACAATCTACTCACTCTCTTAACCATAATCTGTCCTTACTATAGAGAGAACATAGTTGTCAGTGAAACGATTGGCTGTCCGCAATTAACTAAGTGCTAGAAGCCGCCTCGATAGTTTGAACATTAAAAGTAGCTTAAGGTTACAAGGAACTAAGTATTCCCCATAGGCCACAGTGCTGACGTTCTGTCCCAATCCGCGCAGGCTTCGAATAGTTGGAAAATGTTTTCCATAATTCTGGAGGAACCAAACCTGGGACATAATTTGAATTGGAAAAATATTCGAGCTACAGGAGCTTTTCCAGTTTAAATTTCCCGCTTTCATAACCACCGTCAATTCAACAGCAAATTTTGAAAACTTTAAAAAATATCCTACCCCTATATCAGTTCTCATCCCAAATTTCCACCATAATAAATACAGTTCATAATCAACATCCACATGATTTGATCAGGAAATGCATATTTCAAGATTTTAAACATTTAATTTTCTGAAGATAACATACTAATCAGCTGCCATGGATTTTTTAACCCGTATATTAGTGTCCCTGTATTTTTCCAAGAACGATAATTTAACATAATTAGTTCCTTGTAATAACAACTTTATCAATGAGATTTGCGGATGATATCTTGCAATCAATCGGTTAGCGCATCACTGAGTGCTATTTCGTAGGAGATTCGCGTCCTTATGGGTGAAAAAACCTTAGTGAAAGACAAACGGTCAATAGGACAAATCTATCGGTTCCATATCCATATCGCTGTATGTGCTTCAATGAAAGTACGGAAGTGACCGTTACGAAGTTGACTGATTTACCCATATACCGTTCCCGTCGGACGGGTATAGCAAATTCGCTAATATAATTAATGGAATACATTGCCTTGGCTGCATTATTCATCGAAGTATGTTTTGCATCCGATGATACGAGCCTGATTTTGTATATATAAAATTTCAAGATAGCTAAAGTTATTGACAACTTATATTTTTAGAATTTTGTATATTTTGGTTTTCTCATCGTTGACATTTAAATTATCGCCGGCGGATTACTGGTTTTTCTAGCAGAAGCTGGGTTTGGTTCGAGTTGACGACATTACATATAATTGCTGAGACCCCTGCGAAAACAGAGACAATTATTTCTGTTGTTCTCCAGCAGACATTTCGTATACATGTATATGTTACAGTCAATGTGTAAAATTAGTCAGTTTATAACTTTGTAAAATGACTGTTTTCAATCAGTCATTTTACAAATTGACTGAACATTCCAGTCATTTTACATATTGACTAAAATTATTCGGAAATATTTTGACACATTAACTCAAATTATTTTTCAACAATTTGAGAGCTAAAATCACACAAACTATAACAATTTCTTGTTGATAATTGAACATGAGATTTGTCAGACACTAATTAGCTCTTCTATACTAATTAGACGCTTAATTTAGCTTGCAATCATCACATAAATGTGCCCGTATTAACACAAATGACGGAAGCCGATGGATGATTTGACTGTCTCAAATAAGATGCTGGGTGATCCAGAGAGAATGGTAGTTTTATAAACGTTCTTCTGCAAACCAAATTATTCAGTGTGGACAGTGCATGGTGATTCAGGTGGATATACATTGTGCATGCATTCCTTGAATAGTTGGTTCAGAAAAAAAATCAGATTAAAAGTCTCTACTGATGACCAAAGATGAAATTGTTGATGGAATACATTGCAACAAAAACTAAAAGGAATAAACAGTTCAAAACATTGTCGGACGTTATGAAATTCTGAGATGCGCCATGGTGTACAAATATCGACTGTTTTCGAACGTTATTTATCCGGTTTCCGGAATGACAAGTGTCCGTAAGCAGTCACACATATAAAGCGTATGGGGATAAGTTTTTCATCAATTTCAATATTGTTTTTGCGTTTTATAAGCTTAAACCGACAACTAAACCATCTAATTCGGCGGTCCAGCTAAACCAGCTTTATCGAGGCTTGACTTGTCAATAACCATTATATCGGCCTATCTTTTGGTCCGATTGGTAAGAGGGTAGTTTGATTGCATAATCATATCACCGAATCGAGTTGTAAATTAGCTGGCAATTGAACGACAAAAACGCACCCTTACACCCGGTTTGGCTGGATAGCCAATGCAGGTTTAAACCAGGTTTAAACCCGGAGGTTTAAACCGGAGATGACGAATCCGGCCCTTCGGACTTCGTCAAGCAGTGACTAAGGAATCTATATTAATTTTTGCGACACATACATTGTCCAAGCTTGTATTCATTCATTTCTTATTGCATGATTAAATAACTAACATAAAACACGACACAGACATTTACCATCATCCACCGCAATCATTTGAAGACAGTAATGTTGTTGCTTCTTTTACGAAATGAAATATGTTCATATGGCTACCTTTAATGTAGCCCACTTGCACTGATGGTTGTGAGTATCCGTCGGGCTTATTAGACATATGATCTATGTTACCACTTCACATATTTAAAGTGATGTGAAAAACTCCGGCAGCAAATAGAAATGGAGAATAATCTTGCTCAAAGTAGTTATTTTACGAATATTAATCGAAATTGACAACACACACCGTCACTCTTATATATTAATTAAATGCAATGACGCTAGATGGCGAAATCGTTTGAGTTAGTTTATCGCCAATTGTTGGGTCCCGAATTGAGATGTAAATATTTACAATACAATTGAGCGTAGTTCAAATTATGTTTTCTATGGAGTGGATTGGTCGATTTCTTTGAAATTTTCGGTGATGTTGGTAGAATGCTACATTCCCCTCGTTTGCATAGAACCTAAGACCCAACTTATAAGTTTATCGCACTCGAACAAGTACATAATATGTCTTTAATTCTAATCTGAATTTCACGTTTATTAGTTGTCAGTCTCTTTGAAAAATATATCGGATGTACGTTTCTAGAATGTTTTATTAAAATAGGTTCTGTTTTGAAGGGATTCCCTCCATTTCATTGGAGAGTGGCGCAGACTACGCGCGATTCCATTGGATTGTGGCATAACAGATCACTTCACATATCTGAGGTCAATGACGCGTTGACAATTTTCCCACCCATTGTCAAACTCAACTATTGTTGGAAAACTGAATACAGGCGATATATCCGATATAGTTATGCCTCAAGATACAGTAATTGGCAAAAAGAAAGTGTCGAATGTTTTGTAATTTCGATAATATGCAGTCTGTTGAGTCAAACGAAAACATTCTCAACAAGACTGCAGTTTCACGATGTGATATTAAATTATTGTTTTATTGGTACTTGTCTGTCTTGTCAAATGACTAGTATTTGAAACCGCAGCTTTGAACATAACGGGTGCAGTGTGCTATCTTTACTATAGCAGTATAGGCTTACACCAACCCAAACCCAACATTCACCATTAAAATTCCAACCATAATTAATGTTCACGATTCATGTATAGCTGTGACAATCAAGTAAAGTATAATTACCACTTAATAAGTAAAATAGATATAAGCATTTAATTAGATATAATTGCATTGTCCTGCAAATTCCGGGTAGGTGCTTAGTAACCATTACTAATGAGATATCGGGTGGCAAAGTATCCCGATCTTATAATGATCAGTGGCCTATGCAGAACCTGTCTCCACAGTTTAGGCATACTTGTGCCAACATTTGAAAACAACCAACACCATGATATTAGACACTGGCTAAATTAAGTCAAGAATACCAATGACTGATTGGTGCAATGTTGTCATTCAATCATTTGTGCTATTTGTTTAGCAACCGTTGCTACCCTTAAATAAGACATTTGGTTCACTCTGCTGGTCAGGTATATCTCAAATGTCACATTAGGGTATTAACTGCATCGGAAACGCAAACACTGGCGTTGAATTACGACGCTATAAGCTATACCTTTAATTGCAATTTCCAGTCAATTCCCGGTAGTTGCCTAGGCTATCAATGGTTACCAATGAGTTAACGGGTGGCAAAGTTTCTCGATCGTATAATGATCAATGACACATGGGGTGACAAACCTGTAAAGTGTTAGACCTGTGTCACCGTTTGAACATACCCAACACCATGTGATTAGACCCTGGCTAAATTAAGGCAATATACCAATGACGGATTAGTGCAATGGTGTTATTCAATCATTTGTGGTACCGCATTTGCTTATCAACCGTTGCTACCATTAACTAAGACATATGGTTAACTTTACTGGTCAGGTATATCTCAAATTTCACATTGGGCTATTAACTGCATCGTAAACGCAAACACTGGCATTGAATTACGAAGCTATAATTGCAATTTCCAGTCAATTCCTGACAGTTGCCAAGGCCAGCAACCGTTTAACAAGGAGTTATCGGGTAGCAAAGTTTCTCGATCTTATAATGATCAGTGGCTCATGAGGGACAAACTTGTACAGTTTCATATCTGTGTTACCATTTGAACATATCCATTATTAGCAGACTATATAGACACTATCTAACTTACGGGGAAAATACCACGGGCCAGAGTGTTGATCGCTATGGGACGTCATGGTTCAAAGCCCAAGTATATTCTTGTGGGATAATGATCCATTAAGCATATGTAGATGATCGGACTCGGGTGGAGTCATCATAAATTATGAAGGATGGTGGAAGACTCCCTTGAACTATGGTATTCGACACTTTGCTAGGATCAATATGTGGTATTCACGAAACCACCATGCACGACTTCGTGTCTCTTCGCGATCTTTTTGCACCATTATCATGTCACCCCAATAATATATATTGAACCATATACAGCTCTCTTCACAATATAAACAACGCTGTACAATCCACAATATCGACACATGTCCATCCAGTATAAAGGCGCGTACTTGTCGCAAAATGAGAGAATTCTAGTAAACTTTATCACCATATAATAATACAAGAAAGTCATTGTTTTTGTTAGGACCCACAGTTGCCACACATGCACATAAATATAGAATGTATGACTTTTAATTTTGTGGTAGACATGGTTAAATTGACAACAAGTGTCATTATTATTCGATCCCATTGATCGTTATTCGTATGCAAGTCTTTTGTTAAGCTTTGTCCACGTACTGTGACATTTACATCTTAATATATATATTTAATACCTCCTCTATGGAAAGTCAGATTATATACACTATACATGTATAGAAAATACAACATATACACACAAATACACGATAATGAAAGGTGAATCGCATGCGAATGAACGCATTGCTTTAGACACGAGTGCCACGCATAAGGTTGCATGCGTGTAGAAGAAACACAGTGTCGTCAACGGTCAGTTCCCCGTAGTTAACTGTTAGAGCAAACATCATTCTATCAATTTGCATAATTATAAGGCTGTACTCCCTAGAAGTATAGCGCCATTAAGTTCACATGTGCGAGGGATTGCAGACGATCGAAAACCCGGATCCCGAATATATCAATCTTTCTCTCCAAGAAGATATTACGTAGATGTATTAGAATACCAGCATTGCAGGAGAATAACGCGTGAGTAATCTCATTGTCGTAGAATGAACCACATTGAGCACAACACAATCTATTCTGGTGTGTGGTTTTATTTAAAGATACGGGCGGCGTTTGCGGTGCGTATGCTATTAACATATTTTCTCCGTCAAAAACCGCCATAAACAGAAATAATAGTAAAATATAGACAGACCTTGTTCTTATACCAATCAGAAATATGGCATAAACAGTATGTTATTGTCAAATGTTTTTCCTTTGTTATGTAAACAAAAGCAAAAAAACGTTACAGAACCTGGCTTTTGTTTAGATCCGGATATGGTAAACATAAAGAGCGTTATTTGTTACTGTTTTCCCGATATGGAAATAATAAAGAACGTTTATATCAGTTGTGTGTAATTAACCAATAGAAATGCGCTGTGTTATGTAAACAGAAGCAAAACTTCTGTAACACGAGCAGGCTCTCGTTTACGTACACCAACGTACGTCTTGACGACAATATACTATTTACGCGCTGATTATGTTTGGCATATGAACAAAACTATATATATATTTGTATATTCCTTCTGTTGATGGCGATTTGAACCAATATGAATAGTTCTGCAACGAACGCCGTCCGTGCCTTTAACAGGAGCACCAAATGACGCAGCTCTCTCGATCGGTGTCGGTTACGCGAAAGCAGAGACCATATTCGCCAAGAAGACAGAGGATCGGAGTGACATTTCAGAAAGAAAGACAGATCAGTGTCAGATGAAACAGAGTTTAACCACTCCTGTCTGTAGTGAGTTGCGACTGAAGCTTTCACGATTTTTTTCCATTCCAGTTTACCAGGAAAGAATCCAGTATACATGTATTCTAGGAGAACACTGAGAATGTCATACTGACGGAGTAAAGGCATGATATATGCGACGAACCCAGAAGACTGTCGATTGAAGAACATATATTGGTGCAATTTCAGCAAGAATACAGTAATTGCGCACAATTGTGTCACAGAATTTAATTGCTGAACTTAAGAGTGACGATTTCCTGTTGGATTGATTCAACAGTTTCCAGAGGGAAGCTTGATCCCATGCGGCGAAACGCTCAAGTTCATCAAAGATATGGTGTTGTTCGGCTGCTATATAACCGTATTTCTCTTCGCAGTAGACGCTTTGAATGCTTGTAGTCCATATACATCGGTTATAATGCTGGGTGATGTTTACTGGACTGAATCCACGCGGTTCTCTTTAACTTCACATCGTTGTGTAGATCTGTGAGGGGAGGATTCAAATAGGGCGTCCATTTATAATGAAATTTACGAAATCCAGCGGCGAATTCAGATGCCTTTAGTAATGTAAACATAATGTGAAATCGTTAAATGTTTTGCACACGCGTGTGGTCTGGATACATTCAAAGTCGTCACAACAGGCGTCTAAGGGAGAATTATACATGGATTCGGCAAGTTTTTTTCCCCCAATTGAATAACGGTTTATTCAGTGGTGTTGGGTTTTCGAATGAATCGCTTGATTATATTTTTATTCTTGTGGAAAGGATTTGAGAGAGTGATTCATTTTGTTGACTAAGATGTTAATTTAGTATGTGAAACATGTATATATCCCGGGGCCGATGTAATGAGTGGACCTAATGTCGCTTCTGTTGATTTCGGCGAGCGCCAGAAGTGAAATTAGGATTATACAGAAGAATATCTTGCAATTCTAAAGCATTCCTGTAGAAGTTAAATGACAATTTCAAGGGCTGGTTAACTTGACGAGATACCAATGATGGTTTAAATATGGTACCTGTATTTATTATATAAAAAACTTGGTGATTGAAAATGGCGCCAAACGTCGAACACTCATATGTTTCGAAAATCTAGTTCAAACTTGCTGTTTTTCTCAAAGTTTGAGCTAAGTTAGTCTCATCGCTGTAAAAAAAAACTGTGAACTATGTATAATAAAAATTCGATATAACTGATTAACATTTATTAAGTGTTTAGTTGACATAAAACAAATTAGGTTTGTTGGAAAAGAATTAACAGTGTGCATGGCACTCAAAAACAAAAGAACTGGATGTATATCGGTCATGAATGTGAAAAAATAATGCGGTGTACGGCAGTCGCAAAAACCATTAACCCTTTACCCAACAGAAGGGCCCTGTGCCAATGCATTCTCTTATATATGCGAGTCGACCATAGGTCGCCTCGCATATATAAGAGAATGCATTGGCTTAACACATTAAAAATTATAAAATTGTTAAAGAATGTAAGAAAAATGGTAAAAAGTGTTTAAAAAAGATTTTTTTTAGGCCAATGCATTCTCTTATATATGCGAGGCGACCTATGGCCGACTCGCATATATAAGAGAATGCATTGGCACAGGGCATAACTGTAACTATCACAATGTGATCAAGGAGCCGGTTCCAATGATATCCATATGTGTATAGTTATATTGAGACAGACCGAAGATATTTTAGGCTGTTGAAGCTTTATTTGGCCGGTTTTGGCCGGTTTGTTGGGTAAAGGGTTAATGCAGCGGTAATTTACTTGGTTATTTCTGTTTTAAAAAATATGACTAGTACAACAGTAAGATTACCGAGGATATAGCAGGCAGGTCGACTGCTCGCAATTGGGGTGGTACATGTACCACTTGACCGTGGTTGAATGGCAGTACAACCGCGGTCATTAACGGCCTACAACCTTGTTAAAGGTACTCAATCCGATCAGAGGGTCCTATATTACTAATTCTTTGGCTTCGGGGGTAAACAATATTTGATTCGAGTCGAGGAACCCACACATCAAAGCTCAGAGTGATCAGATATAGATTTTTGAAATTCGTTAATTTCTCGAGATCTGGGACACTAATTTAGTCTGCCTCGTGGTCAAACAAACAAATTGCGGGTGTAAGAGCTGGATAACTCGAAAATCAAGTGGTTATATACTTATTAACAATAATAACCACTTGATTTTAGAGTTATCCATCTTACACCCGCAATTATAGAAAGTACACAAAGGTTGGTGACGTAGTACCCTATCCGTATCCGTAATCGTAAACGTGAGTTTTGCGAAAGGTCTCTATTAGAGACTTTTCGCAAAAATCACTATTACGATTACGGATAGGATATATTGTCCTCGTAAGGTTGACACCATCATAATTTACCTATGATGGCTAATTGGTGAGACGACATATGCCCCACTCTATTCAGTTACACATATATTTTATAGAAAAAGAAATGTGTGTCTCTTTCAGATCCCATGTTCTTATCCGTGTGCAATACACCACACGGATAATGCTAGAGCGTCCCCAAACAGGACCGGTGGTACATTATTGACACATCTGCATGTAACTAAACTGCGTGGGGTATATTTCTTATCACATAAGATCGAATTTTGGCCGTGTACTGGCAGGATATTTCCGTATCCGTAATCGTATTCGTGATTTTGCGAAAGGTCTCTAATGTCCCGAACTAGTTACTATTTAAATGTTTACACAAGCCATCGGCCAGGTTTCTGTAGATTAACATCGTGTTCGGTTCACATATAAACCGAAATCAGACAGTGTTAGCATTAACCCAGAACTTTATTAGTGCAGAAGCTCAAAATATTTATCAAACAATTCTACGAACATTAGATTTCCGCACTTCGCTTCGTTAATTATAAATCAAACCAAGTTACTGAAAGACGTAATCAAAGAGTCACCCTTCGGCTCCAAATTAAAGGTATAATCGCGGCGTGGTATGTGTTTTCTCCGGAGTTATACTGTATAGACTGTAATACTAACAGAAAGGCGATCTGAGGCGGCCATCTTTTTCACTTCAATGTGATAATTTAGCGTGCACCACACGATCAACACACGTGATCGGCGCACCCAATCAGCATTGGGCCCACACATTGTCAAAGTAAAGTACATCTAGTGTAGGTTTACATGGGTTTACTGTGGTGCGTGATGATGATGATGATGATGATGATGATTATGGTGGTGGGAAGGTCGTGTGTATATCGTACATATACTGCAACATTATCAATCTTTAGTATTTATATTCTACTTGTATCTCTCAATATCTTTTAAATCAGAGAATAAACACATTCAGTGACAATTCACCATGCTAATACCAAAGCAATGTGAGGTTTTACATTTATTCTACTTGGGTGCATGGTTCAAAAACACGCTGGTAAAACCAATGAAAATCAGTGTAAATCATGGGTTACATTGGTTTACTGGGCGTGAATTGAGAATGATAATGCAAAATTAATGCAAGGTTTTACACTGATTATATATACTAGGGTGATTCAAAATCACACTGATGAAACCAAATGGAAACCAGTGTATTAATCACGGTTTACATGGGTTTACTGGGGGATAATTCACCAATATAATACCAAATGATATGTTTTTGAACTGGTGGATTATGATATCTGCGGGCGTAGTCATAGTATAAATTTAAAGCACGATAGTTGGTTTAAACAATATTTATTTCTTCCCAAAACATATAATTATGAAATATGACACATGTATGTAAAGAATAGAAGGGATGAAGAGGATTTGACAACAAGCATCAGTTGCTTATATGGAGTCATCTCCTCAGAAAAGAACAGTTTACATATAGTTGTCAGTGAGAAGTGGAAGACAAGATTAAGTAAGAGAAAAAGATACAGATCATGATGAAAAGATTAATGAACTGATGGATTACAGTTGGGTGAAAACAAAGGGGAAAAAGCAATTAACACATATATTTACAATGATCACTTCTCTTATGCACAATATTGTTTTACATGGGAATAATTAAAACTATGTGTAGAGTGGAGTCACTAGTTTGCCAGCACGATAGTTCGCCTTGATGATTCAAACCGCTATATCAATTGTTAGCTAGATCACTCCACTAATGTGCATATATATTGAATAACAATTGAACAAAACAAAAAAAGTGATCCATCTGCTTGTATGCACACGATTAATTTTTCCAAATTCTCCGCTGACAAATGATTATCTCATTGTTCTCAGCCGCCCGAAAGAATGTACAATTCAAAGCACACATCGATATCCGATTTAAAAATGCATGTGGGTAAATTAGCACATCGATGTTGCCTTCAGTTAAGCTGCTGGTTGTGTCAGGACTGAAGACACGATGTCTATCTTCTGTCGAGGACTTATTGTTCTGTTGATGTTCATATTTCAAAGAGCTGCAGGAAAACTACTTGTTGGTGAGTTTAACCCTTTCTATACTTAATTGGTTCTCCCATGCATTCACTTACAAAATTATTCATTGAAAACGAACGTAGTTGTAATTATATATACGATAATAGCATAGTGTGTTTTGAAATGAACTAAAAGTATGATTTTTTCGCGAGACTGACAAGCGAAAAATCATACTTCTGACGAGCTGATATAAAACACATCTAAAAACACACTATACTATTGTTGTGTTTATCCTATGCCAACCGACACTATCATTTTTGGGCAAATTAAGCCAAGTTTATGTCAGTTTTGAGACAAAAACAACCTACATTTTGGTAATTTCGAAGAGTAATTTGGTAATTTCGAAGAGCAATTCCCGTTACGCATGAATACGCAATTACAGTACTTGTGATGAGGTCGCGGATTTATGGAACATTTGGGGTGATTTTTCAGCAATTATAAACAAGATATACGTCCTGATTTAATATTAATCCATGTTCAGAAATCGGAACATTGAAATTCTTTCAATCAAATGTCAATGTTCTTAACAAAAAGCAAAGTCTTTCAAATTGAACATTATAGTTCATAATTCTCTAGATTGAAAATAACCCGGCAAATTATGAGAAAGGTGTACATCGTAAAGTTTGCAAATATGAGGATAAATAAATACATGACATTTTCATCTAGATGCTATAATAATAGAGAGATTCCGCTTGTAACTTCTGACGTGTAGCTTGTACCGGTAAGTTAAATGGCAGCATGTGATAGCGACAATTAATAAGAGACAACTCAAACAAATGCCTGCAATTAGGGAACATATCGTTACATAAAGTTTAGCAAGACTATCTGCACAGTACAGAAGTTACTTTCCATAGTAGATCCATAACTCCGTGCACAATTCTTTGAAGCCACAGACAATCCGAGCCAAAAACAATATCCAACACAAAGACCTTGTAAAAAGTTATACGTTATACTATGTGAATACTTAGTTATCAGACATCTCTTACTAGCTTATCTTTAAGATTCTGATTCTTAGTTGAAGGTTTCTGCAATGGTTCTATAGCCATTTTTGGTGAAAGAGCTTGGCGGTCGATTGTGTCCAAAAAATATCTAATTTGTTGGCGGTATTTACTTTATGAATTTGATTTGTCGGTAGAGAGGAAATTGCTGTGAAATTACTTTTGTCCCTGATGTTGCTCACCGTGGAATTGAATTTTGAAATTAATTATTCTGGCGGCAAATTATCGTTGAAATCTAAAAGTTGAAAGAAAATCTTGGCTTTCGGGAAAGCTTTCTTGATTTGGGACACATCTTTATTCCTAGCTTTTTCTGAATATCCGGGAGGATTTGCCCGATTTAATTGATTCCATCCCTTCTTTGATGTCAATGAATCGAATCCGACATTAATTAGGATCTGTTCCAAGGTTTTACTCGTATTATGTGTTGCAAAATTTATGACATTGTTAAGTGAAAAGTCGGAGAAAATTTCCAAATCCATATTAGGGTGTATTGAGTCAACCAATTTACTAATGGTGCCATCCGACAAAATAAGAGATTTTTTGCTAATAGAGAATTTGGCACTGTTTGTATAAGACTTAGCTGCGAATAAAACCGCCGGTGGTTATTTTTACTGGCAACTGATGCAAAAGAAGGTCTGGATGCGTTAGGATATTTGCTGTTGGTTTCGCCTTTAGCAGATGAGATTTCCTCTTGAGAACATCCTTGTGTGTTCTCAAGATGAGTGGTCTTCTCTTCTAAAGGGAAATGGGAGATCTTCCCCGGTGCGGCTGCAGAAGTGCTCGGTTGTGCTCGTTCAGGAGTTATATATATAGTAATCTTCCCTAGCGATAGGAGAGATGTTTTTCATTTTCGGCTTGCGAGGTGTTCTCTGTTCCCTCGGTTTTAGAGATGTGATTGAATTTGAAACCGCTTGGGTGGTTTGAATAACTTTATCCGCCACAACTTGCGAGGTCTGCGAGATTGTTTCGACTAGGCTATTTGCAGCAGAATCCGCTATTCTAGCCATCGTCGTGGTTACCGATTTAGTGACAGTTTGAGAATCCATATTAGCTGGCGACCCACGCCGGGTTATCACACTTTCAAAGTTGTGCCATATCTGGTCGAATTGGTTAATTGATTCTCTGGACACTTAATGGCCCAAATTCTTATGTGCTCATCTACAAATAATTACATACATACGTGGGTGATCCAAGATCAATTCTAGCTGGTAAAATTCCTTTAGTCGATGTGTATTTGCTGAAATCACTCTCTTGTAATGGAGAAAATTACTCTCCAAAATTTTGAAAGCGCACATAAAACCGGCTGTTTCAGAAATCACGCGATTCCTGTCCATCACCTCATTTACTGGGATGGCTGGCTTGATAGATGATTTAAAGATATGGGCGGCGTTGGCAGTGGGTATGCTGTTAAAATATTCACCTCCGTCAAAAACCGCCATAAACAGAAATAATAGTAAAATATAGACAGACCTTGTTCTTATACCAATCAGAAATATGGCATAAACAGTATGTTATTGTTAAATGTTTTTCCTTTGTTATGTAAACAAAAGCAAAAAACGCTACATAACCTGGCTTTTTGTTTAGATCCGGATATGGTAAACATAAAGAGCGTTATTTGTTACTGTTTTCCTGATATAGAAATAATAAAGAGCATTTATATAATTTGTGTGTGATTAACCAATATAATTGCGCTGTGTTATGTAAGCAGAAGCAAAACTTCTGTAACACGAGCAGGCTCTTGTTTACGTAGACCATCGTACGTCTTGGCGACAATATACTATTTACGCGCTGATTATGTTTGGCATATGAACAAAACTATATATATTTTAATATTCCTTCTGTTGATGGCGATTTGAACATATATTAATATTTCTGCAACGAACGTCGCCGGTGCCTTTAAGGTCGTCTATTCTTCGATTGAAGTTTGGAGGCACTGTTCCTTTTTCCAAATGCATTTCGGAAATGGCCAGATGGTGAATGCTTTGGAGTATCTGATACCAAAGCTTGGTCGTCATGCTAAATTGCATGCATATGTTATTGTTTGGCTTTCTCAAGCAATTGGGACCAGAATGGTCCTGAAAGTTTCGTGGTGCATGAGGCCAACCACGGCGCCTAATATTTTGCCTATTTTGTATGTAGTCATGCTGAAAAACAATTATTTATTATATTTATGTCCGTCAGGGGGATTTTAGCATCTATTGGACGAGGCTCTGTCGGAGTCCAACAGATGCCAAATCCCCCGAACGGACATAAACAGCATCAGCAATATATTTTATTTATCCACCGCACATAATTTGCTTTTTGTGGGGAATATCTGTAATCTACCTAAGTTTTATATTGATATGATAAACAACTTATTGATATATTTCAAATGATCCTCGAAGCCAGACCGGGTTATAACAAAAGCGAGCATGGCAGGTGTAACCCTTTCTATGGTAAATGGATTATCCAACTTGGTTACAAACGTATACGTTGGAATGGTCTATTATTCATCTGCAGGGGTGTTTTGGAAATTATAAGTCGACGACATATAATACAAGTACAGAAGGAGTCCTATTTACTACTCGCATTGGAGGGAAATATTCAGACAATAAGTTGAACTACTCGTCAATGAGTATTTAGTTTAGAAAGGGTTAAAACTACCGCGGGCACTACGGGGTTATAAGTTATAATGTATACCCTCTATTTATATAACGCTGATGCCTACAAAAATAAAGCTCATCACTTCCCTGAATAGCAGAATTATTCCTGTCCTGGCCTCATGCATTGAACATATTGTGATATATATATATATAGCTATATATATATATATATATATATATATATATATATATATATATATAATAAATATGAAGAGTAACACCTTTTAAGACCTATTTTGTGTATTTAACATACGAGCTTTCGGGTTTCCCCTTCTTCGGATATATATGCAAAATATATATAATACTAGCCGATGAGCCCGACGTTGTCCGGGCTATTCAAAAACCAAATTTCAAGTCGATAGCTCCACCCGTTTCCGAGATCTCGTCCCCGTTTCCGAGATCTCGTCTGCGCATGCGCGAAGCTGGCGTCGCACGGACTCGGCGACCAGATAAAATTCGTATCCGGGGCAAGATACATTCACATAGCAAATTTCAAGTCGATAGCTCCACCCGTTTCCGAGATCTCGTCTGCGCATGCGCGAAGCGGCGCCACACGGGCTCGCCAATACGACGTTGACGACCGCCTGGTCAAACTACACACACGTACCTAGTTTCGTCCCGATCGGTCGAGAATCGTAGATTTGTATAAATGACATACATACAGACAGACATACAGAGGTCTTCAAAATATATAGGAGACTAGCCGATGAGCCCGACGTTGTCCGGGCTATTCAAAAACCAAATTTCAAGTCGATAGCTCCACCCGTTTCCGAGATCTCGTCTGCGCATGCCCGAAGCTGGCGTCGCACGGGCTCGGCGACCCGATAAAATTCGTATCCGGGGCAAGATACATTCACATAGCACATGCGGGCGCCGCACGGGCTCGCCAATACGACAACGACGACCGCCTGGTCAAACTACACACACGTACCAAGTTTCTTCCCGATCGGTCGAGAATCGTAGATTTGTATAAATGACATACATACATACATACAGACAGACATACAGACAGACAGAGGTCTTCAAAATATATAGGATACCAGCCGATGAGCCCGACGTTGTCCGGGATATTCAAAAACCAAATTTCAAGTCGATAGCTCTACCCAGCCCGACATTGTCCGGGCTATTCAAAAACCAAATTTCAAGTCGATAGCTCTACCCGTTTCCGAGATCTGGTCTGCACATGCGCGAAGCTGGCGTCGCACGGGCTCGGCGACCCGATAAAATTCGTATCCGGTGCAAGATACATTCACATACCAAATTTCAAGTCGATATCTCCACCCGTTTCCGAGATCTCGTCTGCGCATGCGCGAAGCTTGCGTCGCACGGGCTCGGCGACCAGATAAAATTCGTATCCGGGGCAAGATACATTCACATAGCAAATTTCAAGTCGATAACTCCACCCGTTTCCGAGATCTCGTCTGCGCATGCGCGAAGCGGTGCCACACGGGCTCGCCAATACGACAACGACGACCGCCTGGTCAAACTACACACACGTACCTAGTTTCGTCCCGATCGGTCGAGAATCGTAGATTTGTATAAATGACATACATACAGACAGACATACAGACAGACAGAGGTCTTCAAAAATATATAGGAGATGTAGCTAGTGCCTTCGCTTAAACTGTTTATGTCCGTCAGGGGGATTTTAAAATATATTGGACGAGTCTCTGTTGAGTCCAATAGATGTCAAATCCCCCGAACGGACATTAACAGTTTAAGTGACAGCATCAGCAACATATTTTATTTATCCACCACACATAACTTGCTTTTTGTGGGGAATATCTGTCATCTTTCTATGTTTTACATTTGCTACTTTTAGTATTAGTATTCATGACGTGGGGAAGACCGCGTGAAACATTTCGTTGGTTTTGTTTATATTTATTCTACACTGACATTGTTCTAATGGTTTATAGATGATTTAGAGCGAGAAAACATATCTGATTATGAATTTTTTTTATCAATTGCGGTGAATTATGGACGGTAAAAAACGTTTCAAATCACAATGACGTCATTTTGGCCGGTTGACGTCCCTAGTTACCTGCGCAATTTGCATATTTAATGATGTTATGAAAGTAGTAGTAACCTAATAAAGCTACGTTGACCTAATAAAGCTGCATTGATTAAGAAGCATAACGTTTATTAGGCTTGAACTGTTTATGTCCGTGAGGGAGATTTGAGCATCTATTGTGCGAGGCTCTACCGAGGTCAATAGATGCCAAATCCCCCAAGCGGATATAAACAGTTTAAGCGACAACATTAGCTACATATTTTATTTATCGCACAAAACTTGCCTTTTGTAAAGTAAATCTGTCATTGTCCTCATTTTTACATTCGTTACTTCGATGACGCCCTTACATTTATTATACATAGGTCAAGCAAACGAATTGGCATTCATGACGTGCAAAAACCGGAGTGCAGCTTAGAGCGAAAGAGTTTTTTCTAAGTTATTCTAAGCTGGCCTTGTACGAATTTTGTTTCAATTGAGGTGAATTATGGACGGAAAAACGTCCCAAAATCACAATGACGTCATTTAGGACGGTTGACGTCCCTAGTTACCTGCACAATTTGCATATGCAATACGTAAAGAAAGTACTACTAACCTAATAAAGCTACATTGACGTAATAAACGTACCAGTAACGTTTATTAGGCAGACTTTATGTAGGCAGTAGGGGTAGTGAGCGGTGGATGATGCCAAATCCCCCGAGCGGACATAAACAGTTTAAGCGACGACATTAGCTACATAGTTCATTTATCCATCGCACACAACTTGATTTTGTTTGGTAAATCTGTCATTTTCCTCAGTTTTACATTCGTTACTTCGATGACGCCATTACATTTGTTAGGTCAGGCAAACCAATTAGCATTCATGACGAGGGAAAACCGGAGTGCAGCGTAACGTTTATTAGGTAGGCTTTATATAGTCAGTAGACGTAGTAAGCGGTGGATAATTCACTGTTATTGATACAAAATTCGTACAATGATATTCGTTTAAGCTCTAAAACATATATGCATCATCTGCTTAGAATAACTGTAACAAGGCCAACGAACTATTTCGCTCTAAGCTGCACTCCGGTTTCCCCACGTCATGGAAGCCAATTAGTTTGCTTGACCTAATAAATGTAAGGGCGTCATCGAAGTAACAAATGTAAAACTGGGGAAAATGACAGATTTACCTCACAAAAGACAAGTTTTGTGCGATGGTAAATAAAATATATAGCTAACGTTGTCGCTTAAACTGTTTATGTCGTTGCTTCCCTGACTCCATCGTGTATATATGAGTCATTTATAAAGAGTCATTCCGAGCATACTTGAGTCTCTTAGCCAGAACACTCGGGCCTTTTGTTTGGAAATTTTGTTATCGTACAAATCTGGCAATGTGTGATAACCATCCTGAAAACCTGCACTGTTAGAAAATACTGTCGGTTTGACAGTGTCGGGCCGTCATAATCCGACGGTCCCATACCTATTCATCAGTTGTACGCTGAATTACCGTTGTTTTATTCCCCCTGAAAATGGTCAAAGTTAAAAATGTGCGCGTTTCCAAGTTCATGCCGTCAATATTCAACAATATATTAATCGGCGACAACAATAGTGAAAGGTGAACACATTACGCGTGCGCAGCCTTTTTCCGGATTAAATTCCACGAGGCAGATAACATGTTTTATCCTCTGCAAACTGCAACGTTTCATAAGTATTGTCTATCACTTTATACATTGAGGATTTATGTTTCATCAAAACTATGATCTAATAGAAGAACTAAGATGTATTTTTCAGTACGAATAATACTAGTCTCGACCATTCTAAAACATGAATCGTAATGCCTACCGGGAAATCATATTGTTACAATGGGAACTTGGCTAATTCTATGGTAAATTATCAAATTAAGAGAAACAAATTGGTGTTGAACCGTGAAAAATACCATTGTTCTAACCTTTATTATTTAGGGTCTTGATATTAATTAAACGGTGTTGAACCGTAAAAAATACAACGGTCTGACAGTTACTGGTTACAGTCTGCCAGTAACTTAAACGGATGTGTACCGTGGAACATGCTACAGCCTGACCGATGTTTAACGGTCCAAGGTTGGCAGCGATGTTGCGCGGTATGACACCGTTAAAGCGACGGGCATTTTTCTAACAGTGTATGCTGTAGACACTTTTCCGAATGCGTGTATATATCTCGTGTAGCAATAAAATACAATAGCACACAATCCCAGTTCAACATGCCCACTTTTCATCGCAAGAATCAGACCAACATACATATGTATGCAGAAATTCCCTGCGAGCATCTCATAACAAGTTCGAAGAGTGCTATAAACGGACCCAAAAGACACATGTACAGCCGAGTACATCGACGGAAATAAAATTTTCGAACAGTTGATCCAAACAGCAGTCAGAGAGCTTGGATGTCGAACTTCGCCCACAATCAAACTTGCATTCATTGAATATGCGGAACTTGTTTAAATGTTATACTATTTGGGACAAGCTCGCTTTTCGCGTCAGAAATTCAAAGAACACATTTTATTTGTCAAAGAAATATATAACATTCATTGCTTCATTCGTTGCGCCTATCATCGGTGTTAACATAGAAAAATACAGCTTTCTCGAAAACAAATTGTTTATGGAAAAACAAACTTACGCTAACCGAGAGCGATGGCGAGGATCTCCGGGTGTCTTCATAAATACGCTTCCCCAGCGCTTCTATTATTATAGCATTTTATTAAAAATTTAAAATTATTGAGGTGTGTTTGATGTTCGAAATCCGGACACAATCGATGCCTATTTCTCTTGTATATTTCTGTTATAGATATCAGTTTTTAACGATTACTAATTTGTTATTGTGCATTGTGAATTTAAACATATCATGTAGTTTATCCCGTCAGACCCGTTAAAAATGTTTTAAGCAAATTTAAATCAAGCCCGCTTTTTGATTAGAGACTTGATTGGTAATGACGTTGATATTGATCATGATTATTACTATTATTATATAATGCCTATGCTGCTGCGGCTAATGTGCTATTACTGGTGATGTTGTTGTTGCTGTTGTTAATATTTGCTCACGGTGATAACGATTATGGTACTGACATCAATATTTTGTTTTTGCATGGCCAAGAGCAATGTGGGTCATATATAGAACAGATACGAATTAGCCGAGTGATGGCGTCGCATGATGCTGATGACGACGGTGATGATGATTACTATATATATTCCTTTATTTCCTCCATTGCTGGAGAGCCAGTAAACATTTAAATGCAATACAAATCACAATACATATATGGCTGCATAGATATAATATAAAATAAACAAATGACGGAATTTGAGCCATGGATTAGTGCAAAATACACTCATGTGCTCTATGAACGATGCAAACAACATGGTACTTATAATGAAAATGAATAAATGGCTGGAGTCATAAATTCATTTTCATTATAATTACCATGTTGTTTGAATCGTTTATAGAGCACATGAGTGTATGTTTGCACTAATCCGCGTGGCTCAAATTCATTCATTTGTTGCATATATTATTTTGAGTATAAAAGGAGATGGTCCCATAAATTGCCGGATTTCATGTACAGTACCCCGTTAAGTTATACAACTGGTATTTAGCATCAATTAGCCTTCGCGTGTCTCGACGAAAGAATCGAAGACAAGTACTATGTCATTCCAAAAGTTATCGTCAAAAAGTTTGCAAGGCATGTTAGCCAGACAGTGACGAAATTGGACAATTATTATTATGTTTCGTAGTTTAAAGACATATAATTATCGACTTGTTTGAGTTCGTGAAACTGATAAGTTAGTATTTAGGTGTTATGCCAATCTGGAGAATGTAGCATTCTACTAAGATCGCCGAAAATTTCAAAGAAATCGACCATACCACTCATAGAAAACATTGTCAAAACTACTAGTAGAGTCGCTTATGTACTTTCGTGGGAATTGTTTGAACAAATGTAGAGACTATGATATTATGATAGTGTATCACTTACTTTGTCGGAAAAAGTTTGTTAGACTTCATGGGTCCGCGACTGGAGATAATTATGACGTCATAAAGATGACGTCATTGTCAGTTCAGTTCAGATACAGTGTTGTCCCAAGAACTGACGAATTCTGCGCATATTTCTTAATTGTTATACATTTTTTTAGTTAGGACAATTCATTAATAGTTGTTCTCAAAGTACAGTACCCAAATTCACGGGAAAATATTATTACAGTCAAAGATGGCTGCCAAAATGGCACCAGAAAATCACCAATTTTGCGATTTTCAATAATCTCATGCAAATGACCTTCCGTTCGGTACCGTTTGCGAATTCGGACAATTGTGTGATTAATTATTGCTTCAGCAATGTATTGCTGCAATTCTATTGTACAAAACATGTTCGATCTGTCAAAAATCCGAATTTATAGCATCTTGTCAAATATCAATTCCAATATTGTAGCAATATATTTAAAGAAATGAGCGGAATTCAGTGATGAGAAAGAAATATTCGTGCCACAAACAGAATTATTATCACACTTCAGCAGAACTCTTCAGTTTCATCCAAGATGGGTACAAAAATGGCAATCAAAATACAAAAGTCAGTGTTCGTTATAACACCAAATTTCGCCCTGGCATTCCATCATGGGGAATTAGGTTAATCAGCCAATTTTAAGTACATGCGCATAGCCTTAATTTATTATACAAATTGGCGATGTCATATATGGTATACATGTCTTTTCTTCAAATGCCCTTATATTAAGTGAGGGGGGTGTTGAAGAGAAAAACCAACTCACTATGTGAAATTATAAAGTATATTAGACCGCCATCTTAGCTTGGGGGGACAAGTGTTACCATCCCAAACTCTAGCCTTCTGTGCTATACTCTATGCCAGAGACTAATTGAGAAATAGTGGTCGTTGCCATATCAAATGGCAACTGATGCAGATAAGCATTGGTGTTAGTTCTTGTCATGACATATCAGTAGAAAATGCATAATTATTGTGTATCATATAAGGTAGCAATACATATTTGTTTATAGTGATAGCTATGAAGTGGGATTGTACTTCTCAGCTATACCATGAATCTTGGCAAGCAAGAAACAGAACCTTGTTTATCAACACAAACAATAGTAAAATTAATTATTTGGCTGTCACTTGGCCTGCTTGTCTCACGGTTCTTTGCGCTGTAACCTTTAATTCAATGTTCATGTTAACGTCATTTTAACCTTGTTTAGCTGACGTTAGCAGGCTTCAATCGTATTGATGTATACGGTAGATAAAAATAGAATAGACACCATAGGTGGGTAATATATCCCGAATCAAGCTTAAATTGATAAATTGTGAATACCAGCTTCTGAAATATGAATGAAGTTATTCAACAAATATAGCATATGTGGAGTTTTCTGTCTATATATAGGTTATTGACCTCCCAGGACATATTCATTCAGCTGAAATGAACATCATCATACACCAGGCAAGAGTGGTGTGTCTGGTTCTTGCCTTTCCTTTTGTTCAGTTAATTTGTGGTAGCCATACACAGTGATTCGCTCAATATATGAGCGGTGTCTTGGCACAATAGGCTGGTATGGACCATTGATAGTATACAGCAAATTAACATCCCATATTGATTTCTATGATGTTGGCATGTGAATAGTTTAGCGAGACAATGCATTGCGTTTGTACATCAGTTCAATATGAAATGAAAGTGGTTCTTGACAATAGTTGTGATTGTGCAGGCGGTTGCACTTGATTTATACTAATTCCCTTGTTTTGACGAACCGTTTCCCACACGGCGGAAAACGGGTGAAGAATCCATTGGTAGTGATTGTCTTCTGGGCTCATATCATCCGTTTGATTTATTATGTCCAATATACTCTGGAATCCAGGCTCTGAAAACTCAATGAAATTATGGGGGAACGCAGTCCACTAACTTCTTAAAACATAATGTGAAGTAATAGTTGGAGTTAATAACAGCTCGTGTCGTGCCATGTTGATAATGGTTAGAACGTTATCATGAACAAAAGGAAATGCGGAAATTGAGGAAGTGGAATTAGCACGCGTAACTACGGAGATGGCCATGGTTCACTATAATAATGGCATCTTTCAGATCATACTATATAGGCCGATCCATATATACCATAATGCCGCAAAATGTTCTAATTCTATTCGACTAGGATTTATAACATCAGTCTGGTTATATTCCATAAATTGTATATATCATGCTCCATTCATTCATCATGATAAATCTACACCAACCAAGTGGCATATATAGATTAACTTCAGCAGAACATGGTCATGGTGAGACTACGAAGAGCTCCATACATTTCCACGTGATAAGCAATCCAGATTGATCAGATAGACCTTAGTTTATACGATATTTATTCCGTTTATAATACAGTAACAATAAGTATACGTTTGATCGTTGATCGGATTCGACATCGACTGTACAGAAATATGGAAATGAAATCGGTACTTAGTATGAACTGGTGACAAAAAGGAGTTTAGACATGAGACAATCATCAACATTTCTTCCTACGCATATAGATTTGTATGTTTGCTAGAATGGTAGAAGGGAGTGTCTGATCATTTTGTGTCGATTTTCCATTTTAATCACCCATACAAGTATTGATTTTACGAAGACTTTTATTGATATTATGTCAGAAAACGTTCATGTAACTTCGACAGACTATCAAACCTCGTTCATTTACCAAGCATATACCGGCGGTATGGTATCTGGAGAAGTCGGCCCCGCGCGAAGTCGGCTCCAGAGAAGTCGGCCCCATTAATTAGAAAGAATTAAATCGGCTTAATTTTATTGAGATAGTGTTTATGTTGGCTAATTGTGAGGTCACCAACTTAATTTGATTGATTTAGTGAAGTGTTGGTAGGCTAATTGTGCAATGTTTTCTTAGTTGTAATAACAATCTCCTTGTTTATATTTTCAATTTCAGGCTTCAAAGGCCAGTTATACAGTAATCTGATTGAGTCTGTCGCTAGACCATTTAGTGTACGAGTAGATATAGTCAATCTGTATCGATATGCAAAAGCATATGGCTATCACATGCACCATTTGAGCGTTGGTAGCTGACAGCGCCTGGAGTTGATAACTTCACAATTCTCTCCACATAGCATGTTGGTCTCTATTCAAATATTTATATAATATCATGCAGAATCGAGTTTGGCACAAATCCATATACTTAACGTGCTTGAACATATATTTTGGTTTTATATAGTGAATGGTATGTTCTCATCGAAAACCCATGCATGATAATGATATTCATATGTGCAATTCTTACACGCTGGGATATATTTCGGAAATATATGTATTTTAATGTCAAATTTGGACATTTCCGCCCCATTGGCGGCCATCTCGATTACAATGAGGTATTCATAACTCCGGATTATCTAAATCGGAGTACATTCATTAATACATCTAACACCGAGATAGCTTTATCATATGATGCACATGTTAATTTACATATACAAATATAATGTTTGGCGATTTTCACGATGCTTATTTGGAAAATAATTGTCATATGAACTCGCATTTCTGAGTCATTGTGGTAAGACAACTAATAGGAATGTGTCATAACATGGCGATTAGTTATTTGGAAGAAATAAATTAGTCTAATGCACACCTTCTACATGACAGAAATGTAATTGAGTGAAAGAGGGTAAAATGTGCGTATTATCGTATTTTGGCCGCCATCTTGGAAGCCATCTTGGATTAATTTGACAGTTTCTGGAGCCAATTAGGTGTAAATATCTTATGTAATGATCTTACTCATTTCCATCACCGATTAATTCAAAATTTCTATAAGGAAATAGTTAGAAAATAAAAAGTATATTTTTCGCGAAAATTCACACCACTTCCTTTAAATCATCGCATTTGGAGAAGATAATCAAGATTATGATTCAAGAAATCAACTAATGTGATGCCTAAGTGATTTGTCATCAAGATTGGAGAGAAGTATTTTCATAATCGTCACCAGTTCGATACAATCGGAAATGATGTAGGCGACATGTATGGAAAACCATCAATTTTCCCACTTCCGGTTACCAATTTGGCGGCCATCTTTGATCGAGATGACAATTATTTATATATAATTATAACATGGCGTCACGCTATGCACTGTGCAAAAGGATTGTCATATATTTTACATCACAATTATATTTTTATCATGAAATCCAACAATAGCGAACTTGAGAAAATGAGCATGGCGGCCATTCTTGTGACGTCATAAGACCACCCAGTCGCGACCCCAGGGTGTCTAACAAATTTTGTTCTGAAGTAGAGACCATATACTGGCTAATGAACATGGTCTCTATATTTGTTCATGAATTTCCCACGGGAGCCCAAAATCGGACATAAGCTCAATTGTAAATATTTACATCTGGATTCGTGACGCAACAATCGGTGACAAACAAACACAAATGATTTCGCCATCCAGTGTCAGTGCATTTAATTAATATATCAGAATGACGGTGAGTGTTGGCAATTTGGATTAATATTCATAAAAAGAACAACTTTGAGCAAGATTATTCTCCATTGCTATTGGATCACCCTCCCGGAGTGTTTCACTTTACTTTAAGTACAGCATACCGTGACAGGCCAATAGCAAGTTTACCCAAGTGCATGAATATTTCTATCACCTGTGACGTGATATGCCAAACTAGTTATGTTCAGACAATGTGTTGCCGGGAGACTTGTATTTATATACTGTCATTATCATCAACTACTTTTTAAAATATATCTTCTGTATCTCAATGTTATCATGGAACGAGAGAAATAAACAATTGAATAATAATTGCAGCTGTGTCTGTCTCAATGTATGCATTCTGTACATTGTAGGCGTCGTGTTTGAACAAGAGCGCCAGACCATCGAACTATCTGAGACTATTCGATCGACGATGCGTGCAACAGAAACATTGAATAAAATAACAATGGAGGAAATTGCTACAGTGAATCCGTTTGCAGCAGCTAATGCAGGTAGACCACAGTAATTATGATATATGTTCCTCCTCCAGTAAGAAACAGCATCTCTGATTTGTCAGAAACCGCAGAATAAATTACAGCTAACTTTTCGTATCGAACGGCTGACAAACGGAAAATCGCAGCGACCGTTCATCGTCTCTGAGCGTGTATAATGATGATTTACAGTAAAATAACATCAATATGATTTCAGCCAGCTTGCCAATTTATTGTCTACATACGGCCGGTATCGACTGCCTGTCTGATATGTTGTCATTATGTTGCCATTGTGGTGCCCGTATACCGGCTGGTACCGACTGATTATTGGCAGACATCATGGCATACCGATACCATTACGTCACTGACCGGTACAGGCTACCATCACATTACGTTCCATAAAATTGTGGTGATTTACACGCCATTGATTACTTGCCGGCTTCTTGACTACATAATAATGGCGGGTACCCATTGCCTACATGAGAGATTTGCTATTATTTATATACCAATGGGCTGCCTGTAATGCCCGGTAATACTTTTATCCGCGCGAAATCAGCGATGATACATCGCGAATACAAACATCCTGCAAAAACTCTAACAGGTACGCAATATAGCGAGTACGTTATTAATCAAAGTTACCCCATAGCTCCTTTTTTTTTAAACGGTTCATAAAAAATACAGTGCAATACATTCTTAATACAATACATTTATTATATATGTTACTATTTGATTATTATATATTATTATATGGTATATATCATACATGCAACGTCAGACATAGCTGATTAATCCTGTCTTACATAATTCCGTTACCTGTTTACCGTCGTTCCGCTTTCTGATTTTCGTAATATTTGGCGTATTCGGATAAAACTGTTTGTTGTATAATTACCGAAATTGAATTACATCTTCTGCAAATGATACTTGATGTCTTGGATGTCACATTTTGTATTAGATTGTGGGAATAGGTCATTACTCTTCGTCTACTACAATTTCTGCGAGTTATCCCCATAGTCCCATGGACACGACCAGATCAGCCTGGCAGTATACACCCATAGGGCGTAACAACCATGCACTAAACATCTCATCTTGATGCCCACAATTGTATTAGTAGGTACACGTTTAGAATATAAGTTTAATGTATGTCCAAATACTGTGAGGCATGCACTTACATGTATATCCAGAACAATACATATAACACATATTCCTCAAACACAAATTGGTTATATTACTAATCTTGGAAAGTATCCCCAGAAAAAAACATTGGATCTCACATGTTGTATTATTTTGTGGGAATAGGACATTACTCTCGTCTACTACAATTTCTAATTTATTAACTTATGGCCAGCACGTTGTCATAAGTAAATAAATTAGACCTGGCGTTTTCCGATTGACACGTTTCATTCACTTTACCTATTTGATGTTAATAAACTGTATCCATTGGGCTAGAGTGAGAAAATATAATGTACGTGACAGAAAATCTGGAAATTTAGGTTATATATACGTAACAATTGTTTAGTTTGTAGATTCAGAGATATGGGTTCCCATGTTATCATGGCGTTCACAAGTTGTCAGACATCAAGGTACCTCAACTCTCAACCTATGCCGATACCGCTGGTCTTGTTCCCAAGCAGCAAATGCAAGAATTCTTCGCTCAGAAACAACACCTTCACCCTTTTGCCGACGTCGGATGTTAAAGCGCGACTGATTGCAGATATATCAAGCTACCACAAATGGAAACAGGTGGTGCTCCTCTACGATTATACTGTTGGTAAATTTCATGACCAATCACCATCAATACCGATGGTGAAAACTTAAGTTTTCATTTTGGTGGGAAATCGAGTTTAAAGTTTTAAAGTTCACATGTTCTCATTCTGTTTTTGCAAGAGTGCATGTACACAGCGGGTGTGATATATAGCTGGTGTAAAAATACTATTATATGACGAGTTTCGAGACAAAATATATTATATATTGGGTGTAATCACGAAAAAACACTTTGGAGATAGAACAATTTGCGTAAAAGTTTCAGGTTTTTTTCCATGCTATAGTGGTTTTTGTGTTTTTCAATCATATAAACGTGCACAAATCCCAAATCACGCCATTGTCTGTGTTATTTTAACCAAATAAATTATCCTAATAATAAGATGTTCACACCTAGGAGTGAGAATGCATTATTTCTAACTAGTCACTTCGCTGGCACTCTGCCAATTTTGAGTTCCATTGCTTTCATTTTAGCACTCAGATGTATTTAATCGCGTGGTACAAAATAATTAGATTCATTGGTCCACAGTGGAGATAGAACAATATAGCACTGTCGAAAAATGTGAGTTTTTTCATGAGATGGAACAGATTGCCATTTGCACCACAACTTCCCCCTTACAGTTCTGGCTGAACGGCTCTTGTTGCAACTCAACTATAGTCAGATGGAGGAACAGAAGCATGGTACTATATAACCGGTATCAGAACATTTAGAGATCTGAACCTGAAAATTGCAGAAATCCTAACATTTAGTGGTCTAATTGAAGACAAGTTGACATGGCCACGGACGAGAGACCAGGTCATATCGGGCCGACCATGGTCTGAACAAGAAAATCGCAAAATCCTAGCATCTAGACTGGCCTCATGCAATCTTTCCTAGTGTTGGAAATTTCAAACCTGATACCCACCTCATGTTGAAAATTTCACAACTAGTGATCATTTCTGTCAACATTTCTGACAGAATGTGGTAAAATATGTTTTTATTAAAGTAATTAGCAGTTTTTATTGGCCATGGGAGATAGATTGTGACACAACGGGCCGACCATGGTTCGACCCGGTGTGAGAAAATTTTTAAATCTGAACAAAAACGTCGCTAAATCCTAGCATCTAGACTGGCCTCGATCTTTCCTGGTGTTGGAAATATCAAACCAAACACCACCCACTTAGATTGGAAAATTTCAAACTAATGACCATTTCAGTCCACATTTTTGATAAAATGTAGGAAAATATATTGTTCTCTTAAATTAACTAGCAGTTTTTGACTGGCCACTGGGGAGAGAACTGGACACAAGCTTTCCAAGTGTTGGAAATTTACAACCTGGCAACCCCCCTAAGGTTGGAAAATTTCCAACTAACGGCCATTTCAATCAAACATTTTGACCAAAAATAGATATATACGCAAATGTTGGTCTGAAACAACAAATCTCCCTGATAAATTGTTGGAAAATCAAACTACAAGAACAATTTCAAACCTATTGTAGGTATGAAATGTCCAACTCTTGAAATTTTTGACCGAAGTTGGGGGGGGGGGGGTGAGATACACCAAACCCCCCTGTCGCCACGTCTCTGGTTAGGATGTGTCTAGTTTTGTCATGCATTGACTTTAGATCTTGCCACAATGTATGTACCTGTATATGTCATAAACATGTTTCATTAAGCATAATTAACAAAGAACTGTTGTCTTCTTATATGTACTACACGAGTTTACTCAAAGATATTAGGCAGATAGTGTAAAGAATACATCAATATCCTATTAATTTCATGAAATACATTCGCTTAATGTCTTAGGCAATTCACGAAATGACCGATTTCACAATCTGACTAAGATACACCAATGGGTTGAACCATTGTCCATGTTTGCTGTTTGCAGGTTTGCAGGAGCTCCAGGCGATTACACTATCTTTATCGAGATACTATATATTCGTTCTGCACTTGCGACTGAAATATAACCAAGATGCTGAAACTTTAGATGCATTAATAAAGAGAATCACGAGATCACATACGAAGCAGATTGTCGTGGTTTCAAGCCAGCGGAATGCTGAGATATTGATGTGTTCGGTATGAATTAAAAGTTATGAATTAGATATCTTTGAGCGAGCCGAAACGTAACGGACCAGAGTCATCAAACTGCAACTGATGATGATTCTATCGAAACATTTTGGCATTTTTTCAACTCATTGGGGGTCAATTTCCAAAATTGTAATTGTTTTTCTTTTGGCATAGAATACAATCGTCTTTGGGGGGGGGTACGTTCTAAAACTTTTAAAATTCTTTTAAACTGCTCCAGGATCCAGATTCCATTTCAAAATTTGTCTGTGATAAATTGGGACGTTAGTCGTTATTATATTTAGCCTCTTATTTAATATGGGCAGCATTTATCCTCTCCTTTCTCATGTCATCCATACATTTATGTATCACCTTGATTGTGTGAGGACATTATGTTACGGATATATAGGTTGTATCGCATTCGTTGTGTTGAGAAATTAGGTTGTAAGGTTGTAGGTTGTAAGCCATTAATTATTTCACTATACCTAAGCTGACAAACGGAAAGGCTTTATAGCCAGACCAGTCACTGTTAATCACGCACGAGGGTTAGGTGTGATTTTCGCTAGCGCTGTCCGATGTGTCACCTGCACAGGCGCCCACGTACCTATAATGGTTAATGGCCTACGAAATTTTCGAATGCCCAAATCACATTATATACAACTTAAATTATTCCATAATATATACCATTATATGGTAGATGAACCAATATATATATAACCATTAGTTATGTAATCTGAAGAAAAGCAGTAGCTTTGAAAGCGCTAATTACATTTATAACTACAGTTAAAACCAGAGTCATGTTTATTCACCTATCATATATATATATATATATATATATATATATATATATATATATATATATTCTACCGGAATGCGGAACAGCTGTGGCATAGGAGCCTCCACCAAGTGACAGATTCTCATATTTACACCAAGATTTCCCCCGTTATTGACCCCAGACTGCATCATAATTCACAACTAAAAGATAGAGTTATTCCTATTGATAATATTAGGCTGGCAGTACAGATCAGATAGAAATTAAGCACAGAACATACGACGGCACCTTGACAAAAAGAACACGTCCACAGTTTATTCGATCGAATAATACAATGTTTTTGGAGGTTGCTCTTTCAAATGGTATATATCGTGTGGGATATGTTGTATAATGTGATCTGGGTAATCGAAGTAGTCCGGGAGCACCCCCAGGGACAACTTTACCCCACTCATTTTGTTTCTTATGATGTCATTCAACTTCTAAGCAATGCTAAGACGAAAAAAGTGGCGGTCTTGGCTCCAGGCAAGATGGCATACTAAGCCCAAAGTCCGTTTGATGCAAATTATAGCGAGAAAATCTAGTCAAATGTATACAAATGAATATATTTTCGTGAAAATAAAACATAATGCCACCTTTATAGGTCAAAGTTGGAACTTCCCGTCCAAATTGGCCAAAAAAAATTGAAAATATGATGTGTTTTTCTCAAATATCATCTAGATCAGTTTATGCTGTGTGGAACATGTTGAGAAATGTGACTTTATTTTCTGTTTTTTATATTAACTGATCTTTAATTGGAGCAATGAAATGCAATTCTTGGGATCCTAGCCCCTTCTGATATTTCAAAAATTCGATTTTACAGAACGCGGTTTAAAATTTCACAAAGGATCACAATTGGGATTCTATTACTAATTCAACAAGAAATGAGCAGAACTGTGTAATGCAACTAAGTCATATGAACCTATTATATATTACCTATGAATATTCCAACTCATTGGAACCAAAATTGTTACTTTGACTCAAAATGGCTGCCAGAATACATTCGCTTACAAGTTGTGGTTGCTGTATACAATTTACTATTCTGCCTTCTATTCATTGAATATTAACATGTCTGATGCACCATGGTTAATTGTTGCTATTGTCAACACTGACATTACCAGAACTATTGGATTTTTCTCTCACAAATTTCACATAATAGATCGGCAAAAAATCACTTAACCATGGTGCCTCAGACATGTTAGTATTCAATGAATAGAAGGCAGAATAGCCAATTTTATACATCAACCACAACTTGTAAGCGAATGCATGACACGCTGGGGCAATATCTACTACATTGGGTGTGCAAACTCATTGGAATCGTTGGATCCATTTCGGCAACGACTCCGAATCACATCCGTTATATCGGCATCGAATCCAATATTCGCAGAGCACTATGCAAGACTATGGAATTCTCGTGTTATTTCAAATTCCGAATTAACCAGATTCATAGAGGTTCACGATATACATGTAATGTCTTATCTCTGGAAAACGTTCGCGAGTTCCTGCTGAGAAAACGTCATTTATTTTAGTAGCTCAGATTATTTGTATTTTGCCCAGTTTGTCTAAAGGAACATGTGTACTAGAACAATGTGTCATACGTTGATATACAGTCCACAGCGTTATCGAGTGCTCAGGGCTGGTTTTGTATGCCATGAAAGACATAGCAGAGGTTCTTCTCCAAACATATAAAGCAGGCCTTTGTTGTCAAACAAATTATTCAATAAAGACCATTCGAATTTCGACCGAATGTGACATTTGAATTTATACACATACATGTCTTGCCATACCCTATAATTATACATACTCGTATAACTCAGTTACCCGTATCCGCTTTCCGGTGCAACTATGTACCGATCGTGAACTGCAAGTCAAAGACTGTGAAATCGAACCACGAAATTAGTGACGTGTTCTCCCAATTTAAAGTTTGGCGTTAGCCGTTTGAACAAGAACATGTAGTTCGCAACCTGTCTTATTATAGACAGGTCCAAATTGTGAACATATCAATCCAAACGTCAGTTATTATATATTAGTTTTATTAAAACTACATAGTAATGACCATACATTAGTATGACCTGTAATTAATATGATCTGGGGGGCACCGCGCATCCCGGCCTCTATACCGAGGATGTCCTTGAATATTCAGAATGCCTGTTTGCAGGGTATTCGGGCATAACTAGCACAACTAACACCATTTTAACCGATAACAGGGGGCCCGTTCCTCATTTCAGCGCACCACACGACTCGCTCAGCAATACAGCAACTACACAAAACATTAAAGGGATACCGGGGACACCCCACATCCCGTATTAAAGCTCGTGGGCTCTTCCCCATACAACATTCTATTCAACTTTTGCCGCGTTCGGACATGACGATTTTCTAAGTTCAGATGTCCTCAAAACAACACATCGTGGGGTGAAGGAGAAGATCACTCGATCTTTTCGACCATCCCGGGCGCTTCGCGCCCAACTGCTCTCCTCAAATATATTAGTTATACCAACAGTCATCCGATTAATCAATCTTTGTCGATATGTGGCAACAGGCATCATCTGACCATTGGTACAGCTGAACAATTTTCTGAAGTAAGATGTTATTGATATAAACCTCGCTAGTATTTCAATTGTAGGCGTTTGCGCGTGAATGCATGCACAAAGAGTATTATTGGCTTCTAGTTATCGACATGCCAATCTCTACAACTGAGTGTGGGGTCATGAACAGTAACATCATATATGCTCACCGAACACAGCATGCTAATGCCGAACCGGAAAGGCGCCGATGCACAGTGGCCAGCTCTACAGAAAACACATTCAGCAACTCGGTAACTATACATTTATTCAACGGCATGCACGTGTAGTTAATTCAATATTGCGATGACATGATGGGTGGGGAGTTGGTTCCAGCACCACCCCAACTTTGGTAAAAACTTTCAACAGTTAGAAATTGCATGTCTGACACATTAGTTGGAAATTTGACATCAAATGTAAGTTGAAATTATTCTGATAGTTTGATTTTCCAACCATGATCTAGTTCTGATTCAAGAAGGGTGAAGTTGAAAATTATAAGTTGGACACCCCGTCACCGTTCAATGGAGACCCTCGAATAACGTTCCGATTTAGCTAGCATCACCCATCAGAATAATTGTGGTTCCTTTGTGAAGAATTCATTAATCAGTCTAATTGTTAAATGTGTTCCGAAAATACAGACATGTTTGCATCAAAAGTCACGTGTCTGTTTGAAGTATGACAGTATGATCTCTTTTACTGCATACCAATCTTGTTCCGCGGGACAAAATAGGCATATAAAGACGTTAATGATGCACTGTCCTATTTGACATAAAATACGGTTACCAGGCAAATAATAAAGGAAAAACAGGCGTGGAAACCCCTTAAATTGTTGTGAGAGAAAACAAATCAAATTAATTCTGGGAGGCAGACGACTTACGCATTTTAAAGTCGTTTTAAAGTCGTTGTCAACAAATCCTTTTGGAAAAAGTAACGGGTGGATAACAAATCTAACAAACTTTCACGAAGCACAGATTCGCCGATCGACCTGTAGATTGGATTACTCATATTTGCTACACGTGTATAGGCGGAATGGTCACTTTCGCTGGCAATGGCAACACGCGTTACAAGTTATACACGCATGCGTGGCTGAACCTGTCATTTGCTGTACATGTACCGACATTCGGTCTTGATCAGATGGTGGATGAAGTGCATACTTTATACAGACATCGCGTGAATACATCACATTTTATTTCAAGGTATTAGCCATGACTGTACGGGATACAGTATGGTCAATAGCTATAGCTGCAAACAAATCGTACCCAGACCTTAATGACGTGGCAATCACGAGAGGCTCCGATGGAGCTGGTCATATCGCAACTGGCAATGGTTCCCTTGTTGAAAATCTTAAGAGGGTAAGTGTTCATATTGTCCTATAAAGCAGACCAAACAGTTGTGATATCGGTAATAGTTGACGATTGTATATAGACGAATATGCCGGTTATTGAATGAACACATTTATTTTTAAATTATTTTGGATTGGATTGTTTATGTGCACAAATTATAATAATCTGTCCTGCAATTTGCATAGGAGCGACATGGCCAATACAGGCCGTCTTCCTGTCGCCACTTACAGTACACAATAAAGACAGTTTGATGGCGATCACATTGTTGTGTGACAATCGAGATGTGGCATGAAGGTCAGCTATGGTTGAGAATAATTTTTACATTTTTGGGGTTAATCTCAATAAACCAATAAATTTATGGTATGTGAGATATACAAATTTTATTGCATGACAAAAGTGCATTTAACAGGTAAATAAGTATATCAGCCACAAGCGCGCATGTGAATGATGACGTCCTGTAATTTTCTATAGCGATGAGCCAAATTCTGGTGGCGTGTACGTTTGTTTGTGAAATTGACACGTGACTTCCGGTTAGCAACAGTTTGGAGTTTGTTAAATTGCAGAATCGGCAGTGTACCAACGAGATGAATATAGAATTGGCTACTTCACAACTTCCGAAGAATTCCCATGTGATTTAGGCCTCTAGATTTCAATTAGTTTCACTCAGACCAATTTCGTTGGTTAGCTTAATATCAACAAGGAAGACGTCATGCCACGGTTCGTGACGTCATTTACGTCATTTGGATTTGCTGGCCAGAGTCAAGACAAGATATTGCACTAGTCATGTCTTCTCCACATTCTCAACGACTCGGTCTTTTCCGCTTCGCTGAAAACATTTCCCCACGAAGCGGAAATGGCCGAGTCGTTGAAAATGGTCGCCTCCACTGCATGATGTTACATTATAATTTTTAACGTTATATCACCGATAAAACTAAGCAAATTTTAAGCACGAATAACAATGCTGACTATCCCCGCGACATGCATAATAGGTGATCGCCGGGACGCATATTATAAGTTACAGGGCGAGTTGTTGTCGGATACGGTGTCATATGAGGCGAAGTGAGATTAATATCGGGCGAGGCGCTAGCTGAGCCCGATATTAATCTCGTAGAGCCTCATATGTCACCGTAGCCGGCAACAACGAGCCCTGTAACGATTTTATCATGTCACCCACATATCATGTTTTCCGTGTGAGAATTTGAATTACTTATACGAAGTTCATTACCTGCCAGTAAGTAAATTTCTTGTCTATGGCTATTAACTTATGTAACGTCACAGTGACGCGTCATGGGCGTTGAACGTCAACGCATTGAGTCAATGGCTAATCACCAGAAGCAGGACAACAAACTTGAGTTTGATAGTTAATTTATGAGTGTTTAGAATTTCTCAAATATATCACATGCAGGTTTTGGTATATGGTACTATGTCTTTAAATTAACAGAACTTGATTTTCGACAGATATCCCATTTCTTGGCGCCAAAATACACCGAAAATATACCCGAGGCTGCAGAGTTTTATGAAAAACAAAATGGAGGACATCGACCCCATATGGGAACCCCAAGGGGGGATATGGATTCCATATGGGACGGGCTACAAAGATGACGACCCGATGTCTCCTGATATGCCTCTACCAACGGAGCGTCCTCATTGGTCGATCCAACCAGGTGACATGATAATATACTATATGCGTCCCGGCGATCACATATTATCATGTCACCTGGTTGGATCAAAATATGGCAACAATGATCCCTTCATCGTTATGAGTATAGTGGTACCACGAATAATCATCATCCTATGATTATTGCAATATTGAATCACCACAAATGATGTGGTTGCTCCACTGCGTGTCACGAACCGTCATATTATAATAGTACATGTGATATTAATATCTACATTGAAGGCACATCCACCCAGAACTTATGTCATGAAACCGTGTGAGTGAAACTCTTCTATGAGAACCTATTCGAAAGCACTAACACGAAACAGGAGAATTCCTATTCCAAGGGTGTTCTGCACTGTGAATATTGCAATTTTGTTGTTATGGGATCATTGGACATAATAACAAACATAGTAAAAATCATTGAATAACAAGATAAAAGACCAAGCCAGTGGATGCGCCCGTTACTATGTACATGATCTCTATTTATTTTATACTCTCGCGCCATTGACACTGGTATACTGTCATGTCGATATACATATACATACATGCATAAATGTCGACTTGAGACGATGCAGTATATATAATATTTACGAGGATCTAAGCTGGTCAGATATTTACTCTTACCAAATATTTTTTTCCAAAAGTGTTTTGCAAGATGATATCGGCTTATTTTTTTTTTAAGTATATACATGTATATATAACCCTAATCATTATTTCCCAGGTTTCTTTCGAAGGTGAAACTGGCCACATTGCCTTTGGCCCTGACAACCATTTGGTTAGCTTTGAATATGAACTATGTTCGTCGAACAACAACGACGCAGATGCTGTGTCTTACATCGGTCAATGGAACTCACAAAACGGGTTAACATTCACTGATCAACATATGTTCAAGCATGCATTCGAGAACTTCAGAGGTGCAACAATCAAGGTCGCAACTAATGTGGTAACTATTACATGTATGTATGTTCACTACGTCACGAATGTGCTGTCATGTACTGGCGTTGGAAATTTAATAGGTGGGAAGCATATACGCAAAGAGTCAAATATGCATTATATGCACATTTATTTAAGAAATGAATATGGTGTGTGCATGTGTGTGTGTGTGTGAGGGTGTGTGTGTGTGTGTGTGTGTGTGAGGGTGTGTGTGAGAGAGGGTGTGTGTGAGGGTGTGTGTGTGTGTGTGAGGGTGTGCGAGGGTGTGTGTGTTTGTGTGTTATTGGGGGTGGGGTACGGCGCTGTGGTCGTTGGGGTACATCGTGTCAACCGCGAAGCGGTTTACACGTAATGTGCCCCGATGGCCACAGCGCCGTATCCACAATAACACACACATCCAGTACATTCATTTCTTATATTTATATAACTTTTTGCTGATTTATTCCCAATAAAAAAGCTGAGTTTATTCTTGTTTTCACAAAATGGCCGATAATTTTAGACTAGCCCTAGCAGCACATTAAGTCAGCCGGATATAAGATTTCCAAACTATTAGCTACAAGAACGTGATCGATATAAATAACTGGCTTCAGATGCAATAAGGCTGAACTTTGAAAAGCACGCCCAATTATTCTGCTGATCGCTTTTATTGATTAGGTCATATTAGGTCAACAATGTGTAACTTCCTGTTCGTGCTACACTCGGAAGATCTCTGCATTATTGGGATGTAATCCTGGTGACTCAATTGGCAGTTGAACAATCACCTAACATGATTTAGTGCAACACAGACAGGCTATGTAAATATATTCGATAGAAAGCTGAAAATGCAAATGGCTTTGCCTTCTCGAATCCTTGGGCGTGCTCATATTAATACAATTGTGTTCTATTGTTCCATGTAAATAGTTTGGATTTTGATGTATTTTCTGCATACATTTTCTAGCGTGGCTGTCGATGTAAGATATTTAGGCACACGAACCTGATGAAAAGGTATACAAGAAGGGTGCGAATAAACATAGTATATATCTTTTCCCAGAAAGTTGTATTAGATTTCTCCGCGATTTTACGATCGAAATAAACAATTTATTATGCCTTTATAGACAGATGATGTACATAATCTTGAGTTTTATCTGTATTTTTCACAAAATAGCTATGTGTAGTCTTGAAATCGGAATTTATAAAAATGAAGCTGTTAGACCAGATAGACCAGCTTTAAGGCATACACCATTATAAATTCCAGTGGCCACCTTTCGTCATCTCAAAAAGAATCAACAATGTGACATCTTACTCTGGCCTATGTATGGATATGCTGCACGTGATCTCCGAGCGTCTCAAATTCAAGTAAGACAATATAATCCAGCGTTATGTTATGTTATGAGACACGCGTTTGCACAAAATTGTTTTGGGTGGGTCAGGTAAATTGACAAAATTCTCGATAAACGCACTGAACCTTCAAAGCAGCTCATTTCACGAACAAACCATGGTGGAGTCTTTTGGACAATATTTTAGTTATTTAAAAGTTATTGGTACAGAAATACATGTTATTGTCTCCATATATTTCCCACATTTGTCAAACCAAAGTATTCTTTAAAGGAAACCACACCTCCTGCATACTAACAGTTAATATACCGACACATGCTATGTATAACACTGAGCTATCTGATATGTGGTTAATATGCATTTTTCTTCATTTCCATTTTTTTGTTGCCTCAAACGAAAGTGTTGTTTCTGTGGTTTTCAGCCATCTTTTAGCAAAACATGCATCTGACCCCTAAGCGCATTATAAATGTGCGGTGCCTTTATTAAGGTTAAGCACATGATGTTGCAAAGTATAACAAAAATACTCGTGTTGGATTTGTGTCATTTTTCTTCAAGATGCATGTCATGCTAAAGCAGGTGTCCATTATGTTAATCTAAAATAAGACACATGTTTACACCATACATGTAAATGATTAAAATTATTAAATAAATTGTGTCCGCTGCGAGAGAACTCATCCACACCAGGTGAACCCATCCACACACCATACCAAGGCAGACCCATATACCAGGGCAGACAACTTCATCAGTGGATTTCACTGATCAAGCTATCTAACACCACACATGATGGTGCCCAGTGGGTGCCAGAAATTTACATAAATACATATGAATTCATTCAGAAACATATAACATGACTGAGGATCAGTATGTATTCAAAAAGAAATTTATTTCTATATATTGTTTTCAAGATGTGTGTGAAGTTAGTTCGACGTCCAATATTCGACTTAGAAAATTTCAACAAAAATATATTTTTCGTTTTTGCGTGAGGGGTGTATCATGGATGGTTCAATTCGTGCTCTCCCACTGAAATATGGTCCGACATTCATCGCTTTGCCTGTTTTCAAGACCATAGATTTTAGCCCGAGAATGTATACATTTATCACATGCCTGCTTTTATTACATGAACACATCTCCAAATGAATAATATACCGTTACATTGTATTTTGTTATCACTATCAATGTCGATATCAATTTAATGAGGAACTTTTAGTCCAAATAAGGTATTGCATTTAGTATAATGCTGTAATATATCACAGCTATTTAAAGTCAGCAAAAAAGGTCATATTTCTGTTGGTATAAATATGAATCAATCAGACTTTTGAATTATGTTAATGTTCCAGCACTGATAACCATATCTGGCAAGCTATTCCAGGTCATCACTATTCGTTGACTAAAGAAATATAACCCAATATCTTTGTCGCATGGCTTGAGATGTAACTACTGATTATGACATCTTGTGCTTGATTACAACGCTCCTTAAAAAGTGTTTCTGTCTTGATATTACAATAACCATTTAGATAGTTGTAAGTCTTTAATCAAGTCTCCACGGAGTTTTCTATACGGATTAGTTTATCTCGGTAACTCAGGTATCGTAGTTGAGGGACCAGTCTAGTGGCTCTACGCTGAACCTTTTAAAGTGTTACACACTGATACTGCAGGTGAGGATCCCAAACTGCATAATTATACCGCAGTATTCCAGGATAGATCTCACATACAGTTTCTTGAAAGTGTCAACGTCCAACTGAAGAAACGTTCTGTTTATTATTCCGAGAATTTTCCGTGAACGATTGCATAAATATTGTTTATGTGAATTTGAAACGCTCTTTAAAAAACTTCTTCAAATATTTCCGTTATTTCGTCAAAAAAACTTCTTCAAATATCTCCGTTATTTAGTTAATAAAAATATTTTTCTTATTTTAGGATCACATATCAAAATGAGAGGATATGGTGATTCCCTTTTCATATCCTCTCATTTTGATAAATGATCCTGCCTTCATTGAGCCACGAGTGACTCCTGAGACGAGGATCACATATTATATGATACCCTATCCTACGGAGGATCACATATTGTTTGATATCTACACCCGTGCGCATGGCCTGGAAATAACGCTATCTAGAGTGAAATAACGACATCGGATTTCACTGTGGCTTCTAAGAGAAAATTACAACGATCTAGGTTTCGTTAATTTCCCGCTATTTTATGGGCAAACATATATTAAATAGAGTTATTACCCTTCTGTTGAAAATAATGAAACTTGAGCACATAACAAGTCGATATCTCGACAAAAACAACATGTTCACAGTTTATTACACAGAATAAGTTGATAATACAATGTTTTGGAGCTTCCTCTTTCAAATTATATATATTGTGTCATATAGTTTATATAAAATTATCTGGGGGTTGGAAAATTAAGTGGGCCTTTAATTCAGTTGATTCAGTTGATTATAACTGAATGGGAGAATCCATTGCTTCCAACACAAACTATTCCACATCCTATTTTAACAACAGAGCTAGGATGGACATTACCTATACATGTATGTTTACACATTTGTAAACCCGAACTGCCATATTTATATCTTTTTATACTGTTGACATACGTTTCTGAATTTGAATTTGTTAAAATGAGAGTATAACTTGATGACTTTCGCCATGAGACGAAACAGAAAAATATGTTTGTTTCAGGTTACGTGCCAGAAAAATAGGGTAGGAATTTTTTGGGGGATTTTTAAAATTCTCCTTATTACCTGAAATGTTGGTGATATTCTAGAATTCACTCAGTATTACACCAATGTCACAAAGATATGTAAGACAATTACTATTAAATAAATCCACCACAATGTAATGAAACAATTGAAATAAGTTACCCTAATTACGTCATATATGATGTCATATGTGTTTATATATTATGGGTTTCATAACGATTGCATGAAAGAAAATCCATTTAGTACTTAATAGTAGGCTATCCTACATATAATTATATCAAATATGACGGACTTACATGTACTTGAACACAAATATAGAAACTGATTGCAGAATAAATCCTTTTTTTTTAAATGCAATACAAAAGTTTGGGTCGGCACTATTCAGATAGGGTCGGGTAACCTGAAACAAAAATTGTTTGGCCTGACTGTAATTGTAACTGATAAACGTCAGTTTGCGACACCTCTCTATTCCTCAAAAGAAGGAACACTGAAACAAATACACATACAATGTGTTTAGCATGCCTACTAATATACTAATCGAAGAGAGAGAGAGAGAGAGAGAGAGAGAGAGAGAGAGAGAGAGAGAGAGAGAGAGAGAGAGGAGAGAGAGAGAGAGAGAGAGAGAGAGGAGAGAGAGGAGAGAGAGAGAGAGAGAGAGAGAGAGAGAGAGAGAGAGAGAGAGAGAGAGAGAGAGAGAGAACAAAGTCATGTGACCAACTGCACAAATGCATGTATCTCAACATGTCTATTACTAAATTTTCCAAAAAAATAATATTACAGCTACACCATTGTGGAACCTCCGGATGGGGAATGGGGAACTCCACACGACGACGGTACTTGGACTGGTATGATTGGAATGGTTAAACGTGGGGTGAGTGGAAACTATACATGCTAATTTTCTAACTCTCGAAAGGGGCATATGTGGCTCAGTCGGTTAGGGGTACAATTGCAAGTCGTCCCGCCTTCCGGCGCTGGCGATGAGGGTTCAAATCCAAATATTTCCATCATGGAACTCGAAATCGTTATCTGGTGGAGTTGCCAATTACTCGCCGATGGTCGTTGGTTTGTCGCACATGGTGGACGAGTTTATCAGCCATTGCATGAGATCACTGTTAGATTGGCCGTAAATGTCCGGATTTCCTGCACCACTAAAACTGGCAATGTCGTGATGTGGCCTTGGTTGCTGAAAGCGACATTAAACCCCAACCAATACGTGTATAGCTGTATTCTCAATGTCGGTCGATTAAATTCTTACTTTAATCTCTTGGTGACAACTAGTCAGGCAAAAGGGATGTTTATAGTGAATATGCTCACCTGTTTAAAATTACTATACATGCATAGTGAGATAAACATTTTTGAAAAACTTTAATTTGCTCACAAATATATGGCCAGAATAGAAGATAGAACAATATAATACACGTAGTTATTATGTAATGCCAACGTTTATCGTTTAGTGATGCAACAGATAACGATCTACGAAGAATTTAGGGACATTTACCTGGCAATATGCCATCAGTCTGAACGTATGGGCTCATGCATGTGTGTGTATGTGTTGCAGGAAGTAGACTTTATTGCTGCGCCAGTCACTGTCACTAAAATCAGGGAGACAGTTATAGATTTTATCCTACCTCTTGTTGACGATGGCATTGGAATACTGATGAAAGCACCGGGCAAAGATCCCAAGGGATTCTTCAGGATGTATAACCCACTGTCACTTCCGGTGTGGACTACTCTAGCCGCGGCGATTCTTGTTATTGGCTGTTCTATGTCGGCGGTTGCCATTTTGCGCCAGCGATTTGGAAACAGTGCGGATGGAACATATTCGAGATCTGGGCAAGATGAGCCGAATTTATTCGTTAATATCTGGCTGATGTTCGCCTCCGTTAATGAACAAGGTGAGCATGCACTTATAAAGGGTTGCATGGAACAAGGTGATCACTTAAAATGAGTTGCATAGAGCGAGATGATCACTTAAAAACGGGTTGTGTGGGTATAGCAAGGATACAAATGTTCAAGAACATTCTATGCCGAACCTTATTATAATTGCTGGAACATCTAATTACATTCAGGTCAACATATTCTCGGACAAAATGTATGAAGTAAATACGGACAGTGTAAATAAGTGTCGTAATTAACTGAAAACCGTTAATATAAGTTATCTGTATTGGAAGGAATTTGGAACTTACCGAAAGTAAAATCACCGCTCACACCAACAACACTATTTATCGCATTACGAGTAGCTGCGTTAGGAAATGTTCCATATAGGTCGTATATTGAACTTATTTTAACATTTCCAACTTTATTGATATTTGACTGACATTCTATACGACACTTTATCTGTTAGCACATTAAAAAAAAACTTTAAGCTGATATATATCTTTGGAACACAGACTCAAATTTGAGCTATGAACTCTTTAGAAATTGACAATATGTATGGACGATTTACATTGCTGAATGTTGTATCTTCAAACTATAAAAAAATATTTTCTTCTTGTTTTCAGAAAAAAGATTGAGAACAGATGGATGAAAAATATGAAAACTATAAATATCACTGCGTTCATTGTACGAAAATGAGATAAAATATTGGAAAATTAAGTAAAATTTTCAAAACAATTGAACGTTTCAAATTAAAACGGCCGAGTTGCTTCTTGATGAGAAAAGGGTTCAAATTAGAACAGTTTTATCCCTTCTTCCAGTTCGGACATATTTTCCAAATATCATACATATATTCTAACATTTTACGAGGAAGATAATGCCCCAGGTTAAAATTTTATAAAGTGTCGCTTCTGGTGTCAGGGACAGAGAAGGGGGGGGGGGGGGGGGGGGCAACATAATCTATGACATTTTTGTCGCCGATTTCCACCATATAACTTAAACATATTTATCGGCATGATATGTGGAATCTATAATGGTGTGGTTTAAAGATGCCAAAAGTGGTGCCGTTCGATTAAGGGTTGAAGAGGGGAAGGACACCAAAATTTATAAAAAATAATTTTAGCGCCGATTTCCACTAAACATACTTCTCCATTATACGAGGAATTTAATCTGGGTTTAAAGACGCCAAATTGGTGCCGTTTGGGTCAGAGATGAAGGGGGGGATACTAAATTTGATAAGAATGTGTTTAGTCACCGAGATGTCACCAAACTTATATATACATAATCATCCCCATGATATGAGGAGGCTAAATGTGCGGTAAAAATCCATACAGTGGCGCCGCTCGAGTCAGGGATGGGAGGGAGGGGCACCTAATCTATACTTGCGAATGTATGTCTGTGTTTTATAGAAATTGACGGGGAACCATCTAGATGGCTCCAAAGGGGTCCCACAGTGACGTTGTTAGTGTCAGTGGTAGACAAAAAGGAGAAGGGCAACAAAATCGATGACATTTTTTTGTCGCCGATTTTCACCGAACTTATACATACTCATCTCCATGATATATGATGTGTCCCTAATGGTACAATATATAATCAACAATACACATGGAATATAATGGCGTGGACTTAAAGTTGGCGTCATATAGACCAGGGATTGGGGAAGGAGAATAAAACATTTTATAGCCATGTAATACCAAAATTAGATATACAGTAATGCTCTAATTAATCAACCCCTTAACCACAGCAGAATTATGGGTAACTTGCAATTTCCGACTAAATCCTGAAAAGTTACCCATAATTCTGATGTGGTTAAGGGGTCGATTAATTATAGCATTACTGTACATGTAGGCTTCCCCTTGAGTCTAATAGTGCGGTTCAAAGTTGGCAGAGCTATGACAGGGTTACGAAATTTCCTCTCAATTTATATTAGGCTTTACTGTCATTATACATGCATGTAATCTACCGATGCGGTTTGACAATGTCAAAGTGGCGCCTTAACTCAGAGGGTCGCGGCACCAAAATTTATCAAAAACAATGCCGGTCACCCTGCAATAGTATATATTTACATACTAAGTGTTATTATCACTAAATCCAGCATTCTGATTGGTCGGCGCCCACGTGGCTAGTTGCAGTTATTTCTCGGTGAATGCGCAACAGCGTATAACTGCAAGCTCATAACACCATCGATACGTCATTTGGGTTTGGAAAGACGAACGCGCAATGTTTTGGGCGCATTTGGATTCGCGCAGGATTGACTTAATAAATCATCGGGTTTCAATTGTTCCTGTTAACTTTTGCCAAGGGTGCTATGGGAAATTTTGGGCTGGTTTTGTCACGATACACCTTTCGATTTAAATACATTTACAAAATTGGCTTTTTCGCTAAATGTATATAAATATAATGATTAACTGTCATGTGGACTGTTTTTATGGAGATGTAACCGTGAGGTAAGTGGTCATAACTTGTATGTAAAACCCTTCGGGTTTTACACAAGTTATGACCACTTACCTCACGGTTACATCTCCATAAAACAGTCCACATGACAGTTAATCCTTATATAAAATAAAGCACACATTGACTGCCTTTGGTGGAATTGCGAGCGCTATTGTCCTGACGTGGTGTCTTCTTAACAACCAGCAGGACTGTTTGTTGGTCAATAGTCCTGCTTGCTGTTCAAACGACACCACATCGGACCAATAGTTCTCGCTATATATTCAACACAGGAAGGTAAGATGAGTATATTCTTTCACACAGGTTACGACCCACGACCAAAAGCTCTACCCGGAAGACTGATCGTCGGTTTTTGGTCGGTGTTCACTGTGATTATCATTGCCACATACACAGCTAACTTGGCAGCGTGTCTGACAGTGTCATTGGCGGAACGTCCTATAAACAGTTTACTAGAGCTTGCTGCCCAGGACGATATAGAACCGTTAGTTATCGGAGGAACAAATCTTGTGACTCTCTTTGCGGTCAGTATTATTTAACCCATTGTATATATCTGTGTATTGTTCCACATAGGTTACGACCCACACTATTGTGTATGTTGTTTCACATTTTATCGAGTGTATAACTGTTTTTTCGATTCAGTTTATGCAGTTGTAACCGAATGTTTGAAGACAAATTATTTACATGTAATGCTCGAACAATTTGTCTTCAAATATTTCGGTTATAACTCAGAACTAGCTTAAAGGGATACTGTACCCAAATGTTGTTGGTGGTTTCTTTAGTCTCTGAATTGTAAAATAAGGTAACCAGGTTTCCATTATTTGAAAGTCTGTTGAGTATGAAGTAATGTTACGGATGGCAGATTAGCCGGAATGCGAAAATACCAATTGTCGTTGTCGCTAATGTTTGGACAGTTTTCAAGCAAATGTATCAAATAAATGGTATATTATATGCATACTACTCCCAGATACTCATTAAGTCATTGTATAGTCACTAGTCAGTGAGTGGCTTGAGTTTACGCCCAGTATCAACACAGTTTTTTTGCAAGATCATGTGTGCCACGCTTTGCCCAATCCACTATTCGAGAATTATTTTGATTACGTCTTGTACACGGAAATTCGTAATATAATTTATATCAAATTATTAACTTTGATTTTGAGATAACCTATATGAACCTGAACGTTTACAGAATACATCTTCGACTCAAATTACTTAGTTTCTATATATTGTCGATATTAGATCGCTGTTATCATCTGGAATTTATTGAAAATGGCGTACAGTACCCCTTTAATCTAAACACGGGTTATTTCTTATAATTTAATCTCATGCAGCAATGGTCAAAACGTTTAGATTTTACTAACTTAATGCCATATAATTAATACACACCTCGCTATCAGCAATTATGTATTGAAAACAAACATCATTTTCTTTTATCCAATTTCATTCAATTCTAGCAGTATTTTTTCATGACATATGTCTACCATGCGTAATATATAGGCGATTTATAAATATTTCCAGTCACACGGATTGTGTGCGTAAAGAGCACTTTTGGAATAGCGGACCGTCGGAATGGGGGACATTCGGAATAGCGGTCCTTCGGAATAACGGACCTTCGGAATAGCGGTCCTTCTGAATGATGACCCGTCCGTGGGAGGGGGGGGGGGGGGTACTATGTGCGCTTCATATGTTAAATAATTATGGTCTATGTCTAAATTTTATAAATCCCGATTTCAGACTATAATTGCATATATAGCTATTTTGTTCATAGAATACAGATAAAACCGAAGACTATATTATTTGTCTATACGCATAATAAGGCAGTTTATTTTAATCGTAAGATCGTGGTAAATCTATAGTTGAAATACAGTTTGTTGGTAGTGAGGTTACAGTAACACGATAGAGTTGTCCTTCTTTGTGCGCTTGAGGTATTCTCTGGACTTTTCCGTGCGAATTTATGTTCTAAAAATAGCTGTCCCACGGATGTGATGAGAAATTCGAAATAAAATGTATAAAATAAAATGAATATTATTTGATAGATATTTTTCCAGGTGTCTCGATTGATATCTATTATTTTATACCCGGAATCGATATACAACATTCTGGGAAGAGAAAACCATGCATCATGGCTGATAACGTGGTCGAAAAATTAGACATACCCATATCTCGCCACTACATTCGCCACGTTAAACTTATGAGGTATATTTATGTTAATTCAAAACCCCCACAGCAGCGCTGCAGCTGCCACAGCGCTACATTGAAATAAAATGGTACGCGATATGGGTGAAACATGCTTAGTTTCTATCTGTTAAAAATCTAAGTCAGAGAGTGGTTTTAAACTCCTTCAAAGTACAGCTGCAACCGCTACTGCGCTACATTAAAAAACAATTGGACACGATATTTGTAAAACATGCTTCATTTCTACCTGTTAAAAATCTAAGTAAAAAGTGGACCTCAACCTCCCCCCCAAAGCACTGCTGCAACCGCTACAGCGCTACATTAAACAAGACAGTCAATGACTGTGGGGTCGCTCACCAGACTGCAAATACTGATAAGACTGGGACTCTGGAGACCACAACAGTCAGAACTTTTCATAATCACTTTAAAAGTAGTAGATCTAAACAGAATATGTGGCTAGAGAGACTTAACGTATGTAGATTGGTGAAAATCCACCTTGAAATTACCAACTGTATACACTACTGATCACCACCCCCCTTTCCTCCAGCTCCACAAGTCCCCTCCCAACCGGGCTCCAGACTCCCAAGTCTTAGGTTGGAATTTCACAACCGACACCTCAAACTTTCTTAATTGTTGGAAATTTCCAATCTCAAAAGCACCTTTTTATAAAACCATTTAGACATGTTTGAAGCCCAATTATCCATGGACCCAAAACACCATACATGTATGTCAGATTAATCAGTCAGGTGGTTCCAAGGTAGATGTTTTAATGAATTTGGTATTTCAATGATTTTATTAGACACAAAAGTGTTAACTCCCCATAGCCCCAAGGTAATTTCATACCAAATATAGGCAACATTAGTTGGAAATTTCATATAAGCAAAATAGGCCATTTGATTCTTGCATAGAAGACATATCATGACTTACTGTGGAGAGAAAGAGTAATGTATGTGGCCTTGCACCTACTTGACCTGGTGACCCTGATTGAACAAATCTGAATCACAATCACCAATGGAGCAAGCCTGGAAATAGCGTGTCTGTTCCAACATTGACTGCCTGGGCTCAAGCAACACAATGTATTATACAATCAAGCCTTGAAATAGTGTGATAGCGTGTCTGTCATTTGCAGAATGAGGTCCCCAGAGGGTGAATTTAGTGACGCTATCCCGCACAGCGGGCTAGCATCACTAAATTCACCCTCTGGGGACCTCATTCTGCTAAGGCCCTCAACTGCTATGGCAGACTTAGGATAAGATTGAAGTTCCCCAGTTGAAGTTGGTGATGTTCACCCATTGGGCACCTCAATTATGAACTTTATCTTCTGCAAATTAGGGGATATAGAAAATTCCTAGAAGGGAAATGTAACTAACAACAATGTTAATTTGATACTATAGATACTTCCCAGAAAATGAGGCCTAAGCAGAATGAGGTATCCAGAGGGTTAATTTGGTTATGCTAGCCCGCTATGCGGGTTGGCATAACTAAATTCACCCTCTAGGGACCTCATTCTGCAAATGACAGGCACACTAAACTCAGACTTGAACTTAGCAGGGATCACATATATATAATTATAATAACAGCATGCCAACCACTTTTCTTTTCTCCACATCACTAAATTCACATTCTGGGGACCTCGTTCTGCAAATGACAGGCAAGCTATTTGCCCTGTTGAAAGATTTGAACAATACATGATAGATTGTTGTAATTGGGAATTAATGACTTCTAGCAGATCTCCAGGGAATGTTTATAAAAATGTCAGATTTCACTTGACATGTGTAGGCATACCCAGCATACAGTTAGAGCCAGCATACAGTTAGAACCAAAGTAAATGCTTCTTATTTATGATTCTCTGTCAAGAATTTGAGTAAATTTTATTTCTGGGACCAGGGTGGCAGAAGCAGTGAACTTGAGTGAAGGGCCTGAAATGTAATGGCATTAGTTTTTCAATTTTCAAAAAATGTTAAACAATATATATATATAATTTACCATGGAGTTAAATACATTTTTTTTTTTTTTTAAATATTTTAATAAAAAAAACAATTCCAAATTTATTTTTTAATATTCTTTTATTTTTTAATATATAATTTCTTTTCTTTTCTTTTCTTTCTTTTTTTTTTGGTTAAAGAGTTAAATCTAAAAAAAAAATTGAGTTATGTCCCTGGCTCCGCCCACATTTGACCCAGTGACCTCTTCTGAACAAATCTGAACCCCAGTCACCCAAGGATCCTTCATACCAAATATGAACCAATTTGGCCTGATGGTATTTGAGAAGAAGATGTTTAAAAGAATTACTATGGAGGGAAAGAGTTATGGCCCTGGCTTCGCAGCTATTTGACCCAGTGACCTCATTTGAACAAATCTGAATGTGAGTTACCTAGGAAACATCCACACCAAATATGAACCCATTCGGTCTTACGGTTCGGGGGGAGAATATGAACCTTGACGGACGGACGGACTGTGCGACGGACGGACGGACGACGGACGAGGAGTGATGACTATAGCTTCGTCTCAGGTGAGATAAAAAGGGATGCGACATGGGTGAGACATGCTTCGTTTCTACCTGTATAAATCTGTCAAAAAGTGGACTCAAACCCCCCCCCCCCCCCCAAAGCACTGCTGCAGCCGCTACAGCGCTGTATTGGAACAAAATGGGACGCTATATTGGTGAAACATGATTCATTTCTACCTGTTAAAAATCTAAGTCAAAAATTGGATTCAAACCCCCCCCCCCCAAAGCACTGCTGCAACCAATACATCGCTACATTGAAAACAAATGGGACGTGATATGGTGAAACATGCTTCGTTTCTACCTGTTAAAAATCTAAGTCAAAAAGTGGATTTAAAACCCCCAAAGCACTGCTGCAACCGCTACAGCGCTACATTGAAAAATGAAGCATGTTTTACAAATATTGTCTCCCATTTTTTCCAATGCGCTGCTCTAGCATGCTTGGGGGGGGGGGGGGGTTGAATGCATCTTTTGACTTTTATTTTTAACAGGTAGAAATAAAGCATGTTTTACAGATATCGCGTCCCATTTTTTTTCAATGGACCATTGTAGCTGCTTCAGCAGTACTTTGGGGGGTTTCGAATCAACTTCTTGACTTAGATTTTTAACAGGTAGAAATGAAGCATGTTTTACAAATATCGAGACCCATTTTTTTCAATGCAGCGCTGAGCAGCGCTTTGGGAGGGGGGGGGGGGGTGGGGTGAATCCACTATTTGACTTAGATTTTTAATAGATAGAAATGAAGCATGTTTTACAAATATCGCGACCCATTTTTATCAAAGCAGCACTTTAGCGGCTGCAGCAGTGCTTTGGGAGGGTTTGAATCCACTTTTATACTTAGATTTTTAACAGGTATACAAATGAAGCATGTTTTAAAGATATCGCGACCCATTTTATTTTCAATGCAGCGCTGTAGCGGCTGCAGCGGTACTTGGGGGGGGGGGTGAATCCACTTTTTTACTCAGATTTTTAACAGATAGAAATGAAGCATGTTTCCCCAATATCTCGTCCCATTTTGTTTTCAATGCAGCAGTATAGCGGCTGCAGCAGTGCATTTGGGGGTTTTAAATCCACTTTTTGACTTAGAATTTTAACAGGTAGAAATGAAGCATATTTTACAAATATAGCGACCCATTTTAATTTCAATGCAGCGCTGTAGCGACTGCAGCAGTGCTTTGTGGGGGGTTTGAATCCACTTTTTGACTTAGATTTTTAACAGGTAGAAATGAAGCATGTTTACATATATTAACTCGTTTGGGACGTGATTCTTTTGAGAAAACATTACTCACAGACGAGATTGTTTACAGAAATGCTTACTTTTATATAATTTTATAGCAATTTATGCGTTTATTCAATGTTGGGTCAGACCATTTGCCATGGCAGAATTCTCCGCGTGACAACTCATAATATATGGGTGTGCATCTGTAGTCTATAAATCTTCTAGGAATTTTGGGTAGATACCACCAAATTGCGACCGGTTGCCATAGCAACATATTTTCGGAAATCTATGATTTTGGGGGCTGTAATTTCTCTATATGACGATATGTTTGCGATATTTTGAATCAAATATAAATGGTTTCCAAGTTAAATGATCCAGGAATATTTTGCCAACATCTAGAACTAACCTTTCTCGAAAATCACCCATCACCGACAGAGGGCGCCATTCAAAATGGCCACCAAACCCCCGTTTTCTAACGTTAAAATGCTTACTTTTATATCATTTTATAGCAATGTATGCGTTAATTTAATGCTGGCCAGACTATTTGTCATGACATAATTCTCCACGTGACAACTCATAATATATGGGTGATCATCCGTGGTCTATAAATCTTCCAAAATTTTTGGGTAGATACATGTACCACCAACTTGCGACCGGTTGACATGGCAACCGTTTTTCGGAAAATTATGCGTTTGGGGGCTGTAATTTCGTATACGAGATGTCTGCATGCGACATTTTGAATCAAATGTAATTAATTTCCAAAAAATATGATCCAGGAATATACTTAAATTGCTCCCGCTTCTATTTCCTTCCGCTGAAGGAGTCAAGATTCACCTGCCATGGTGATTACCAACCGAAAACTTGTCTACGCGTCTACGGCTTAGGCTACTGGGCGCCGACATTTTGGAACAATGACGTCACGAATCACGTCACGCGACCCCCACGTGACGCCAAAATTAGGTTACATCTTCCTGGACCCCTCACTGAGTGATCGGCCTATATTGAATACATGCTACTATGCTCAAAACATTTAATTATAAAAGATTCATGCGATGATAACAAGTGCATGAAGTGGGAAACGGATATATCCGTTTCCCGTCCTGTAGGTAATGTTTTGGGAAACGGATATATCCGTTTCCCGTCCTAAACGAGTTAATTGCGTCCCATTTTTTTTCAATGCAGCGCTGTAGCGGCTGCAGAAGTGCTTTGATGGGTTTTGAATCCACTTTTTGACTTTGATTTGTATTAATAACTTGCAGAACATATTAGATTCAATCTTCGGCTGTAAACTTTTTTCAAATCTGATTTCTTGTAGCGATGCAGCAGGGGAAAAATGGATATGCCTAGTTTTTTTACCACGTTTCTCAGAGTTTCTTGCCATATCTATTAAAATTATATGCGAAATATCTCCAATTGTTTATTTTTTTCAAGGAGTCACACAACGGCCTTTACAGAAAGATCTGGAGTAAAATATCCGCGAGCGGTGTATATGCCAGAGATATCGATGATGCTGTGGGTTTAGTTCGAACAGGGAGATATGCTTTCATGGTAGACAGGTCTGTACTGGACTACATATTGTTGAATGATTGTGACAGTTTTATCGTAGCGGATGAGACTTTCAACACTGCGGGATTAGCTTATGTTGTTCCAGAGAAAGCGTCATTCAAAACTGCTTTCGATCACAAGTGAGTATGTGTGTAATGGACAGGTTTCGATTGTATAACTTCTAACTTCAAACTAAAACGTGTGTTCCTGAAATAAAATATGTAATACAAAAGTATATGTTTTTCTTCTGATATTCAGTATGTTTATTGATTCTGCCCTTTGTCTGTATGATTGGTCATTTTCAATTGTGCATTTTTTGCAGAGTGGTGATAACGGTTTTAGTAGAGTCGCTTATGTCAGATTTTGGGCTCCCGTGGGAAATGCATGAACAAATATAGAGACCATGTTCATGAGCCAATACATGGTCTCTACTTCAGAAAAAAATTTGTTAGACCCCCTGGGGTCGCGACTGGGTGGTCTGATGACGTCACAAAGATGGCCGCCATGCTCATTTTTTTAAGTTTGCCATTGTTAGATTTTATGATAAAAATATAATTTTGATATAAAATAAATGACAATCCTTTTGTACCGTGTATGGTGTGACGCCATGTTATATTTTTATATAAAAATTTGTCCTCTCGATCAAAGATGGCCGCCAAAATGGCGATCGGAAGTGGGAAATTTATGATTGTCCATACATGTCGCCTACATCATTTCCGATTGTATCGAACTGGTGACGATTAGGGAATATACTTCTCTTCAATCTTGATAACAACTCACTTAGGCATCATATTAGTTGATTTCTTGAATCATAACCTTGATTGTCTTCTCAAAATGCGATGATTTAAAGGAATTGGTATGAATTTCGCCAAAATATACTTTTTTATTTTCTAACTATATCCTTATAGAAATTTAGAAATAATCGATGATGGAAATGGGTATGATCATTACATAAGGTATTTACTTCTAACTAGATCCAGAAACTGTCAACTTAATCCAAGATGGCTTCCAAGATGGCGGCCAAAATACGATAATACGCAAATTTTACCCTTTTTCATCCAATTACGTTTCTGTCATGTAGAAGGTGAATGTAGTATACTAATTTGCTTCTTCCAATTAAATATTCGCCATGCTACGGCACATTCATAGTAGTTCTCTTTCCGCAATGACTCAATGTGCGAGTTCATATGACAATTATTTTCCAAATGAGCATCGTGAAAATTCGCCAAACTTATATTTGCACACGTCAACTAACATGTCCACAACAGGAGAACGATATCTCGTTGTTAGATATACAAGAAAACTAAGATGCATGCATCAGGTCGGCCGTGAACTATCTACCATAGAATTGTTGTAGCTATCGATTATACATTTTGGAACACCTGTCTGTATGTATGTGTGTATGCATGAATGCATCTGTGTATGTGTTATAGACTCTAACACTGCTCGACTGATCCGACTCGGATTTGGTATTTAACGTGTCAACTTGACCTCGCTCATAGGCATGTTTCTGGACCTTGACCGATCCGACTAAAAATTTGTGTGTAGGACTACTTCGATCCCGGGAGCAATATGGACAGGTCCAATTTCACGTGGGACCATGTTCTCGAACGTGCTGATGTAGGCATGTTTCTGGACTATTTGGACGGGTCAAATCTTGATCCCGACCTGACTTTGACATTCAAAAAGATCAATTCAAGGTCAAATCTGGTAAAACGGAAGTATTTCAACGAAATATAATACCTACTGTTACTTTTGTCACAGGAGTGTTTCGGGTGGGTCAAATTATGACCCTGACCTGATCTTGACATTCAAAATTGTCAATTCAAGGTCAAATCGGGTAAAGCCGGGCGGATTTCGACGGGTACTTTTGTCGTGACTTTTGTCCGGGGAGTGTTTTGGACGGATCAAATCGTGACCCGACATGACGTTCACCTTTAAAATGGTCAATTCAAGGTTAAATCGCGCAATTCTCCGAAAATCAGAGGGGAAGATCCCGGACGAAGTAGAGTCCACCAGCTACTATTATATATTTCTAGATTTAGTTACAAACTAAATACCTGTATATTGTACAAAGAAATGTTTGACAAATATATCTGTATCAATATTACCATACGGGTCATTAAAATAGATACGACGAAACAAATTTTGAAGGGTGCATGGTATCAGGTAAATTTTTATATTTCAAATGATGACAGGAATGCGGAAAGTTGAAGTACCTACGTAATACTGGCTATCCGAATGAAGAGATATACATGTATATAAAAACCAAAATAGAAGATGACTGCTGGCGACAATGTTTTCCAAAAAAATTCAAAGCATTCGATAGCTCCCATCTAGTTGTCAGCCCGAAGATCAATATAAAGTGTGGTGACTATCAGATGAGGGATATGACTGTACAGTTGCTAAACAATTCAGTCACGCAAAAGAGGATCAAACAGTAAGATACCAAATTGCTGCCTGTGGTAATGTTTTTTAACGAAATTCGGGAAAATTAGATTACTCTCACCCTGGTTATCCAGAAGATCATTGCGGAATCTGGTGACGATCGGACAAGGGGTGTCGTCTGTAGGATCAACCAAATTATTTAGCCATAAAAATAGTAAAATTCAAGATCACCGCTGGCAGTGATGTCTTCACAAGGACAGCTTGAGAACAAAACATGGCTCACATCTAGCGGTGACCCAAACTATCCACATGAGAAAAAGTTCTCCAATAAAAGCTGGCTGCAGGGTGCGCCAATTGATTCAAATTCGAAATTTAACAGGGTGTACTGGTTGTGGCCATGTTTTCCCCGCAAATTTGATAGACTGATGGACAAAACCACTGAATCCGTTGAATCAATATACATGTATACATGGATTAATTTATATGCATTGTTATACACAGTATTGGTATATAAAGGTACTGAAAATAACAATATTACTAGTATACACAAAATAAACCATATATCATGGCTATGGGTTCTAATATCCGAATATGACAGCTGATAACTTGGTGTGAATTGAAGAGTGGTGGTGTCTCAAGCATATCTAACCATCCACGTTAGAAACATGCCATTAAATGTCATAAGTATAATCTAGCTTGAGGACAGAAGTTTTCCAAAAAAAAACCCTTAATTCAACCAGGTCCTCGCGCGATGTATGGTCGATCACATGATGATCTAGGGGGGATTAGAATTGTTGTATAAAAACAGCACTGCATGTAAATATAAAATAAAATAGTGCTACATCTTATTACAGATTATTGCCATATATAATCAGTGACTATACAGACAGTCTGACAAAATAAAGTTTCAGTGACACTCTATCCGAAGAGGGGAATAATTCCATCTGTTACAGTCAATGGAGCAATTATGAATCTGGAAAGGTGAAATTTCTAAGTAATACTAGATATCGACATGACGCGATAACATATAACGTAAATGCAATATGGCCGCTGGCGACCATTTTTTCCTATAAAATTAAAAAAATATTTGATAGCTCTCATCTGATAGATGAATATCAAGATAAATATGAAGTTTAGTGATGATCGGATGAGTGAAGTGGACTGTGCTAAACGGTTTAGTAATGCTTAAAAAGATTTTTACCTTAATATTTTTATGTTCACTTTATAAACTTCACTGAGTCATCTTTGTCATGTATTGAGTTTGATATCTTTTGTTAACAGTTTATAAATCATGTATGTCTCATGTTTTTATTTTAATTTATGTGTTTATTATCATTAAATAAAGTTGCATTCCTTAAAAAGATTCTTACCTCAATGTTTTTATGTTCACTTTATAAACTCCACTGAGTCATCTTTGTCATATATTGAATTTGATATCTTTTGTTAACAGTTTATAAATTATGTATGTCTCGTGTTCGTTATTATATTATATACACTTTATAGTGTGTTTCAGAACGAAAACAAAATGAACAAAATGAACAAATTTGTAAATTTAAAAACAATTCAAACGTTGTTGTATTCCATGTCCCAGCCCGGACATATACACCAAATTTCAATAATATTCATTGAGAAACAACGGACCAAACGCCATATAACACCCCGTATGCATCTTTTATTCCGAGTTGGCCTTTTATTCCGAGTTGGCACGCGCCATTGGAGCGAGTTAGCCCTGGGGCGAGTACGCCGATTCCGACACCTTTTCTATTTGCAGCAGGTTAAGTTTACGCGTAATTTAATTTACAAAGTTCCCCAATTGGTATCGTAAATAGAGCGACCTTATTTGACAGAGAATGCCTCTGTTATTGATTATAAAGTTGCTATACATTAAAAACGACAATTCACATGCTCGTTCAAGCGCAGTAGTCTATTTTCCCCATGTTAAAGGACATCCACAAATAATAAATAACGCTAACTTACTGCCGAATGTTTTACACGACAACTGTTAACATATTTGGGCTGAATTCATCTGACGCGGTATTATTCCTCAAAATAAACAACAAAACCATCGTTACTTGGAAATGTAGTTTGGGCTAACATTTACATAAATCCTCCATATCATTATTCCGACACACACGTCAGATGAAAAACTCACATGAAGTAACCGGCCAAATTGGCCGAAATGAATGAATGTACTCCGATTTAGTTTATCCGGAGTTATTAATATCTCATTGTAATCGAGATGGCCGCCAATGTGGCGGAAATGGCGAAATTTGACATTAAAATAGATATATTTCCGAAATATATCACAGCGTGCAAGAAAGGTACATACGCATATCATTATCATACATGGGCTTTCGGTGAGAAATATATAAAACTGAAATATATGTTCAAGCACGTTAAGTATATGGACTTGTGCCAAACTCAATTATGATATTATATAAATAATTTAATAGAGACCTACGTGGTATGTGGATATAATAGTGAAGTTTCCAACTTCAGGCGATGTCAGCTACCGATGATCAAATCATGCATGTGATCGCCATACGTTCTTGCATATCGATAACGATTGAGTTTATCTACTCGTATACTAAAGGGTATAGCGACGGACTCAATCAGATTACTGTATATAGCTAACAGTAGCTGGCTTTTGAAGCCTGAAATTGAATATATAAACCAGGAGATCGCCCGAGGCATTGTTAAGATATTCTAGCTATACTTTATTATTTTTCATTTCACCATGATACATGTATACCGCCGGTATAGTCTTGGTAGATGAACGAGGTTGGATAGTCTGTCGAAGTTACACGGACGTTTTCTGACATAATATCCATAAAAGTCTTCGTAAAATCAATCCTTGTATGGGTACTCTTGGCGATTGGAATGGAAAATCGACACAAAATGATCAGAAACCCCATTCTACCATTCTGGCAAACATATTTGTAGGCAGAAATGTTGATGATTGCCTCATGCTTAGACTGCTTCTTGTTACCAGTTCATACTAAGTACCGCTACATTTCCACACGTGCATTACTATGACGACCAAGATGGGATCTTGACAAATTTGAACAAGAACTCAACCAATATATTTACTTGTATTACAGCGATATTAGCATATTTATGTATCACTACAATGACTACATGTATGTACAAATGTATATAATTAGTTTGTTTCATATACAAGTAGCGCTAATGTGTATCTGGACCATAATACTATAGTTAGGTGGGGTGAATATAAAATGATTCCCGGAAATTACTCACATAAGGATGCACAGTTGATGTCGAATCCGGTCCACGATTAAACGTATACTAATATGTTTTGTATTATTCATGGAATAAATACTGTTTGAACTAAAGTCTATCTGATCAAACTGGATTTATTTTCACGTGAACATGTATGTAGCTCTGCGTACCATAGCCTCACCATGACCGTGTTCTGCTGAAGTTAATCTATATATGCCACTTGGTTGGAGGATTATCAAGATGCATGAATGCAGCATGATATATACAATTTATGGGATATAGCCAGACTGATCTGATAACTCCTAGTCGAATAGAATTGGAACAGTTTGAGTCAATAGAATATATATGGATCGGCCTATATAATATGATCTGAAAGATGCCATTATTATATTGAACCATGGTCACCTCCGTAGTTACGCGTGCTAATTCAACTTTTCCTTCATTTCCACATTTCCTTTGGTTCATGATAACGTTATAACCAGAATCAACATGGCACGTCATGAGCTGTTATTAACTCCAAATATTACTTCACATTATGTTGTAAGAAGTTAGTGGACTGCGTTGCCCCATAATGTCATTCAGTATTAAGAACCTGGATTCCAGAGTACATTGGACATAATAAATCAAACTGATGACATGAGACCGGAAGACCCATCACTACCAATGGACGTTTCACTCGTTTCCCACCGTGTGGTCGTACAGTTTGTCAAAACGCGGGAATTAGTATCATAATAAGTATCGCCTGTCTATTTTTGGCTCGCATCTATTGCGCTTACCATTCACATTCTTTCGTCATCTAAGCTGCATGGTTGTATATGCAAAGCAGTTGCGCAGTCCCTGTTGATTTCGATAAACTTCAAAATAACCGCTAATCAAGTGCGACCGACAGCACAGTCATAACCATTGCCCATAACCACTTTCCTATTAAACTGATGTACAAACGTAATGCATTGTCTCGCTAAACTTTTCACATGCCTAAATCATAGAAATCAATATGGGATATTAGTTTTCTGTATACTATCAATGGTCCATACGGGCCTACCGTGTTCATGCCAAGCCACCTTTCGTATATTGGGCGAATCACTTTGTGTGGCTACCACCAATTAACTGAACACGAAGCCAAGAACCAAACATTCCACTTCGCCCATTTGTGGGGGTCTAGCCTGGTGTATGGTAATGTTCATTTCAACAGAATAACATGTCCTGTGGGGTCAATAACTTCTATTAACTTTTCAAAACTCCACATTTGCAATGAAAGTGGTTGGACTACTTTGGTGAAAACAATCATCCAGATTTCAGAACCTGGTATTCACAATATATCACTTTAATCTTGACACGGGACACTACCGCTTATACGGATATATTACCCACCTATGGGTGTCTATTCTATTTTGATCTGTCGTGGTTATCAATACGATTGAAACCTGCTAAGTTCAGCTAAACGAGGTTCAAATGGTGTTGCCATGCAAATTTAATTAAAGGTTTCAGCGCAACCAACAGTGAGACAAGCAGGCAAAATGACAGCCATAGCATTAATTCTACTATTGTTTGTGTTTTATAAACAAGGATGTGTTGTTTCTTGCTATAGCTGAGAAGTACAATCCAACTTCATAGCTATCAAAATAAAAAATTACGTATTGCTACCTGCTATGATACACTATATGCATTTTCTACCGATATGTCACGACAACATTAACGATTAACTGCATCATCAATTACCATATTTGATATGGTAACCACCAATACTTCTCACTTAGTACTTTGGCTTAGGGTATAGCACAGAAGTCTAGACATTGGAATAGTAACACCTGCCCATCCCAAGCTAAGATGGCGGTATAAGATACTTTCTAATTTCACATAGTGAGTTGGATTTTCTCTTTAACACCCTCCTCTCTTAATATCAGGAAATTTGAAGAAATGCCGCGTATGCCGTATAGGACATCGCTAATGTGTATAAGAAATTAAAGCTATGCGCATTTACTTAAAAGTAGCCGATTAACCTAATTCCCCATGATGGAATGCCAGGGCAACATTTGGTGATGTACCATAACGAACACTGACTTTTATATTTTGACTGCCATTTTGGTAGCCATCTTGGATGAAATTGAACAGTTTTGTTGAAGTTTGATAATAATTTCGTATGTGGCACGAATACTTCTTTCCCATCACTGAATGCCGCTCATTTCTTTAAATATATTGCTACAATATCGGAATTAATTTTTGACAAGATGCTATAATTCGATTGTCTAAAGTGGATTTTTGATAGATCGAACATGTTTTGTACAATACAATTGGTCACCACATTGCTGAAGCAATAATTATAAACAGAATTGTCACAATTCGCAGTCGATACCAAACTGAAGGTCATTTACATGAGATTCTTGAAAATCGCTAAATTGTTGATTTTTTAGTGCCATTTTGGCAGCCATCTTTGACTGGAATAATTTTTCCCGTGAAATTGGGTACTGTACTTCGAGAACTACTATTGATGATTTGCCCTACTGAAAAAAGAATGTATAACAATTAAGAAATATTCGCTGAATTCGTCAGTTCTTATGACAACCCAACATCTGAACTGAACTGACAATGACGTCATCTTTGTGACGTCATAATTCTCTCCAGTCGCGGACCCATGAAGTCTAACAAACTTTTTCCGACAAAGTAAGTGATACCCTATCATAATATCATAGTCACTACATTTGTTCAAAAAATTCCCACGAAAGTACATAAGCGACTCTACTATTTGTACCGACTAGAACTTAAACATTACCTATTCAAGGTATACCAATGCTCCTCCAACAAATTAGTTATTTCATGTATTGAAAGCCTCAACATTACTTTTTATTTATGGGGAGGGCTATTTATTAATTATGCGTAACATAATTTGATTTATACACTAAATCATTAGACATTTGAAGTATTTTGATTGCATTTAAGGGTAAGTATTTAATCTCAAATTTTGAGATGAGATTAAGGACACTATCCCATTTTATTCCAAGCTTTTTCTCAATTGAAGCATTTATTTTGATTGCATGCTTTTCAACTTGATATTTCTTTGTAAGAAATTGAATTGCTGCTTCAACATTTAAATTATTATTGCTGATTTGCTGCATCTTTGTTACATATATGTAATGTTTAATCAGCAATAGCAGATTATAGGAGGTTATTTAATGTTAACGAATTATTTTCTGTATTACTTACTCCAAATAGTAATAGTAATAGTATCTCTTCTGTTTTATAAGTTAAACACATTTTGCCTCTTTTAATTGTGAAAAATTTCCCCATATGTTTTTAACTTTTGGACATGAAACTAACAAACTGGATTGCAATGTCGTACTTGTTGTGGTTTGAAAATTTCTCTTGTATATTGCTCTCCAGTATCCCATTGTTTATTCCAAATTCAGTTTATAACGCCACCCAATTTGTGAATAAACTTCCAGTACAGGAATTTATTTAGTTGCTTCTCGCGCATTATATGACGCACTAGTTCAGTTCTTTGAATGTCAGTACTGTTACATTTTGAACATTTTATTGCTTTTTGTCCACGCAGAGGGTATAGCTGATACTACTCCTTGGCGAGTCAAGTAGTTAACTTTTAATCCATATCATTAACCATTTCTACTGTATTTTTGAAGTAGCCATCTTCTCTGTGAGCGTCATTTATGAACAGGCTAAGTCACCTAAATCATGCAATCTCGAGCTGGGACATTCCCCTATACTGTGAAATACATTATCAAGGAACAGGTATTAACTGGGAAATATGTACATGCATTGTGTTTTCTATGTTATAAACTTCCATGTCAGAACATCAACACGTTTCCAGGAATTGAACTGGTGGCGTATGCATGGTCTTTGCAAGCGTAGCCAGAGTAGCGATTCATGATAAGATCTACCGAACGTTTTCGTGAGATTTAAGTTATATATATATATATATATATATATATATATATATTTAGCCCCCCCCCCCCCTTTACTGTCCCGGGAATGTGATAAGAAATTATAAATATAATTGATATTAAAGGCCCATTTAATTTTCAAGTCACCGATTATTTGTGTAGTGCCTTGATATACGGTTTCAACTAATAACAATATATGCCATAAACTATGATTAAAATACTATAATTCATCACCATTTGAAACGTCTCTGTCTCAGAAGATGCCTATAGAGAAATAGAGAACAGCTGAAATCATTGAAAGATTCCCCGGGCTCCCAGAATGCAACAGCATTCAAACTAAAAATGTATTTTCAATGGAAGGAGAATAACTCTATATCTTATGAGATAGAGTTATTTCCCTTTCATTGAAAATAATATAACTTGAACACCGAACACAAGTCGGTATCTGAACAAAAACAACATGCTCACAGTTTATTACACCTAATAAGTTGACAAATACAATGTTTTGTAGCTTCCTCTTTCAAATTGTATATAATATGGCATATAGTTTATATACACCTGTCTGGAAAATGCACATGTCTATTAATAATTTGTAATATAACTTTTTGTTGTTTAGAATTTCTTATCTCACCCGCGGGACAGTTTTATAATAGGGGCTCTTTTTTTAAGCGAAAAAGTCCAGATCACACCTAATGCATACCAAGAAGGACAACTCTATCTTGTTAGTAGCTTCAATCGCGGCCAATTGTATTGTAACTGTTGATTTACCACGATATAAATAAACTACTTAATTGTGCCTTTATAGACAAATAATATACCAAATCTTCAGTTTTATCTGTATTTTATTAAAAAAAAAAATAGCCATAGTCTTGGAATCGGGATTTATAAAAAAGTATGTTGTTGTAATTGGGGCGGAAGAGATAGACCATCTTTAATTGATAGACGCTTTTTCCTGGCATGTGTCCCCGATTGATATCTACATGTATTATTGTATACCCCGGAATGTATATATAACTTGATAGTAAGAGATACACAATAATTCCTTAATTAATAATCTATATTGACAGTGTGGCTATGCTGCAAGAGTCCGGCTTGATGGAGAAATGGAGGGAAAGGTGGTGGCCGATGTCCAGATGCGAACATAAAAAGACAACGACATCGGTGGAACCGCTGGATCTTAACCAGCTGGCCGGACCATTTATTATTTACCTATCTATAACTGTCATTTCAATTCTATGTTTGGTTTTGGAAATGATCAGATTAGTGATCAGATGCCGGAGAAGCAGAGTTTTCCGCCCAGAAAAGTATACAAGACCTGACGTCACATACACACACTCTGGTTCAATTTGTGTGCACGATTGCAGTTAAGAAAGTTATGAGTTGTGAGCAATATTATTATAAAGTTATGAGGAGTAGTGAGCAATATTATTATAAAGTTATGAGGAGTAGTGAGCAATATTATTATAACGTTATGAGGAGTAGTGAGCAATATTATTATAAAGTTATGAGGATTAGTGAGCAATATTATTATAAAGTTATGAGGAGTAGTGAGCAATATTATTATAAAGTTATGAGTAGTGAGCAATATTATTATAAAGTTATGAGGAGTAGTGAGCAATATTATTATAAAGTTATGAGTAGTGAGCAATATTATTATAAAGTTATGAGGAGTAGTGAGCAATATTATTATAAAGTTATGAGGAGTAGTGAGCAATATTATTATAAAGTTATGAGGAGTAGTGAGCAATAGTATTATTACCATCACCATAAAGTTATTACTAGATAATACCATGAATCTTTACTCTGGTTAACTCCTGTAGGGATCATATTACACCAGTACAAAACCTGGCAGGGAACTTTATAATGTCGAAAAAATTACCCCGGGAATATATTCCTTGATAATGTATTTCGCTGTATGTGAAGGTCCCAACTCGAAATTGCAAACTTTTCTGTGACTTTTGTGAGCCGATATCGCAATAAACATTGAATTATTTACCCAGTAGGAATTCCACAATTGTAAGAGATGCTAAGCCAAATCGCTCACAAATTCACTTAAAATGTGAAATTTCGAGTTGGGACATAACTAAGAAACAGATAATAACTAAGAAATATATTCCCCGTGTTATTTTTATTATTTGTTCAACTTTATATGGTTCCCAGTCAAAACTTCAAAAAGTTCCCAGGTTTTGTACTGGTGGAATATAATCTCTACGGGCGTTAGCCAGAGTAGAGATTCATGGCATGATCTACGTTCTTACTTGCACTATATGAATGTCAGTATATTGCCTTGTTTCTCAAAATATTGGAATACAAAGTGTCAATGACTATGAATCTCAACTTGGAGAGGGGCTATTGTCAAAATGTAATGTAACAGTTAATGGAGCGATATGGAATGCATAAAGTTGGTATGTTTATGAAATACTAAACACCCAACGGATTTAGTCATACAAAGAGTAATATCCAAGATGGCCACTGGCAGCCAAGTTTTTAAACAAAATTCGGGGGAGTGGTAAGCTCCCATCCAGAGGGCTCTCCGAAGATCTATATGAAGTTTGGTGATGCTCGAATGAGAGATGTTACCTGTAGGGTGTACTAAAGGATTTAGTAATACAAAGTGCAAAATCCAAGATGGCCGCTGGCAGCCATGTTTATTAACAGTATACGGAAATAACGATAAGCTCTCATCTAGAGATAACCCAGAGGTTCCACATGAAGTTTGTTGATGATCGGGTGAGGGATGTGGCCTGTAGTATGGTCTGCCAAAGTATATAGTGAAGATAAGAGTAAAGTCCAAATTGGCTGCCGGTGGCCAGGTTTTCATCGAAAATCAGAAAAATGGTAAAATTTCATCTAGAGATAACACCGATGATCCATATGAGTGACCTGATGGATGTGGCCTGTATGTTGTGCATGCTAGTGGATTCAAAACTGAAATCAAAGATGGTCGCTGGCGGCCATGCTTTTAAACGAAATTCGGAAAAAAAATGGTAAGCTCCCACCTAGAGGTCACCTCGATGATCAATATGAAGTTCGGTGACGATCGGATGAGGAATGTGTCCTGTAGGGCGTGCTACACGTAAATTGTTGACGACCACCCATGGCAATAGCTCAAACTTGACTTCGTTAAAGCCACATGGCGGTTTGTGTTCCAAAATACAAATAATATTATTCGCTTTTGAGTTTTTCTCAGTATCGAAATAGATCGATAAATATCGCCCATGCGCACTTGACACGGGGTAGCTATTGTTTTATGTATTCCGCTGTCTCCGTATCGTGTACATTAGCTGGGATAATACAGTTTACAAACGACCAGAAGTATTACCTGAACATTTCCCTCCTATGAATATGAATAATTCTGATCTTGAATTATCTGTTTTGTTCTGCCTGCTGTCTGTTTTTATTACCCGAACATACCTCCCAATAAAAAAATTCCAATGTATATATAAGGTGGAAGGAACAACTTATGGATTCATCACACATGACAAACCTTCGACCTTCGAAGGAACAAAGTTTATTTTCAATTCAAACACGTGCTTCCCAGACGACAACCAAGACAATTAAGACAAAACCTGGTCTCATAAAACGGAGACATTTACCAATCGCTCCCTCTCACACATAGTCAGTCACATCACTAATAGTCTGGTCGATAAACTCAAATTTTAGGGTCAACCTAGAATAAATTCGAACTATGTTGTTTTATATATCATTTTGAAGAGGAATATATCCTCTATAACATATCCAAAATCGGCTAAAATCCGCTTTGAGCATTTTCTGTAATTCAAGATGGTGTCCAATATGGCTGCCATTTTCCGTTAAGTCAGTTTGTTGTAATTTGTCACATGTATACATATGTATACATATTTGTAAAGCTAAGACATAACGCCACCTTTTTATGTCAAAATTGGAACTCACCGCCCAAGATGGTAGCCAAAATGGCGACCGAAAGTAGAAAATGTTACGTTTTTTTTACTGATATCTTTAAGATAAGTTTCTGCTGTTTGGAACTGGTTGAGAATTGTGACTTTATGTTGCATTTATCATCTTAACTGGCTATTGGGGAAATAAAATATGCCATCAGTGGGGTCCCCACCCCATCCCATCATTCAAAAATCGAGTTTACAGAACGCGGTATAACATTTCACCAAAAACAAATCACCATTGGGATTATAGTCATATTTCATCAAGAAATTGGAAGGGCTGTACAATGTAAGTGGTGCATTCTATTTCTTATAGATATTACGACTCAAATGTATCAAAATTGTCATTTTGGCTCAGAATGGCTGCCAAAATGGCGGCCAAAATATGAAAAAATGGTAAATATTGCACCAGCGTGCCGTGCAACCGTTTATAAGTTGTGGTTGTTGAATAAATGTGACTATTCTGTCTTATATACATTGAATACTAACATTTCTGATGCACCTTGATTAATTTTTACTATTTCAACCACTGAAATTACCAGAATCATGGGATTTTTTGATCAAAATCAGCAAAATAATTGTCAAGTAAAATGGAACTATCTTTGGTATCAAATATGCTTTTTATGTCGGTCTATCTTAAATGTTTGACACTGAGGTGTTTTAGACAAAATTACTCAAGATGGCTTGCAAAATGGCAACCAAATTTGGTAAAAAGTTGATTTGTCACATTTATTCAGAACATTCTTTAGAAGCTGTTCTTAGCTATTAAACATGCTACTGAATCAATTGACAATTAAATGCTATATTCTGCTTGTCCCAGTACATTATGAGGCATGACAAATCATTTTAAGAGATGCAGTATGGAGTTTTGCCGCAAACTTCTTTTAGGATTATGTCTGTTTTTGAACGGAAATGGGCAGAACGTTGAAACGGAAATGAGAGGGATCCTATTATGTGGCTACTCTGGCCCATTAGCAAAACAATTTATTAACTTATAAACTATTGTCATGAAAACGCAAGGTGGAGATACTCTGATATTATCTCTCTATCGTTAACATACCCTTGAGTTATAACGATAGGAAATCGATAGTCACCCAAAGGTACACCAGTGCAGCTCACACATGACCATGCAGTCCCTCCATATATACACGAACACCACATAAATGAACATATGGCACTCGCTTTATACACATACACCTCACCCACTACTATGCAGACACACATTGGTATGCACATACACCCAACACATGGCCATATAGCCGTGAGTAAACATGCAGGCACACCAGGTATACTCCTACACCTAACCCATGACCATATATTCACGACATGTATACATATTCACAACCTATTCGTCTCACCAATGGCAATACAGTCACTCCATGTATATGTATATATTTGCCACATAGTCATTATCGGTATATATTTGCGCCACATTCATTGCCATACATCACTTCTTGTATACATATTTGCCTCACCACTGGCACTCCCTACTTACATATTGGCCACATCATGGCCATATTGCCACTCAAGATATACGAGGGCTCGCATCTTGCAGGTAATTAGTCAAAACGTAATGTGACATTTGTTTAGTATGGCACATAGTCAGCGATATGCAACTGATGATGATATTATCCAAACATTTTGGCATCTTTTCAACTCATTGGGAGTATTTCCAAAAATGTCTAAACTCTACTTTTTGTGGGTACGTTCTAAAACATATCAAAATTCCATTAAACTGCTCCAGGACCCAGCTTCCACCTCGACATTCATGTCATTAAACGGGAATCAAATTGTCTGCGGTAAATTGGGACTTTGGTCCTTATATCTTTAGCCTCGAGTATTCTGTAATATGCCAAACAGACATCCTCCTCTTTCTTTTGACATCCATACATTTATGTACCACCTTCATTGTGTGGGGAAATTATATGACGGGTAGGATGTATGACAATATTTATTTCACTATACGTTTGTTGACAAACGGAAAGGCCTTATGGTCCGTCAGTCAGTGCTCCATTCTGACTTGTTATTGTCATTCCTGAGGACTAGGTGTGATTTTCGTTGACGCGGACATATGTGTCACTTTGTCAGACACCCACTTACATGTATCTGTTAGCCTGTTCTTACCTGTATTGGTTGGTTTTCTGTATTGGTTAACCCATGACAATAGTCACTCCAGGTGTATGTACCTCATCAATTACCATACAGTCCTGCTAGATATACCCATACCCCGCAGACATGGCTATTCGTACACTTCAGACTTGCAAATAAAGCTCAACCATTACAATTCAGCCACTCACTGTATTCGTACACAGCCCATCCATGAGCAGCATTTAGCTATCCACTGTATACCGGTACACACAAAAGAATGCCTGGTAAATTTGCGAGTGTGTGCACGTGTATATAGCACGCGATATGTACACAACATTATTATGGACTTGTGACTATGAATCTACGAGCTCTTTCCATCAATGTATCACATTATTATAATCAATACATTTGAAAAAATGATCAAGGAAATATGGGTTGATACAAAAATCGGACTTGGCACTGAAAGGGTTAAAAAGAGCGAAATGGCTGTTAAAGGCACGGATGGGTTGTATATGTTGTCATTTCGAGATAAGTTACCAGATTATAAATTTCCTCAAGAATATACTAAAAATATACTATAATGATAGTATGAATACGATATTATCCACAAAACACATTTGTGCGAGCCGACCGTTTGTTTGTGTACAGCACATAAAGAGTGTGCGATAACCAAAAACACACAGTCAACACCGTGGTGATTTTTTTGGGGAGATTGATTAACGGTCGCCCATTCAAAACCGATATATTGAGTGTCGAGGATTAGCGAGCGCTATTTAAGAAATAACCCGCGTTTCGATTAAGGTTATGAAGGTATAAACGTATAGTTTGAAGATAAATTATATAATTGCGCGTAGCGCATTATAGTAATGTTATCTTCATACTTTACGGTTGTACCCCCATAATATTAATCGAAACACGGGTTATTTCTTATAATTTAATCGTCATTTTATGGGAGAACCACCCTAAGTTGAAAGTTTAAGTATAAAAGAAGCGTAAAACTTCGAGATTATTTCCGACGAAAAACTCCGGACGCATCAAATGTTGAAATTAACACGCGTCAATCAGACATCCAATTCTTGTGGCTTAATAAATTCGTCGCTTTTGATTGGTTAGAGAACAGTTTGCACACACTCGTCAACTGCATGGTCACCTACACCGTGGCAACGGGTGCATATTTCGGAAATGACTCAACGAACTGTGGTGACATTAGTTGTTAGTTTCTGAGCAAATAGCTCGATCGAGTCTTGTTGATTTCTCAACGTACATAGACGGTTAATAATAAATGGGAATAAAATAAAGTAACACCATTTAAGACTCATTTGAGTTTTTAAAAAACACGAGCTTTCGGCTATCTAGTAGCCTTTAGACGGTTAATTAATAGTAAAGTTAATTGCAGTCCTAACTGAAGAAATTTGGATGCAACACCGGCAATTCTGTATATATTGCAGAAAATCTCAAATAGTTTGCAGGTACATTTCATCCTTTCGGACACGCGGTATAGTCGTGGTCATATGACACGATGCTGCTGTGAGCAAGTGCTGTCATTGCTATAGCAGAATAATCAAGAAATTTAGGTTATCGTAAAATAACTATAATATAGATAAATGTGTGACAACCAATGGTTTTATAGTATTCTGAGGATTGACAGCTTGCGATTAAATTATATAACGGTATGTTGTAAAAAAAAACATGGTACAGTTTTAACCAAAGTGCACATTAGAGGGATCTCCTTGATGTCGAGTGTTTTGCTTATCGCACACTTCTTACGTACTCTACTGTAACACAACATGGCATTTGTTTACTGCAAATCCCAGCATGAAGGCCATCGGTATCTTCAATGGCAGGGACTTAATCTATCTACACATTGAATGTAATGTAACATTAAAACAAATGGATAGAAAGTGAAACATCAAAAAAGACGACGACACTTCTCATTCCATACATGAACTGACTTCAGAATCTGAATCGTAACAATTAAAGCATGTTTCATATAATAGGCAAGGACTCTTGAATACATCTTTAAAATCTTTAGAACTTGTGATATTAACGGCTGTTATCACATGAGTCTCGTTGAAACTATAAACCAAGATTTCATTACAATCTCTCTTTAATAAATTATTTAAAACGGGAGGAATCGCGCCAATGAAATTACTCGCAGAGACTAATCAATAGCTGCCTTTAAATATCAATGGGGTATCTTTTTGCAGTTATCTTCCTTAACGCCAGCGGCCGTCGGGTGGCGCACCACCAGGCATATCAATTTCCGGTTAAGTTAATTCCTATTCACTTCCGCGTTGGATTTACAACGAAGTAGACGTATTACGCCTGATTATTATTAACATCTAGCTATCTGCAAATAAATATTCACAGAAAATGCCAGGACAATGTTGTGCAATGTACTGCAACAATCGCGGTGGGCATTTATTTCCAAAAGCTACCGACCAAGCAACTTTACAGCTTCGTGAGAAATGGATAATCGCCATTCGACGGAGTAACGTGTCTAACAAGAGAAATGGCAAATAGGAACCTGGTGAATTTGCCGTTGTTTGTGCCATGCATTTCACTGATGATCAATTTCTAGCCAGATATGACAAAAGTAAGTTTTTTTTAAATGAAAACATATAAAACTGTTAAATACGGAAACGTGTGTGTGAGTTAAAATATGGCTCCAATGAATGGTATATATTTTGACTATCTGGAAAGCTCAGATATATATGTGGGTGACATTCCATTATAGTATTTTTTATTTCAATTATAAACCAATAACATGATATTGAATGCAGCCCAAATCGTATCTGTTAATGGTCACATTTGGTATTTTTAAATCGTGAATTAATTAGGCCCATTCAAAACCACTTTGGTGTGCGACCATATGAATTATAATGTACAAGTTTTTAATTTGATTTAAAGGCACAGGAGGCCTTAGTTGTCGAAAATGTTCATATTTGTTCCAATCACCGTAAACAGAAAAACATTAAAACGCATAAAGTTTCGTTCATATTAACCACAACCATCGCGTAATGCAGCAACAAAGAACGCTCTTTATGTTTACCATCATAACATAAATAGACACCAGGAAAGTAACGTTTTATGCTTTTGTTTATATAACAATGGTCAAACATATGACAATAACATACTGTTTATGTGATATTTCTCATTTGTATACGAACAAAATCTATCTACATTTTAATACCGGTATTCTTTCTGTTTGTGACGGTTTTTGACGGGTGGAAATATTTTCACAGGATTTCAATTTCCATGTGTGTGCTCCCACTTGTCACTGTGATATTATTTGTAATAATAACAAACTCATGCGTGTTTTTTATTTTCAGCAAAGAAGGGCTCGAGAAATATCCTCAAAGCAGACGCTGTTCCTTCTGTATTCAGATGGAACATGTTCAGATCTGAAGACGAACTGCATCGAGAACAAAGGGCGAAGCGACGTCCACTGTTTCAGGACACAGCTAGTTCTCTGACAGTCCCGACACCTGACATGAGTGGCTTTGTGAATGAGATCATTGTGGATCTGCCGATTGATGACACTGATGTTATTGTCACATGAGTACATGTTTTATCATCATTCAATGCCACAACCCAGACAGAGGAATCTTCATTCAAGAAAGTTCCGTCTTTCAGTATCCACAAATTCAAGGACAATCCTTCAGCAGTGCATTTCTATACCGGTCTTGAGAACTACTCAAAATTCCAAATGGTGTTGAATACACTTGGTCCAGTTGTGCACAGGCTTCGATATTTCAGCTGTGGTTCAGTTAATGTAATGCCGGTGGAAGATCAATTTTTCCTGACATTGATCAAGTTGAGGCAACACAAGTTAATGTTCGAACTATCCTTGATGTTTGAAATATCAGAGTCAACAGCATCCAACATATTTATAACGTGTGTGAATCTTTGTTATAACCAATGGAAAGAACTTGATATTTGGGCACCCCCATCTATTGTGAAATGTTATGCACCAAAAGACTTCAGACGGAAATTTCCAACCACACGAACACTCATCGACGGTACAGAAATACCTATCGAACGACCCTCGAACCCGAGAGCCCAACATTCAGCATGGTCAACATATAAACATCGCCACACGTTGAAGGTTGTTGTTGGTTGCACACCCAGTGGATTGATAAATCTGATATCAACCACTTATGTTGGTTCAACAAGTGATCGGCAGGATATTGAGAGGTCAGGTCTAGTTGATGCATGTACCCCTGGTGATTCCATTATGGCAGATAAAGGGTTTGATGTGCAGGACATGTTTGAACATAAAGATGTGACAGTAAACATTCCAACATTCTTTAAGAAGAAGAATAGAATGAGTGGATCTCGTATTCTGAGAGACCGAATAGTTGCGAGTAAGCGAGTGCACATAGAAAGAGTGATTGGTCTGGGAAAAACTAATAAAATTTTATGCTCGACACCACTAAATACGACAGAGACACTTCTTGGGACGGAAATTAACTTTGTGTGCTTCATGTTGTGCAATTTCCGAAAGAGAATTGTACCTGACACTGCATAGATGAATGTGTTTAAACTAATATACATAAAAGATAATGTTAAATTTCATGTGACATGACTCATACTTAACTGACATACATTCTGGTTATGAAAAGTCTGGTCCAATGAACGATAACAATATCTTCTAGATATTAGTTCAAACTAGTTCATGGAGCCAGTTCTGGTGAATACAAAAACTCCTCTGTGTGTGATATGGAAATGAATAAATCAATGGAGTCAATTTGGCCTCGAATCATTTGAATCTATATTCTCTTAAAAATAAGTAATTTACATAACCATATGCATTTGTAAATATCCAACCAACAATGTAACATTATATATAACAAAAACAAAAATCATTTACCTATCTGAATTTCATATTTTCACTATTTCCAGAATTCATAAAGTACTAGTATTTATACAATATTGCAATGAAGACGTACTGGGCAATGCTAAGGAAACAAGTAACGCTCTTTGTTGATTTAGCTTAATAACTGGTCTAGGGTCAAATCGAATTTTTCCTTTCAAATTATTGCGAAGTGGTAGATCACATGCCTTGATGGGTGATCCTTTGAATCGTGCAGATTTGTTGAATGTTTGAAGCTTTTGTGTGCATGTCTCCTGTGTTAGAATTTCCTTATCTGTTCGGAATCGAATAAGACCATAAAACATGGCACACACATGCTTGCAGTGAGCTTCGGGGCCCATACCAGCAGCACATTCGCATTGACATTCTAAAATGACACCATTTTTATTGAATGAGATGTCCGAATTGTATGTAACGTTTTTATTCATCTCAGCAGCACATTGAGATCTGACAAAATATATCACCATTAGATCCCAGTTTTGCGAATTTCAGGAAACGTTCCTCGTACAGTAATTTCGGACCGGCGCCTAAAGTTTGAGAAACAGTTGACAGATATGTCTCAACATCCGATATTTTGACCTCTGGAATTTCACAATCACTATGTATGTCCTTGTATTCATTTGCTCTCGGTGTGGTCATTGTGTATTATATGGTATCGGCACCGACACGATCAAAGTTGAAATTTATGTCATATGCCTCCAAGCTGAATTGAGAAAACATGTTATTATAAAACAGATGCTTTTTTATATAGATAGTAGTAGCAATACATAATTTAAAGCCACAGGGCGGTTTGCGCTTCAACATACACAAAATATTATTAGATCTTGAATTTTAACCGGTTCCTGAAATAAGCGCCCGAAAACTATGTAATAATGCACTCATGTATTCTTCATTTGAAATTTATTGTTATTATATGTCATATTTGAATATCTTGATGTCATACTATCTGCTGCATCGGAGTCGCAGTGCCCTTATCAGGGCGCCGACTTCAGTGCGCTGGGTCTCCTTATGGCGGATAATGAAAGTTTGAAACAGCAGACAACCAACCTTACCAAGACAACAAATGGTCTACATGAAGAGATAAAAAACTCACAGAAGCCGTTATTAACAACAACAACAACAACAACAATAATACGGACAAGAAAAAAGATAAGAAAAAAAGAGATAAAGACGTCAAGAAACCACCTACAAACGCAACGACCAACGGAAAAATAAAAGAATCCAGCAAACCGACTAACAAAGAAACTCTAGCCACCACAACAACGACTCACAACACCCAGATGGACACCACTAAGCCCAACAACGAATCGTCCGAGCCAGCCAGCAACATATCCATGACTAAAGAAACAGACATCCAGACTGCTACTGACACGGACATCTCTGACAGCGACTTCGCCATCTTCTTCAACAACAACAAGAAACGTAAAGCCAACGACATCCCCGAAATAATCAGCCCGATAAGCACGCCGCAAAAAAAAGAAAAGAAGATGCACCAGTAAGAAGCAACTCACCTACCACCCGACCTGACAACAAACCAGCCAACCACGACGTACACAAACGAAGAGACACCATAGTAGCCGAAAACCTGACACAAGAAATGAAACAGAGCCCTCACTTCCTGCACCGCACTATCACAACGAAATATCCTATAAGAGCATCAACGACCAGAGCCGGAACTGTCCTGATATACCCGCAAATCTTTCAATCCATGGAGATCAACGCTATCAACGATCAAAATAACTCACGAATCGGTAAGATCTGCCCTAGAATCATTAAAAGCATCAAAAGCCTGTGGTCCTGACATGATAAATCCCAAAGTTCTCAAGAACTGTGCTACTTCGCTTAGCCTCCCCCTTGCTGAACTATTTAATACTTGCATTCAACAGTCTTATTTCCCTCAAACATGGAAAAGATCGAACATTGTGCCAATATTTAAGAAAGACGAACCATCAGATGTCTCAAATTATCGACCAATAGCATTACTTAGCTGTATATCAAAAGTATTTGAAAGATGCATTTTTAATCATTTGTGGGAATTTCTCTCTTCAAACGGAATCATAACGCAATACCAGTCTGGATTTGTCCGAGGGGACTCCACCGTGTTCCAACTCACAAATTGACAAAGCATGGAGTCGAGTAAATCTAGTACGTAAACACAGATACAGGCTAAGCAGAGTAACGCTTGAAAAAATCCATTATACATTTATCCGACCAATACTGGAATATGCCTCCCCTGTTTGGGATAACTGCCCTGATTATCTTAGTGATGACATTGAAAAGGTTCAGTATGAAATGGCCCGAATAGTAACAGGTGCAACCATCAGTACGAGTAACGCGTGCCTTTTGTCAGAGACTGGCTGGGAACTCCTCTCTTCACGCCGTAGAAAACACAAGCTGTGCCAATTTTTTAAAATGATACGAGGAACTGCTCCATCAATTTTAAGAAATTATGTACGACCAATTCAGGCAAATAATTCCAGATATAACTTCAGATTTGAACATATAAGACTACCCTCGAATATTAATTATGACTATTATATGGATTCTTTCTTACCATCTGCAATTACCGAATGGAACAAACTGTCAGAAACTACAAAGAGCAGCAGTACAATCGAAGACTTCAAAAAGGAACTGAACAGTGACAATATACGTCCACCTGCCTATTTTTATCATAGTAAATGTCGTAAATCTCATATCCTCCATACCCGGTTAAGATTGAACTGCAGCCACCTAAGTGGTGACCTGACAGATAACCATGTAACAATTTCCCCCTTCTGTCTATGTGGGGAATTTGAGACAACTTACCACTATCTCTTTGAATGTACATTTTATCAAGAGCCCAGAAGAGAACTATATGACTCCCTACCAAATGTTGCCTTATCTGAGAATACACTAATGCGGGGGTCAAGAGAGCTTAGTCTTCGCGAAAACAAACAAATATGTAATGCAGTACAGACATATATTATGAGAACAAAAAGATTTCCATGATCTGCATTGGTAACAAATTGCTTTGGATTCCGGCCGCGTTATGCGGCAGCACGATGTTCCCCATTATATATGTAGTACTAAATGTCTTCCGATAACGATTATTTTGTAAGTTACTTACTTGTCACTATCCTGTATATACGTGAACTGATTCTACATGAAGAATACAGCAATATTCGCAGTGAACCCATTGAAATAGGAATTGGCCATTGCGATTGACCCCCTCCCATGAAGCCTGACGCATGCATATTACTACGAGCATAATTTTCATCACGCAGCAAATAAATTATTGAAAACTCTGTCCCCTCTACTTTCTCACTCTCTCTCTCTCTCTTCTCTCTCTCTCTCTCTCTCTGCCTCCTGCTATCCCTAACACTATCTTCCGCTGTGTCCATCCCAACTTAGTTACTTCTCCTTTAAAAAATATTATTTCTATTATTTCCCGTCTGATCGATACCCCTCCCTCACTTATTGGGGAAGGGGCATGTCGCAAAAGAGGAGAAGACTTCATATAAGCCATCGGGCTTGTTGTCTGATCCTCATTTCCATACATTATCTCTTATATGTTGTATATTTATGTCATTTGTGTATTATGTGTATTATGTTTGGATTTGGAAATAAAAATATGTTTACACTAACTCACAGATTTGTATGATCACATATGTTCATCCCTAGACATTGGAAAAGAGATCAGATGTGTATTTTGTGACATAAGCAAGGCGTTTGATAAAGTCTGGCACCGTGGCCTTTTACATAAGCTAGAAAGTATAGGTATTACAGGGAATCTGTTGAAACTTCTTGAGTCATATTTAACTGACCGTGAACAGCGAGTCTTAATTGAGGGAGATCATTCTCAATGGAAACCTGTCATGGCGGGTGTGCCCCAGGGCTATATACTAGGCCCCCTCTTTTTTCTTATCTACATTAATGATATAACGCAAAACGTTAACTGTCACATACGCTTGTTTGCAGATGATACATCCATATTGTTAACAGTTGAAGACCCTACATTGGCGGCCGAATTAATAAACGGTGATATTGAACGATTGGCATCCTGGTCACAAGAATGGCTTGTGAAATTTGACCCGACAAAAACTGAGACTCTCTTGATATCGCGTAAAACTGACCCCCCTGATCATCCCCGACTCCATATGTGGAACGAGGACGTAAATGAGGTAACTTTTCACAAACATCTGGGACTAACGTTTAACAATCATGGCTCATTGGATGCTCATATAAGTGACATTATAGACAGGGCCTGGAAAAGAGTGAACCACCTAAGAAAATTTAAATACTACCTGGACCGTATGACTATAGAGAGAATATATTTTGCTTATATAAGACCAGTCTTGGAATATGCCTCACCCGTATGGTACAACTGCACGCAAGCAGAAAGTGATCTAATAGAAAAAACCAATTTGAAGCTGCTAGAATAGCAACGGGAGGAACTAGAAGCATAAACAGCATTGATATATTGGCAGACCTTGGTTGGGAAATGTTAAGTGAAAGGAGAAAACAAATCAAACTACATCAATTCTATAAGATGTTCTATCGCAATTCGCCAGCATATCTTTACAACACTGTTAATCTTAAACACCCAGGGGCTGACAGATATCACTTTCGGAGAACTGACTTAAGACCCCCTTTCTCGGACACATCATCATATCAACGATCATTCTTGCCCGCGACAACACGCCAGTGGAATAAATTATCTGATGACCTGAAAAACTCAGAAACTCTTGAAAATATCAAATACAAATTGAATACCAATCTGCGCCTAAGACTAAAGAATGTTCGCCATTATAGCTATAGCAAATGCCGCAAAGCCCAGTTAATTCACACGCAACTTCGACTAGGATGCAGTAACCTCAATGATGATCTCAGTCGCAACCATTTAAACGAATCTGATAAATGCTCATGTGGGGAAGTCGAGACTGCCGACCACTTCTTACTATATTGTCCCAGATACTCGACAATACGAATAGAAATTTTCTCAGTACTAGTACAAAATTTGTGGAGATCTGATATTTTACTTAAGGGATCTATTTCATTTCCCAAAAGACTTAATAATGCCATATTTGAGGCAACTCAAACATTTATACTAACAAGCAATCGATTTCGTTAGTCGCCAATTGTATTTCTGATATTCACAATAAGTAGCTGCTCGAATTAATTTGATAGTCTTCAGACACACAAACAAAAAATGATATAGCAATAAATCACATACATGTATATAACTAACAACGTAGCAATAATTTCAATAACTCGATCCAAAAACAAATAAATAAAATTATAAAAAAGCCATATTAAGGTTCTGGCAAACTATTGACTCCACTCGACACAAATAGTTTTAAATTTTCCTATGTAAAACAATAACATGCATAAGGGTAGTGATCATCTATATCTATATTTGCGAATGTCTGTCTGTCTGTCTGTCTGTGTTCTATATAAATTAACAAGGGACCATCTAGATGATACCAAAGGGGTCTACTAGGAGTAGCTTTTTACGAGAAAGATAATGGTCGGGGTTAGAATTTTCTAAAGTGACGCCGTTGTTGTCAGGGACAGAAAAGGGGGAGGGGCAGAAACAAAATTGTCGCCGATTGCCACCAAACTTATATATAATCATCCCCATAATATGAGGAATCTAATGGCATGGTTTAAATATGGCAAAAGTTGCGCCGTTTGCGTCAGGGGTGCCCGGAAGGGGGGGGGGCAGATTTTTTTTTCTGTCGCCGATTGCCACGAAACTTACATATAATCATCCCCATGATATGAAGAATCCAACAGTGTGGTATAAATATGTCAAAAGTGGCGTCGTTTGAGTCAGGGATGAACGGAAGGGGAGAGGGCCACCAAAATTGATAAAACTAATTTTAGCGCCGATTTCCACCAAATTGATATATATTCTTCTTCGTGATAAGGAATCTAATTGTGCGATTTAACAACGCCAAATTGTTGTTTTTGGATGAGAGATTTGGAGGGGGTGGGCACTTAATTTGATAATAAGTCGCCGATTGCCACCACACTTATACAAAATCATCCCCATGGTATGAGGAGTCTAATGTCTATCTGTCAAATGTGGCCTCATTCGAATCAGGGTTGCATTGAAAGGGACAGGGGCACCAAAATTGATGCACAATTTTTTTATCGCCAATTTCCACCAGATTGATACACGTTCTTATCCATGATACGAGGTATCTAATCGTGATTTAAAGACGCCATAGTGGTGCTGTTTGGGTGAGAGCTGGAGAGGGGAGGGATTGGCACCAAATTTGATAAAAACAATTGTTTAGTCGCCGATTATCACCAAACTTATAAACAATCATCTCCATGATATCAGGAGTGTGATCGTGTGGTTTAAGGATGTCACAAGTGGGGCCATTCGAGTCAGTGGTGTAAAGAGATTGAGACGGACACAAAAATTATATCTATATGTTTAGTGCCGATTTCCACCAGATTGATACATATTCTTCTCCGTGATACGAGGAATCTTATCGTGTGGTTTAGATACACCAAATTGGTGCCCTATGGGTGAGAGATATGGGGACCTAAAATTTTATACGAAATTGTATACTCGCCAATTTTCACCAATTTCATATATATGCATCTCTAATCTCTAATGAGTCTTAGTGTGTGCTTGAGTCCAACATAGGGACGGGAGGGTCACCATAACTGATACAAAATATATTTTTAGTACCATCAAATTCAGACACGTTCTTCTCAAATGATACAAGAAATAAAATCGTGCTGTCTGTCTGTCTTTTTGTCTGTTTGTGTGCGTTCAATATATAACTTCACGCGGTACAATCGAGATGGAACCAAGGCGGTCTAAGAGGGGTAACTTTTTACAAGGAAGATAATGGTGCAGGTTAAAAAAATTATAAAATGACGCTATTGGTGGGAGGGGAAATTTAAAATATATGGTGAAATAGTTTTGTCGCTGATTTCCATCAAACGAATACATAATCACCTTCGAAATATGGCGTTGTTCGAGTCAGCGTTGCATCAACAATTTATGTTATAAACCAAATTCCACCAAATTCATACATGTTTTTCTCTAATGATATACCATGAATTAAATCACATTTGGTGTCGTTTGCGTCACGGATGGCGAGCGGATATGCACTATCATTGATAATATTGCTATTCGCCGATATCCACATATAAGTTATATACACTCACCAGGTCATCTCCATATCATTTTAAGTAGTTGGGCGTTCACATTTCACAATCCCGACATATGGTGACCCACATAAGTCATTTGAACAATTATATCGTCTTAACAGTCATATTTATATGGGAATGGCAATCAAGGCATTCACACAATGAGCTAGCAAAAAGAGATAACTAGAAGAAGCATTAAACTTATATTTATCATTCTATTGAAGAGATACATATATTCGTGCAAACTGAGATACCTCGAACCGTCAGAGGATTGCATATATATAATAACAAAATTTAGTCTGTTCAAAAATAGTGGTCACAGTGTGCAGTCAAATATAGTTTCTTCTGATATACAAGAAAATGCAGTTAGTAGCACAAGACTTTTCAGGATCCTACCAATACTGACATCTGACAAGGGTTTTAGAACAGACTCATCGACTGACATAAACAACTCAAATTTCGCTCTGTGTCTGGCTCATGTAGCTGATATATTGCGCAGCAACATTTAGTTTAAACTAAGAATATTTAGCCAATATATAGCACCATGAACAGAGGAACACCTGGAAATTTCTTTGAAACATCTGTATCTTCATGGAGATATGATAGCCAGGTGTCCTCGAGATCTTAGTCCAACCCACTAGATTGATTGATACATCTCAATGTGTAAAACCCAATTATAATCTTTTATCGAACTAATGTGTTTATGATGTTAATGTATACGCAGTTGTAAATAAATAAATACTCCATTATTGGTGGAACGGATTAATCGCGATAAACAGAATGACAATTGACAAGGTGAGCCACTACTTATATTCCATGACTGTAATAATCATGTTTTGTGATGCTATTTGAATATACAATTTATGAGAAAACGTGTAACACTTTAAGCATGAGCATTCTCAATTCCCAACAAATATCCACAGCATACATTAACCTGGGCAATGCCGGGTAACCCTGTGTTAATTGCTTTTTTTCCCTCTGTTCTCAACTTCTCACCCAACTGTAATCCACCAGTTCATTAATCTTCTTATCATGCTCTGTATCTCTTCCTCTCACTTAATCTTGACTTCCACTTCTCACTGAACACTATATGTAATATATTCCTGTCTGATGAGATGGCTCTATATAAGCATCTGATGCTTGTTGTCAAATCCTCTTCCTCCCTTCTAGTCTTCTATTCATGCGTCATGTTTTATAATTATATAATTTTGGGAAGAAATAAAATATTGTTTAAACCATATACCCGCAAAACGAGGAAACTAAGCACTACCTACTGACTAAAGCCAAAGAAATAACGACCGTCAAAGATAACAACATTACTTTCCGACTCACACACGGCAGCAAAAGACCAAACCAAGCAATTCATCGAGCTGTTATCTGTGGGCTACCACCTACAATCACAGAAGAATACGGAATGACCTGCCATCTAAAGGAACAGAGTCCGTATGGGTGGAAGTTACTATAAATAGGAAACATCTTCTAATAGGTTGCTTCTATAGACCCCCAAACGCCCCCACCAAAATATGGACTGATATTAATGAATGTATATCGTTGGCGCGTGATATCGACTTAGATGTGATAATAGGAGGCGACTTCAACGAAGATTACAAACCCAATGGTAACGGGAAAATTAATGGTATATGTTATGAACGCGGTCTAAAGCAACTAGTTTCTGAGGCAACACATTTTACTGAGAACTCCACTTCTATACTCGATTTGTTTATGACTAGCAACTCCGAACTAGTAGAGTCTCCATACGTCATTGGTAACATTTTTGATAATAATGTACGCTTTCACTGCCCTGTTGTTATGAAACTTAAGCTCAATAAACACCCTATCCCTAATGTGATAACAAGAACGATTTGGAACTATAACCTTGCAGATTATGACACCATGAACGAAGATTTTTTACAGTGGAATCACGAAGAAAGTACAATGTTACCACGGGAAAAATGGGTGGACGATATAACAAACAAATTCGACGAGGTATGTAATGACAACATCCCACATAAGACAGTGGTAATTAGGAAAGGTATGCCACAATGGCTCACCTCAAACGTCAGGAAACTCATGAGACAAAGAAATCGCCTTCATAAAATTGCAAAAAAGAAAGACACACAACAGGCTTGGGCCAACTTCCGGTTAAAACGCAATGAGACCATCGGTGCCATTAGAAAAAGCAAGCGGGAACTTGATGACAAAAACGAACGTTTACTAAACAATGGAAGTAGTGATCAATCAACGTGGTGGAAAATTCTTCAAAGGGTTCTGTTCTCCGATAATAAACGCACAATTCCACCTCTGGTATCAGGTGATTGTTTCCTGATTTCACCGACTGAGAAAGCAAATGCATTTAATTCCTTTTTCTGTGAGATATCCTCAGTCGATGATGTCGGGAGGGTTCTACCTGAAGACAATTTTAAACCAGACCGACCATATATAGACAGTATTTCAATAACGTCTGTTGATGTTTACAAGGCTCTAAAATCTCTGAAGGTCTCAAAATCATGTGGTCCAGATAAAATAAGTCCTAGAGTACTCAAGCATTGTGCATCTTCTTTGTGTGAACCACTTGCATCTTATTTCAAATTATTTATTGAAAACAATTATTACCCACACCAATGGAAGATATCTAATGTGACCCCGATTTTTAAGGCAGGAGATCCCGGTATTACTTGTAACTATCGTCCAGTCTCCCTTCTTAGCTGTGTATCAAAGGTGTTTGAGAAGTGTATATATAAATATCTCTGGGAATTTCTCGAAGTCAATAAACTACTATCAATTTATCAATCTGGATTTGTGAAAGGTGACTCAACTGTTTTTCAACTGACAGAAATATACGACAACATATGCAGGTCCCTAGATGATGGAAAGGAAATAAGATGTGTTTTCTGTGACGTTAGTAAAGCATTTGACAAGGTATGGCATCGCGGACTACTTTATAAACTAAAGAAGATAGGAATTACGGGGGATTTACATAAACTGATTGAATCATATCTTGAACACCGACAACAACGTGTTATTATCGATGGATCAAGTTCTCAGTTGCAGAATGTTTCTGCGGGAGTTCCTCAAGGATATATCCTAGGTCCTCTTTTTTTCTTGATATACATAAATGACATAACTGAATTCATAACATGCAACATTCGCCTTTTCGCTGATGACACTTCGATTTTCATAACCATTGAAGACCCCAATCTTGCCGCAAAAGTTATCAATGATGACTTAGAAACTTTAATGAAATGGTCGACTAAATGGCTTGTCAAATTTAATCCGCTGAAGACAGAATCTCTCCTGGTTTCTCGAAAAGATTCACCCGTATTACACCCACCCTTGGCATTGGGTGATACAATAGTGAACGAAGTTGACACCCACACACATCTTGGACTCATTTTTGATAACGAAGGCAGCTGGGAGATCCATATTCGCTCATTGCTGGCTAAAGCCTGGAAACGAGTGTATTTGGTACGAAAACTAAGATATCGAGCAAGCAGATCAACACTGGAAAAAGTATATTTTTCTTTTATACGTCCCTTACTGGAGTATGCCTCACCTGTATGGGACAACATTCCCGATTTCTTATCATCAGACATAGAGAAAGTTCAATATGAGATGGCTAGAATTGTAACAGGGGCAACAATTAGCGCAAATAAAGACCTCCTCCTACTGGATACAGGTTGGGAACTACTATCATCGCGACGGAGAAAACACAAACTCTGCCAATTTTTTTAAATGATCAAAGGAACAGCACCATCTATACTGAGAAATCTCGTACGCCCAGTTGATTCTTACGATACCGGTTATAACTTCCGTTTTGAGCACATAAGGTTGCCACCCGATATCTCGTACAACTATTACATGAATTCATTTTTGCCATCTGCTATAAGTGAGTGGAACTCTCTGCCTGACACAATACGCAATTGTAATACAATTGATGACTTCAAAAAATCACTAAACGCAAGCACACGGCGCCCCCCAACCTACTACTACCACAATAAGTGTCGCAGATCACATATACTTCACTCTCGCTTAAGATTAAAATGCAGTAGTTTGAACTCTGACTTATTGAGTAATCACATTAAAACGTCCCCTCTCTGTCATTGTGGCAAAATAGAAACAGCACATCACTTCTTATTGGAATGTCCTGAATACAATGGCCAAAGGACTGAACTTATATGCGCCATACCGAATGTTATTTTATCAGAACAAACTCTTTTGTGCGGATCACAGGAACTCAGCCATCGTGATAATATTAAAATATTTGACGCGGTCCAAAGATATATTTTGAAAACAAAGCGATTTTCATAAGGATATGATAGGTACACACACTTCGTGAAAAGCATGGAATATTACCGCTAAGCGCAAAACTTACCCGCCCCAGATCGTCTGACATCTCACGGCGACGGGCGTAGCAATGACACAAACAATAGTATATGTACAGCATTGTAACCAATCAGCTGCAACTGAATTACATCCTCACTTTACCCAGACAGTCTCATTCTCTCTCTCTCTCTCTCTCTCTCTCTCTCTCTCTCTCTCTCTCTCTCTCTCTCTCTCTCTCTCTCTCTCTCTCTCTTTCCGTCTTCTTTCACCCTTTCTCTCTTTCTCTATATATATATATATATGTATATATATATATATATATATATATATCTTCCTGTCTATCATAACATCATCATTACTATTATTATTATTATAATATTTCCATTCCTTCCCGTCTGACCCCCCTCTACACTTAATGAAGAGTGGGCGCGAAAAAAAAAGGGAGCAAACTTAACAAAAGCCCTTGGGCTTGTTGTTTAATCCCTTTTCCAATCCAACAATCATTTATCCTATTCTGTTTTTATTGTCAACACTTTGTCAAATGTATATATGTTATTATGATTGGAATAAAATATGTTTACATCAATCACAGAAGACGAGATAAAGCAAGACATTGGATACAATCATCAAATACAAAGATTCAAAAGCTCCTATAACGACCAACCGACCTGGAAAATCAAAGTAACCTGCCCAGACAAAGAATCCAAGCAACAACTGATGAAGGGAGTCCGCCTAGGATCCAACATCAACAAATACAAATTTATTGACTACAAGGAACAACCACACGTCACCCAATGCTACAAATGCCAGAAATTTAATCACACCGCAGAATTTTGTAAAAATCACAACATCATATGCAAGAATTGCGCGGGAAATCATAAACACCAAGATTGTACCACCGATATAAAAAGATGTGCCAACTGTGACAATGACCACCACTCTGCCTACAAAGGATGCAGAGTGTACAAACAAGAAGTGACAAAAAAACTGACATATGCAGCAGCCACGAGCAAACCCGCCGAAATCACAGACACACTCAAACTTGCCGCAGTAATCACAACATCATTAGTCAAAGTTCTCACAGCACCAGATGAAAACAAGCAAGATCTCAACAGAAGTGTCAGCCAACACGTTAGCGAAGCTGTCAACACCTTCTACAGAACACACCTCAGCGCAGACGCCATACAACAATTCACATTCAGACGCTAAAACAACACCAACACCTAACAAGATCCAATTTCAACACCTACAATGACTGACACGACTCACTCAAAGAACAACAGGAAATCGCCTGATTGCCTGTTGCACCTGCTCCACATAAACATCAACGGATTAACACACAATTATCTCCTCTAAACCAACTAACTAACTGCCAATCTTGTAACATTTACAGAAACTAGCGCTCGTGTCTAACACATTCCACTCATCCGACAACACCTATCGAGCGGGACCCGGCATAAAAACCGACCCAGCACTTAGCTTGGGATGGGGTGCAAGGAAACTTCAGACCCATAAGTGGTCATCAAAGCTCTCATCGAGTTAAGGCAGGACATATACCTACATATGTTCGGCTCGCTTGCTGCTCTGCGTTTTTCTTCGGGAGGCCAGGAACGGCCCTTCAAGAACACATTGTAATTATCAATTTATACATTCATAATTTTACATAATACAAATAAAATAACCAACAAAAAAATCATATAAACCAAAAAAATATGTTCACTGTACAATAATTATATATATAGATGTATATCATGTCCTGTTCATTATCGTTCAAAATTACTTCAGCGAATAAAAATCTGAATAAACACTGTATATGATTGTTAAGAATATGCTTTCACCTACGCCCGTGCACGATATGGGGAAGTAGGATGGGATAGAAAAATGCATCAACATTTCCGGGTAACTCACCAACTCCAATCTCCTCACTTCTCTCTCTCTCTCTCTCTCTCTCTCTCTCTATATCACATCGATCATCTCGGGTGTTCGCGCCCTTCTACTATTCTGCTCAACATCACATGCCATTCATTACAGCAGTGTTCAATCATGCAATTGGAATAAAAATCTCTTTCAGTGCAATACAATAGTCATCGCTGTTCAGATTTATTTCAGCTAATAAAATCCTTAATTAACACTGTATACGAAATTGTCAAAATATGTTTTCACCTATGCCTGTGCTACGGTATGGGGAGGTAGGGTGGGTCATAAATACGTAACAACATACCATTACTTGTCGGGCTCTCTCTTTCATTTGCGGGTGTCGCGCCCGCCCTCCCCTTGTTTTCCTGACAACAATAAACTGCTTGCTTTTGTACACATGAGTTTATACGTATATATATATATATATATATATACATACTAACATCGGGGGCCCCGTTCTCCATTTCAGCGCACCACTCCGGGCTCGCTCAGCAGCATCAGCATCATCAACGATATCAACCTCGTCAGGGACTCCCTGGGCACCCTCCACCCCTTATTAACGCTCGTGGGCCCAACCCAATCAATAATTTGCCACGGCCAGACATGGTGAGACTTTTGGTGGGCTTTTGTCATGCAAAACAACACCAAAACATCAAATTGAGGGTGAAGGAGAAGATCTCTCGATCTTTTCGACCATCCTGGGCGCTTCGCGCCCTCCTACTACCACATGCACACAAGCGCCAAATCTTACAAGAATACATCACCTACCATCAACCAGATATAATCACCATTAATGAGACCAAGCTCGACGACAATAGCCGGATCACCTTCACTAATTACAAAATATCGCGCCGAGACCGGAACTCCCAAGGGGAGGTGTTGCATTACTCATACATAAAGACCTGAAACACGCCATACTGAACACAGAAGACTTAGACGAAGAGACCCTGGCAGTTGAGATAACCATACGTGGCACCAAGACTGCCATTGTAGCTACATACAACCCACCATCCACAGAACTCAACAGATCCTCCTTCAACCGCTTCACATCTACACATCGACAATGCATTTTCATCGGAGATTACAACGCGAAACACACCATCTACGGCTGCAACCTGACCAACACTAACGGCGACCGAATGTTCGACATCATCGAAGACTTAGATCTAATCATACTGAACCACGAAGACGAACCAACACATTGCCACGCTCCAACCAACACATGGGACATCCTCGACCTAGCCATCGCCACCCATCCATCACCACAAAAGGATTCCAGTGCCAAGTAGGAGACGACATCTCCAGCGACCATCTACCCCTCCACATCAAGACCAGCAACGCCAGCGTAGATCGCCACCAGAAAACTATGCGCCGCAACCTCAAAAAAGCCAACTGGGACCTCTTCCGACAACACATCACCGACAACATAGACACCCCATCCATCATGACAACAACCAACATCGACACTACATGCCAGCAGCTCTCAAAGACCATAGATTCCGCCCTAGACATAGCATGAACAATGAACAATGAACAAACAAGTCAAAGCAGCAGTAAAAAAAGAAAATCTGAATCCTGGCAACGAGCAACAACAGAACTCGGCAACATGACAATGAACAAAAACTTCTGGAAAACATTCAAAACACTAACCGGCACCGGAACAACCAACAACAAAACGGAAAAACCCCTAAAAAAACCAGACGGAAACCTTACCACAGGAGACAACGAAAAAGCAGAGACCTTCGCAGAAAATCTAAAAAGGATCCACAACACCCACCAAGGCACAGCATACGACGACAACTTCAAAACGACCGTTGAAAACCATATCAAAGACAATCCAGACCTCTTCCAACCACTAAACAACACCGACAGCGACCTGGATGAAGTCTTTCCCATTGCATCACCCATCACACACGAAGAGATAGTATCCAATCTAAAGAAGGGAAAAAACAATTCAGCTCCAGGCAACGACAGCATCACATACTCAATACTTCGACAAGCTCCACCAGCCTTCTTCGCCAGACTACTGTTACTCTTCAACGCATGCCTAACCATTGGATACTTCCCAACAGCATGGAAAACAGCAGTAGGAGTAATGATCCCAAAGCCAGACAAAGACCGATCCATCCCCAGCAACTACCGACCCATCAGCCTCCTTCGATGTACGGGAAAACTCTTCGAGAGAATAATCAGCAGCAGACTCCGAGACCACCTAGATTCCTCCAACTTTTTCAACCCATGGCAGCGCGGTTACCGATAAGGAAAATAGGGCATAGAACACATCATCAGAATAGCAGAAGACGTCCGACTATCCCTAGGACAAAACTGGACAACAGCCGCAGTCTTCCTAGACGTAGAAAAAGCCTTCGACTCAGTGTGGCACGACGGCCTCCGATACAAGATCAGCCACCTCAACCTTGCAAGAAAATACACACGCCTCATCTCTTCATTCCTAAAAGACCGCCAACTCAGCGTCCGCATCAACAACGAAACATCAAACCCAGTCCACATACGCGCCGGAACACCCCAAGGATCAGTACTAAGCCCACTCCTCTTCTTAATCTACGCCAACGACCTACCCATAGACAAGAGAAATAACGTTGAAATATCACAGTTCGCCGACGACCTAGGACTCTGGACGACTCGTACAAACCCCCGAATCCTACAGAAAAGACTACAAAAGACACTCGACGACCTATCAACATGGTGCTCAAAATGGAGAATTAAACTCAACGCCAAAAAGACCCAACTCATCATATTCCACAGAAGACAAACAACACAATCCATCAACATCAAGATAGACAACGAGACAATCCAACCATCCAACCAAGCGATCCTACTAGGAATAACACTAGACCAGCAAATGACCTTCATCCCTCACATCAACAAGATAGCCGATAAAGCCCGAAAAAGAACAAATCTACTACGATGCCTCCTGGGAACAGACTGGGGAACCAACAGCCAAACCCTCATCAACCTCTACCAAATCTACGTCCGACCAGTCATGGAGTACGGTGCTGCCATCCTCACAGCAGCCCCAAAGACATACATTGAACAACTACAGAAAGTCCAAAACCTAGCCCTCCGCATGGCGCTGCGCCAACCACCATGGACACCGATCAACGCCCTACACGACGCAGCGAACATACCTACAATCAAGCAAAGACTGATGGAACTCAGAAACATGACACTATCCCGACTAGACAATAGCCCACTCCTCCTAGAACTACAAGTTAGAAACCAACTACTCACCACGAAAAAGACAAAGTCCATCATACAACTAGACGCAACAGACAGACCCATATAACATCGACAGCACCTGACGACTCCACCACGCTTTGCCTCCAACCACAGTAACTACGACAGCCACAAGGTCGACCCCCATCGAATAATCAAGAAATGGTGAAGGGACATGCAAACTGCATTCCGACCACCCTACCCGGCCTTCGGCCGGAAACGACCCAACAACAACAACTGACTCACAACGTCGGACCTCCAGAGAGCTTGGATCGCCACCTCTCAGGACGAACTCACCACCGTTAATACCAATTAGTGTCACTAATATGCTGGACGCCATGCATGTCACGCCTTGTCTGAGCTGGTCACTTCATGCTCATAAAGGCGGATAACAGCTGGTTCTGGATTTCCAAACCGGCCCGGCACAGCCCTTTTCAGGGCTCCCTACCGGACCGGAAAATACCAGATCAGGACGGAAACCACAACAAAAGATGAACAAGAAAAGGAAGAAAACACCATCAAGGAAACAAAGAGATGCCGAGAGACTAGCCGCATGGAAAGAGAAGAAGGCGACGGATGTTACACCAGCCAGCTCCTCCCATGCAGTCGAGATCCCGACCCAGTCTGTCCAGGAGATGGAATCACCACCACCATCGCCTCAACGGCCAGACGCGGACACCTCCGACTGCATCCCGAAGACTCCGGAATACATCGAGCCGGAGCCTGCCAATCCTATATCACCGGTAATCGAACAAGAAACAGATGCCACCCGCCTATGGAGAGAAAACTACATGAAAGAATCAGCTAAATATCTCGCCAGCGTAGACGAATCAATTAAGAAAGCAGAAGAGACTAGAATGAAAGCAAAGGCAGTCTTAGACGAATTAGATCCACCGAAAAGTAAAAACAAAAAAAGCTAAAAGCAACCAGCAAAAGCTAAACATATCAACCTCACTTTGCCTCCGGTCAGCCTCCGCGTCTGAACAGCATCAACAGCCTCAAAAATCGATCTTCATCGAATATATCAAGAAAGGGTGACGGGAATCGCACAATGCATTCCGACCATCCTACCCGGCCTGCGGCCGGAAACTACACAACAACAAAAGCCGTCACACTTGTTCACTGAGCACACTTCAACAACGTTACCCATTTAGTACACATCATGCAGTGTGGGTTCAAAATTTAAAACTAGCTGATATACATAACTTCATAATTGGGGAATGGTGAGACAGAAATCGTGCAGGCCTACCTGTTGCAAAGATATTAAAATGTATTAATCCAGTTCGTATTTTCTCCTATCATATATAGTGTACGTCACACACCAAATAAGAATTTTTACTACAGTTGTAAACTAAATCGTAGTATATTTGCGCGCGCCTGTATAAATAAGGAGATGACGCAACACACCAAATAATGAAATTAGGGTTGTATTCTAAAACGTAGTAAATTGTACGCACATGTCTATAAATGTAAAGACCAAGCAACATTACGACACACAGATAGCTTGTTTTCGACAGAGCCGACTTGACGGTTACCAATTGTTATCAAAACAGTGAACAGTGCTTTATTTGGAAACATGAATATTAATGAGCTGTCGCGATTGGGAGATTCCCCGTTCGTATCAGGGGGGGGGGGGTCGGAAAAATATTTCAGGCACGTATGGCATTTTTTCCCTTTCGATCATTTTTTGTACCCACCCACCCCCACTGCCAATTTTTTTTCCGTTTTCGGCAGTTTTTTCCGACCATTTTTTGACACCCACCCCCCTTTTAACACTAAAACAGAGATTTGCGGGGGGAAATTCACTGTAAACAGCTGTATATGAATTTCTGTGCATACTATTTATCATGGATGGTAATATGGACATGTAAATAGGAATGAGTCATTTTGAGGTCATTCGGCCCAAAAAACATGGCTGCCAGCGGCCATCTTGGCTTTCAAAATTTGCAACAAAATACAACACGATAACTGCCTGCAGTCAGTTTACCAGTTAGATTTACATTAGTTATCTCATTCAAAGTGGTTTTAAAGCCCAACTCATTGCCAAAAAAACACTAAAAAAACAACAGGAATTTTTTTTTTTAGTTGCGGAAAAAATTGCTTGTTGGTGGCTTTGACCACCCACCCACCCCGGCATACGTGCCGGAAATTTTTTTTCACCCCCCCCCCCTCCCCTGTTCATATCTTAAATATATCTAAGTAACGGAGTCTCTAGACCTAATGTTGATTGCAATGAACTCTTGGTATAGTTTCAACGAGACTATTGTAACACCTACCAAAGTAGCGATGGCATAATAGGCGTTTTGCATTACTATATGCTGCAGTTTGCACGCACACCACATAAGTGATCGCGGAAAGCATGCGAGAAACCCCTCTCTGATAATATACGGGCATTGTTTGATATTTTTCTCCAACATACGATGCGACGGAACCAGTTCGCCTTTAAATGTATATGAACAGTATTCAATTGAACGAATTACATATAAATTATGCATGCAGTCTCGGACTATACGAAAACCATTGTGTAAACCAACGATCGACCCCTTACGGATTGCATGTCCCACTGAACTCTCTATACTATATCTGGTAAGTATCTATATCTATATTTGCGAATGTCTGTCTGTCTGTCTGTGTTCTATAGAAATTCACAGGGGAACATCTAGATGATAACAACAGGATCTACTAGGGTATATTTTAACGAGAAAGATAATGGTGGGGGTTAGAATTTTCTTAAGTGACGCCGTTGTTGTCAGGGGCAGAAAATGGGGAGGGGCAGAATTTTGTTTTGTCGCCGATTGCCACGAAACTTACATATAATCATCCCCATGATATGAAGAATCTAATGGTGTGGTTTAAATCTGTCAAATGTGACCTCATTCGAGTCAGGGGTGCACTGAAAGTGAGAGGGGCACCCAAATTGATTCATAATATTTTTAGCGCCAATTTTCACCAAATTGAAACACGTTCTTATCCATGCTACGAGGAATCTAATCGTGTGATTTAAAGACGCCATATTGATGCTGTTTTGGCGAGAGATGGGGAGGGGAGGGGTGGGCACCAAATTTGATAAAAATTTGTTTAGTCGCCGATTAGCACCCAACTTATAAATAATCATCTCCATGATATCATAAGTGTAATTGTGTGGTTTAATGGTGTCACGATTGGGGCACCAAAATTGATCAAAATAATTTTTGCGCCAATTTCCACCAAATTGATATATATTCTTCTTCATGATACAAGGAATCTAATTGTGCGATTTAACAACGCCAAATTGTTGTCGTTTTGGATGAGATTGGGGGTGGGGGTGGGCACTAAATTTGATAAGAATGGGTTTAGTTGATGATGATTTATTCTCGAATTCATATGAATATATAGAAAATTACGCCGATTGCCACGACACATATACAAAATCATCCCCATGGTATGAGGAGTCTAATGGTGTAGCTTAAATCTGTCAAATGTGACCTCATTCGAGTCAGGGGTGCACTGAAAGTGAGAGGGGCACCCAAATTGATTCATAATATTTTTAGCGCCAATTTCCACCAAATTGAAACACGTTCTTATCCATGCTACGAGGAATCTAATCGTGTGATTTAAAGACGCCATATTGATGCTGTTTTGGTGAGAGATCGGGAGGGGAGGGGTGGGGACCAAATTTGATAAAAATTTGTTTAGTCGCCGATTAGCACCAAACTTATAAATAATCATCTCCATGATATCATAAGTGTAATTGTGTGGTTTAATGATGTCACGAGTGGGGCACCAAAATTGATCAAAATAATTTTTGCGCCAATTTCCACCAAATTGATATATATTCTTCTTCATGATACAAGGAATCTAATTGTGCGATTTAACAACGCCAAATTGTTGTCGTTTTGGATGAGATTGGGGTGGGGGGGGGGGGGGTGGGCACTAAATTTGATAAGAATGGGTTTAGTTGATGATGATTTATTCTCGAATTCATATGAATATATAGAAAATTACGCCGATTGCCACCACACATATACAAAATCATCCCCATGGTATGAGGAGTCTAATGGTGTGGCTTAAATCTGTCAAATGTGACCTCATTCGAGTCAGGGGTGTGATTTAAAGACGCCATATTGATGCTGTTTTGGTGAGAGATCGGGAGGGGAGGGGTGGGCACCAAATTTGATAAACAATTGTTTAGTCGCCGATTAGCACCAAACTTATAAATAATCATCTCCATGATATCATAAGTGTAATTGTGTGGTTTAATGATGTCACGAGTGGGGTCATTTGAGTAATTGGTGTATAGAGGTGAGAGGGACACAACAAATTATAACAATATGTTTGTCGCCGATTTCCACCCGATTGATACATATTATTCTCCGTGATGCGAGGAATCTTATCGTGTGGTTTAGATACACCAACTTGGTGCCCTCTGAGTGAGAGATATGGGGACCTTGAATTTGATACGAATTTGTATACTCGCCAATTTTCACCAATTTATATATATGCATCTCTAATCTCTAATGAGTCTAAGTGTGTGGTTTAACGGTGACAAAATTGACACCGGTTGAGTCCAAAATAGGGACGGGAGGGTCACCAAAACTGATACAAAAAATATTTTTAGTACCAATTACCATTAAATTCAGACACATTCTTCTCAAATGATACGAGAAATCAAATCGTGTTGTCTGTCGTTCTGTCTGTCTGCATGCGTTCTGTATATAACTTCACGGTGTGCAATCGAGATGGCATCAAGTCGTTACAAGAGGGGTAACTTTTTACAAGGTCACAAGGAAGATAATGCTGCGGGTTAAAAATTTCTAAAGTGAAGCTGTTGGTGTTAGGGGAAGAAAAGGGGGGGGGGGGGGTCGGCAAAATTTAAAAAATATGGTGAAATAGTTTTGTCGCCGATTTCCAACAAAAGCATACATAATCATGGCTCTGTTCGAGTCAGCGTTGCAGGGAGGCATCAACAATTGATTTGATAAACTATTTTTAGCGCAGATTTCCACCAAATTGATATATTATTCTTCTCTATGATACGAGAAATATAATCGTGTGATTTAAAGACGCCAAATTGCTGCCGTTTGGGTGAGAGATGTGGGGGGGGGTCATAACTATTCTAAGAATTTGTTTAGTTTCTGACTACCACCAAACCTATATATAATCATCTCCAGTATATCATGCATCCATGAGTCTAATGGACGTGGTTTCATATGTCAAAAATGGCGCCGTTAAAGTCATGCATGAGGATGGCATTTGCACCAAGCTGATACAAATATATTTAGCACCAAATTCATACACGTTCTTCTCTAATGATACGATGAATTAAATCACATTGGTGTCGTTTGGGTCACGGGTGGCGAGAGGATATACACTATCATTGATAAGATTTCTATTCGCCGTTATCCACCTATAAGTTATATATAGTCAACCAGGCCATCTCCATATCATTTTAAGGTGTTTTGGGCGTTCAAATTTCACAATCTCGACAAATGGTGACCCAATTAAGTTACTTGAATAATTATATCTTCTCAACTGTCATATTTATATGGGGATGGCAATCAGTTCATTCACATACTGAGCTAGCATAAAGAGATACATAGAAGAAGAGATACTCACATTCTTGCAAACTGAGAGACCTCGAACCGTCAGAGGATTGCATATAGATTATAACACAATTGAGTCGGTTCCATTAAATACAGTTTCCACAAAAAAAGTTACAATTTGTCAAGAGATATGGAAATGTATCGAATGCCTGTTCAAAAATAGTGGTCACAGTGTGCAGTCAAATATATTTTCTTCTGATGTAAAAGAAAACGCAGTCAGTAGCACATGACTTTTCAGGATCCTCTAATACTGAAATCTGACAAGGGTATATCTGCACGATACAGCCGAATTTTTAGAACAGACTCATCGACTGATATACACAACTCAAAATCTCGCTCTGTGTCTGGCACATGTAGCTGATATACTTGCGCAACAACATTTCTTTTAAACTGAGAATATTTAGCCAATATATAGCACCATGAACAGAGGAGCACCTGGAAATTTCTTTAAAACATCTGTATCTTCATGGATATATGATAGCCAGGTGTCCTCAAGATAGTAGTCCAACCCACTAGATTGATTGATGCATCTCTATATGTAAAACCCAATTGTCGTCTTTTATTTTTGCAAACTAATGTGTTTATGGTGTTCATGTATCATATTATAACGTGTGAAGTATACGCAGCTATAAATAAATAAATACTTCATTATTGGTGGACCGGATTAATCGCTATAAACAAAATGGCAATCGACAAGGTGGGCCACTACTTATATTCCATGACTGTAAGAATCGTGTTTTGTGATGCTATTTGAATATACAATTTATGAAAATACGTGTAACACTTTGAGCAAGAGTGTTCTCTATTCCCAACAAATATACACATCATGCAGAGGGTTTCACATCACTTTAACCTGGGCAACGCCGGGTAACCCTGCTAGTTTATCTATAAATAAGAATACATTTTAGCCAGAGAGTTTTAATGACATCATTATAAGAAATATATATTGTTCTCACTTCGGGACATAAATTCTACTATTTTTAGAACATTACAAATACTGATTGAAGATATGTCTGTTAAACCACTACAAAATACATGAACGTGAATATTTTAGGGATTATAGCCATGTTCTAAGCAGGGCCTATTAAACCGACTCCGTCGTATTGTATATAGGGCGAATACATGATAATAAATGCCGATTTTAATGGCGAGAATTGGTTTGTGTTTCTTATGTGATTTGCTTGATCACTTGAAATATTAATTTCACATGTATACCTGTAATCCGATGCTGTTCTCGCCCCCCCCCCCCAGGCCTATTAACCCTTCCATGCATGACTGGAGCTTCCTGAAATTTTGCGAAAACACTGTGCCAATGTATTCTCTTATATATGCGATCCTCCCATGGGGATTCTCGCATTTTTATCTAAGAGAATATATTGGCCTAACAATATTTGCATTGACATTGAAAGTCAGTGCACTCTTTTATATGCCAGGCTCCCTGTGGGAGACTCGCATACATATGAGAATACACTGGCCCATGATCTTTAATGCTGTACCATCGCAGATTCCGTTAATCATCTATGACTCAGTAGTCTCACACGGTTGAGTTATATACTCAACACGCAGCGATATGGAATTTCTGGATAGTTCACTAGCTTGACGGGCGAATTACATGGTCGCTCGGAATTGTAGTCGATCGTGGCGACCACCCAAAACCCCATATATCAGAGCAATAAGCGGATACTCACATTCCGCGTTAAAGGGTTGTGAACCACTCCGGTAGGGTGATCAAATAGAAATTGAGAATAATCTTGCTCAAAGTTGTTATTTTTACGAATATTAATCCAAATTGACAACAGAAACCGTCATTATAATATATTAATTAATTGCAGTGACTCTCGATGGCGAAATCATTTGTGCCAGTTTACCGCCGATAGTTACGTCCCGAATCGAGATGTTGATATTTACAATTGAGCGTAGTTCAGAGGATGTTTTCTATGGAGTTGTATGGTCGATTTATTTGAAATTTCAGCGATGTTAGTGGAATGCTACATTATCCAGGTTGGCATAGCGCCTGAGTACTAACTTATAAATTTCACGCACCCGAACAAGTCCATCGTATGTCTTTAAGTGATATAAATTCAATTCACGTTTATCCCTTCCATGACTATAACTTCCTATAATTCTCTTATAGATGCGAGTTTCCCATAGGGAGCATCACATATATAAGCGATTGCATTGGCCTAACAATATTTAAGCCAGCTCATTCTATTATTTATGCGAGGCTGCCTATATGATAGACTCGCATATATAAGACTAGAAGGTGATCCGACTTCGTCCGGGCTTTGACATTGAATTGTCTATTTTGAAGGCCAAGGTCAAGTGGGGTCACGATTTGACCCTTCCAAAACAGTGCCCGAACAAAAGTACCCGACAAAAGTACCCGTCGAAATCCATCCGGTTTTACCCGATTTGACCTTGAATTGAATATTTTGAAGGTCAATGTCAGGTCGGGGTCACGATTTGACCCGTCCAAAACACCCAGTGGACAAAAGTAACCCTATGTATAAAATTTCGTCGAAATACCATCAAAATTGGCGATTTGACCTTGAATTGACCCGATTTCAAGGTCAAGGTCACGTCGCACGGGCAAATGAATATGCTTATGAGACTCACCATACGAAAATACCCCCACATACCAAGTTTCATCGAAATCCCGTGATATTCGGGCGTTTGACCTTGAAATGACCCGATTTCAAGGTCAATGTCACGTCGCACGGGCAAATTAATAGGTTTATGCCACTCCCCGGCCGCAAATACACCCACATACCAAGTTTCATCGAAATCCCGTGATATTCGGGCGTTTGACCTTGAAATGACCCGATTTCAAGGTCAAGGTCACGTCGCACGGGCAAATCAATAGGCCTATGTCACTTACCGGCCGAAAATACCCCCACATACCAAGTTTCATCGAAATCGGCTCGGCCGTTTTCGAGTCCATCGATTACAGACATACAGACAGACAGACAGACAGACACACACACAGATCTTCCTAAATATATAATAGATAATGCACCGACTGCATGGCACATGGTATTTAATGCTGTACCAGCGCAGCCCCCACCATGAAAGGGTTACCTCAGTTTCTCAACAGATTTGGATGAGTGCTCGAAAAATCACGTCAACCTACCAAGTTAAACTTGTATGTGACAAGTAGATATGAGAAATATAACACGCTACTTTGGTAAGTCACGTGACAACAGTCATCAGGTAGATTTTGTTTTCTTTGGACTTCTTTGTATGATGTTTAACCCTTTCATTATTTAATGGATTTTAACCATTTCTTTGTTAAATACTCATTGACGAATAGTTAGAGTAGGACATGTTCAGAAACTAAGTTCAACAAACGACCATATAGTTTAACTTATTATCTGAACATTTCCCAGCAATGAATAAGATTTTTTCTGCTATTATATAATCGTTTCGTCTGCCTTTCGTCTGCTTTTATTAAATGAACATCCCTCTGACTGAATAATAGACCATTCCAATATATACTTTTATAATAAAGTATAAGAGAATCCATAATCCATTTAGTATAGAAAATGGTCCAAGTATACATAGAACTGATCTATTATTCATCTGGAGGGATGTTAAGGAATATATAAACATACGGCAAACTGATAATACAATGGCAGAATGATTCCTATTCATTAGAAGGAGATGTTCAGATAATAAGTTCTGTAATCGGCCTATATGACCTTAGGGAACTACTCGTCAATAAAAGGGTTAAAGGGGTACTGTACGCCATTTACAATAAATTCCCGGCAATAACAACGATCTAATATCGATAATATAGATAATAATAAGTAATTTGAGTCGAAGATGTATTCTGTAAACGACCAGGTTAATAGGTTAACTTAAAATCAAAGTTAATAATTTGATGTAAATTTAATTTATGGCTTGGTAATAGTAATTTAGTAGCGTCTGATCGGATTGAGGAACTTCAAAGGTACTCAATCCGATCAGACGCTCCTAAATTACTATTTCTTTGGCTTCGGGTGTAAACAATATTTGATTCGAGTCGGGGAACCCACCCATCAAAGCTCAGAGTGATTAGATATCGATGTTTGAAGTGGTAATTATTACCACTTGATTTTAGAGTTATCCATCTTTATATTCAAGACCGTCCGTTTGGCCGGCAAGTTCTGTACCATAAACAATCGAAATCGCAAACTTCGAACATCGATATCTAATCACTCTGAGCTTTGATATTTTTTACCCCCCGAAGCCAAAGAAATAGTAAAGATATCTCTCTTTCGTTAGTTTATCGCCGATAGATGCTTCCCGAATCGAGAAGTAAATATTTACAATTGAGCGTAGTTCAGACGATGTTTTCTATGGAGTGGTACAGTCGATTTTCTTCAGATTTTCGGCAATGTTAGTTGAATGCTACATTCCCCCAGTTGGCGTATCGCCTGGATACCAACTGATGAGTTTCACGCATCAAAACAAGTACATAATATGTCTAGATTAAATAGATATAACAATTGGTAAATATATATATCTCATGAGTCACGACTACAATGCCGGCACTGACTATTACATAATCATTCACCTTTATTAAATGTTCCTGTTTTCGCTGGTATTCTTAGAAATTTATTCTTGGGGCTTATTTATTTCAATGGTTTTCTTTTTTGTGATGTTTAAAATGTTAATAGAAATTGTATTGACTGTTGTAATATGTTCATTAGAGAGACGGCATGTTAAAACTGTTATTAGACAGTGAATGAGTGCATGTGCTTTCTTGTTTGTTTGTTTGTTTTGCTTATTTAATATGATAAAACAACAAACAGCGAACTTTGGTTTAGGGGAGGTAATATCATTCTTTTTACATTCTTTTGATGCAAAATTAATTTGCCACTAAAAGTGGAGTTATTCCCCTTGAATCACAATCCCGCTAGAGTGTCTGTATTATAAAAAAAAGACTGTCCTATTATTAGTTGATGACTATATGAGTAAAGAAGATGGCAAGTTGACCAATCAAGTTAGCTAAATTGATTAATCAAGTACGTAAGTTGATTAATCAAGCGAATGAGTTCGATGAGTTGTGAATCTCATGAGCATACACCATTCATACGACGCGAAATGTCCCAGGATAGAATCGAATATGATAGGATACTAAATTTATTCCCAATATACACAGATCCATACTAGAAACCCTCACCAATTGCACATTTCTGAAGTAGAATAGCAGTGGACGGCTTATGTAGCAATACACAATTTCCAGCGACTTTAATACTTTTTGGACTGAATGCATCACCATAGAGTATTATTGACGTGATTGGCTATGTGTGAGTGGGAGTGGTAAAGTCTCCGTTTTATGAGACCAGGTTTTGTCTTGGTTGTCGATTGTGAAGCACGTGTTTGAATTGAATAAACGTTGTTCCTTCGAATGTTTGCCATGTGTGATGAATCCATACCATGTTGTTCCTCCCAACCTAACTGGCGCATGGGTTCTCCCATTTCCTTTGTAAACGTATACATTGGAATTATTCATTGGGCGGTATGCTCGGGTAATAAAAACAGACGACAGACAGAACAATACAGATAATTCAAAAGCAGAATGATTCATATTCATAGGAGGGAAATGTTCAGATAATACTTCTGGTCGTTTGTAAACTGTATTCTCCCAGCCAATGTACACGGTACGGAGACAACAGAATACATATAAGGATTAACTGTCATGTGGACTGTTTTTAAGGAGATGTAACCGTGAGATAAGTGGTCATAACTTGTGTAAAACCCGAAAGGTTTTACATACAAGTTATGACCATTTACCTCACGGTTACATCTCCATAAAAACAGTCCACATGACAGTTAATCCTTATATTTATATACATTTAGCGAAAAAGCCACTTTTGGAAATGTATTTAAATCGAAAAGTGTATCGTGACAAAACCAGCCCAAAATATCCCATAGCACCCTTGGCAAAAGTTAACAGGAACAATTTCTTTATATTGAAACCTGGTGATATAATTTAAGTCAATCCTGCGCGAGTCCAAATGCGCCCAAAACATTACGCGTTTTTCTTTCCGGTATCGATGACGTATCGATGTAATTATGGTTGCAGTTATGAGCTGTTGCGCGTTCACCGAGAACTAACTGCAACTAGTCACGTGGGCGCCGACCAATCGAAATGCTGGATTTAGTGATAATCACACATAGTATGTAAATATAAAACAATACCAACCCCGTGTCAAGTGCGCATCATGGACGATATTTATCGACCTATTTCGATACTGAGAAAAATTCAAAAGCGAATAATATTATTTGTATTTTGGAGCACAAATCACCATGTGGCTTTAACGAAGTCACGTTTGAACTATTGCCATGGGTGGTCTGTCAACAATTTACGTGTAGCACACTCTACGAAACACATTCCTCATCCGATCGTCACCAAATTTCATATGGATCATCGGGGTGACCTCTAGATGGGAGTTTACAATATTTTCCCGAATTTTGTTTAAAAGCATGGCCGCCAGTTTTGAATCCATTAGCACACCATACAGGCCACATCCATCATACGATCGTCACTCATATGGATCATCGGGGTGATCTCTGGATGAGATTTTACCCTTTTTCCGATTTGTTTTGAAAACCTGGCCACCGGCAGCCATTTTGGATTTGACTCTTATCATCACTAAATCCTTTGGCAGATCATACTACAGGCCACATCCCTCACCCGATCATCAACAAACTTCATGTGGATCCTCTGGGTTATCTGTAGATGGGAGGTTACCGTTTTTTATTTCCGAATTCTGTTAATAAACATGGCTACCAGCGGCCATCTTGGATTTAGTATTACTAAATCCTTTAGCACACCCTACAGGTAACATCTCTTATTCGATCTTCACCAAACTTCATATGGATCTTCGGAGAGCCCTCTGGATGGGAGCTCACTCCCTAATTGTGTTTAAAAACATGGCTGCCAGCGGCCACCATGGATTGTACTGTTTGTATTACTAAATCCGTTGGGTGGTTAGTATTACATAGAAATACCAACTTTATGCATTTAATATACACTAACTGTAACATTTGACAATAGCCCCTCTCCAAGTTGAGATTCATAGTCATTGACACTTTGTTTTCCAATATTTTTGAGAAACAAGGCAATGCACTGATATGTATATATTGCAAGTAATAACGTAGATCGTGCCATGAATCTCTACCCCGACTAACGCCTGTAGATATCATATTCCACCAGTACAAAACCTGGCAACCTTTCGAAGTGTTGACTGGGAACCATATAAAGTTGAAAAAATAACGCGGGGAATATATTTCTTAGTTATTATCTGTTCCTTATAGTAATGTACTTCACTGTAGGTGAAGATCCCAACTCGAAATTTAACATTTTAAGTGACTTTGTGAGCGATTTGGCTTTGCGTCGCTTATATTTGTGGAATTCCTACTGGGTAAATAATTCAATGTTTATTGCGATATCGGCTCACAAAAGTCACAGAAAAGCTTGCAATTTCGAGTTGGGACCTTCACATACAGCGAAATACATTATCAAGGAACAGATAATAACTAAGAAATATATTCCCAGTGTAATAATTTTTTCGACTGTATAAAGTTCCCTGCCAGGTTTTGTATTGGTGTATGATATGATAATATGATCCCTACAGGAGTTAGCCAGAGTAGAGATTCATGACATGATCTAGTAATAACGTTATGGTGATGGCAATAATAATATTGCTCACTACTCCTCATAACTTTCTTAACCGCAATCGTGCACACAAATTGAACCAGAGTTTGTGTATGTGACGTCAAGTCTTGCAGCCTTTCCTGGGCGGAAAACTCTACTTCTCCGGCATCTGGCCATTTCCAAAACCAAACATAGAATTGAAATGACAGTTATAGATAGGTAAATCATAAATGGTCCGGCCAGCTGGTTGAGATCCAGCGGTTCCACCGATGTCGTTCTCTTTTTCTGTTCGCATCTGGACATTGGCCACCACCTTTCCCTCCATTTCTCCATCAAGCCGGACTCTTGCAGCATAGCCACGCTGTCAATATAGATTATTAATTAAGGAGTTACTGTGTATCTCTTACTAGCAAGTTCTATATACACTCCGGGGTATAAAATAATACATGTAGATATCAGTCGAGGAATCAAACAATCGGAAAAGCGTCTTGCAATTAAAGATGGTCTATCTCTTCCGCGCCGCAATTACAACAATATACTTTTTTATAAATCCCGATTCCAAGACTATACATCATATAGCTATTTTGTGAATAAAATACAGATAAAACAGAAGACTTGTATATTATTTGAATATAAAGGCACAATTAAGTAGTTTATTTCGATCGTAAATCGTGGTAAATCTATAGTTAAAATACAATTTGCCGCGAATGAGGCTACTAACAAGATAGAGTTGTCATTCTTGGTATGCTTTTGGTATGCTCTGGACTTTTTCGCTTCTAAAAAGAGCCCCTATTATAAAAATGTCCCGCGGATGAGATAAGAAATTCTAGATACAAAAAGCCATATTATGAATTATTGACAGACATTTTCCAGACAGGTATCCTCGATTCATATCTATTATCTTATACCCTAGAATCTATATAAATTTTCTGGGAAGATATACATGTATATACACCATCTTTAAAGGCCCAGTTAATTTTCGAACCCCAAGATAATCTTCTAATAATAACAAACAGACAGACAGAAGTCCCAAAATACATATTATAAATTTTGGGACTTCTGTCTGTCTGTTTGTTTGTTTGTTAGCAATGGCCGGGAAAACTGCCGGACGGATTTCGACGAAATTTGATACCTAGGGATACTTTTGTCCGGGGAGTGTTTTGGGACTTTCAAAATGGTCAATTCAAGATCAAATCGCGCCTTTCGACGGACGGATTTCGACGGGTACTATTGTCCGGGGAGTGTTTTGGACGGGTCAAATCGTGACCCCGACCTGACCTTGACTTTCAAAATGGTCAATTCAAGGTCAAATCGCGCCTTTCGACGGATTTCGATGTTAGATCCACGGAGGTTTTCAAAACCAGCTATTTGAAAATTGGTATCTGAAGTCCGGATGAAAGCACAGGGGAAACAGCCCGGACGAAGTCGGGCCCACCAGCTAGTTTTATATAAAATATATGCCATATTATACACCATTTGAAAGAGGAATCCCCAAAACATTGTATTATCAACTTATTCGGTGTAATAAACTGTGAACACATTGTTTTTGTTGAGATACCGTCTTGAGTTGTGTTCAAGTTACATTATTTTCAATGAAAGAGGAATAATACATTTTTAGTTTGAATGCTGTTGCATTCTGGGAGCCATACCGGGGGAAATCTTTCAATGATTTCAGCTGTTCTCTATTTCTGTATATGGGCATCTTCTGAGATACAGACGTTTCAAAATTTAATGGTGATAAATTATAGTATTTTAATCAAGGTTTATGGCATAGATTGCTATTTACTAAAATCGTATATCAAGGCACTATAAAAAATAATCGGTGACTCGAAAATTAAATGGGCCTTTAATATCAATTTTATTTATAATTTCGCATCACATTCCCGGGACAGTAAAGGGGGCTAAATATATATATATATATAGAACAGAAATCTCACGAAAACGTTCGGTATATCTTATCACGAATTGCTACTCTAGATACGCTCGTACAGATCATGTGTACGCCACCAGTTAAATTCCTGTGAACTTTTTGAGGTTCTGACATGGACGTTTATAACATTGAAAACACAGTGCATGTAATATATTTCTCAGTCAATACCCGTTCCTTGATAATGTATTTCACTATAGGGGAAGGTCCCAGCTCGAGATTGCATTATTTAGGTGACTTAGTCTTGTTCATAAATGACATTCTCAGAGAAGATGGCTACTTCATGAATACAGAAGAAATGGTTGATAGTTAAATAGTTAAGTGTAGTGCTTCATATAATGCGCGAGAAGCAACTAAATAAATTCCTGTACTGGAAGTTTATTCATATAATTCGGTTACCGCAAACACCATGTGCACAAATTGAGTGGCGTTATAAACTGAATTTGGACCAATCAATGGGAGACTGGAGAGCAAAAAACAAGAGACATTTTCAAACCACAACAAGTACGAAATTGCATACCAACCAATTCCAAAGAAAAAGTTAAATCAAGACATCAAACGTATGCACTGTGAAACCAGCCGAGCAAACACATTGAACATGTGTCAGTTTCATGTCCAAACGTTAAAAACATTTGGGGACACTTTTCACAATTACAAGAGGCAAAATGTATTTAACTTATAAAACATAAGAGATACTATTTGGAATAAGTAATACAGAAAATAATTATTTAACGATAAATAACCTGCTATTTTGTTCTATTGCTGATTAAACGTTACATATATGTAGCATAGATGCAGAAAATCAGCAATAATAATTTAAATATTGAAGCAGCTATTCAATCTCTTACAAAGGACTATCAAGTTGAAAGCATGCAAGCAAAATAAATACTTCAATTGAGAAAAGGCCTGGAATAAAATGGGACAGTGTCCTTAATCTCATCTCAAAATTTGAGATTAAACACTAACCCTTAAATGCAATCAAAATACTTCAAATATCCAATACTTTAGTGAATCAATAAAATTATGTTCCCCATAATTAACAAATACCCCCCCCCCAACAAATAAAAAGTACTGTTGAGGCTTTTAATATCACATGAAATAATTAATTTGTTGGAGGAGCATTGGTATACCTTGAATAGGTAATGTTTAAGTTCTAGTGGGTACAAACCGTTCTCACCCTCTGCAAAAAAATGCACAATTGAAAATGACCAATCATACAGACAATAAAATCCATTTTTTTTCTTTAAAAAAAACTATATTATCATAAGGGCATAATCAATAAACTTACTGAATATCAGAAGAAAAACATATACTAATGTATTACATATTTTATTTCAGGAACACACGTTTTAGTTTGAGGTTTGAAGTTATACAATCGACACACGTCCATTACAAACATACTCACTTGTGATCGAATGCAATTTTGAATGTCGCTTTCTCTGGAACAACATACGCAAATCCCGCAGTGTTGAAAGTCTCATCCGCTACGATAAAACTGTCACAATCATTCAACAATATGTAGTCCAGTACAGACCTGTCAACCATGAAAGCATATCTCCCTGTTCGAACTAAACCCACAGCATCTTCGATATCTCTGGCATATACACCGCTCGCGGATATTTAACTCCAGATCTTTCTGTAAAGGTCGTTGTGTGACTCCTGGAAAAAAGTAAACAATTGGATATAGTTCGCATATAATTTTAATAGATATGGCCACAAACGTGGTAAAAAATTATTAGGCATGTCCACTTTTCCCCTGCTGCATCGCTACAAGAAATCAGATTTGAAAAAAGTTTACAGCCGAAGATTGAAACTAATATGTTCTGCAAGTTATTAATCTAAGTAGCGACTGCAGCAGTACTTTGGGGGGTTTTGAATCCACTTTTTGACTTAGATTTTTAACAGGTAGAAATGAAGCATGTTTTACAAATATCGCAACCCATTTATTTTTCAATGCAGCACTGTAGCGGATGCAGCAGTGCTTTTGGAGGGTTTTGAATCCACTTTTTGATTTAGATTTTTAACAGGTAGAAACGAATCATGTTTCACCCATATCGCGTTCCATTTTTTTTTCAATGTAGCGCTGTTGCAGCTGCAGCACTGCTGTGGAGGGTTTTGAATTAACATAAATATACCTCATTAGTTTAACGTGGCGAATGTAGTGGCGATATATTTCTGCTGTTGTATGTGTAGCGATGCAACAGGGGTAAAATGGGTATGTCTAATTTTTCGACCACATTATCAGCCATATATGAATTTTAATGATGCATGGTTTTCTCTTCACAGAATGTTATATAGATTCCCGGGTATAAAATAATAAATATGAATCGAGACACCTGGGAAAGTATCAATCAATTAATATTCATTTTATTTTATAGCGCCCGCGAAGCGACATAGGGTATACGTATACGGATATGAGATATACTAATCGACTTTTTCAGCCCATTCTAAAAATAGATTGAATAGGATAATTTATTCATAACTCAAGGGTCAGCCGAGTCCAAAAAATTATTGTATTGTATTGATTATTACCACCTCGAAATGTGTAATTGGGCAAAATGCTCCAGGGCAAAAAAAAAAAACTTTGTTCCGGTAAATGTTAGCTATACTTCATCATACGTAGGAACATCATGCTCCTAAAGCCAAAGATATTTAACAAATTGAATGTAAATTAAACCAAAGCCCTGGTTAACAAAAACTGAAATTGCATGAAAAAGTTTTGTTTACATATTTTATAAAATTATTAAAAAATATTTTCCCCGAAAGAGAAATCTAGTGGCCTTACTGGCCATTAAGATTTGATCTTCCATTTTCTAACGGTATTTCCGCCTAAAAGATTGAAGAAATATTCTCAAAGTTCAAGGCCGACAAACGGAAACTATAAGTTCTGATTGAAAGATCGCAGAGTCCTTTTAAGATTGCTTCTTGGGAACCCAGTAAAGGCGTCATGACATCAAGACGTACATCATGACGTCACAACCTACATCGGCGCACAAAATTTCAGACAGGACTGCGTCGATGGCCAGACAGCTGAGATTCGTATTACACGGGCAGGCTAAACATCCACATTTACGTTATATGTGATTATTTACATACATTGTATATATTATTTTATTGTGTCCCGTTAGGGTTTATCGTCAAATCCTTCTAAAGATAAAACTTCATCCGATAATCACATGAACAGTAACAAGCGGGCGCAAATTACGTTTACGTATGATCATTTCAGCCAAACCTTGGCTGTTTATTTCACACCTGTTTCTGGGATAACCTGTGTGTCGACTGAGAACCTGTGTGTCAATTGAGGAGAACACACGGAGGATTTGTGTAAATGTTAGCCCAAACGACATTTCGAAGTAACGACGGGTTTGTTGTTTATTTCGAGGAATAATACCGCATCATATGAATTCAGCCCAAATATATTGACAGGTGTCACGGGTCTAACTCTATACTGAGCAATAAAAAACTAATATTAATAAATACCGAGTATATTTAATTTAACGCCAATGGGTCGTTTATGTGCATTTAAGAGTGTATTTATGCCTAAAGCAAAGTGAAATAACGATCTTAAAATGAATTGGCCGGTATATTTTATTAGTTATCAGGGTTACCAGGGTCGTAGTTGCATAAATTACAATATATTTTATGTTTATGCTAAGATAACTTGATCAGTATTGAGGTTAACACAAATCCCATATATGGAAATTCCAAATATGGAAAGTGACGTGCGCAACACAGAAACAATGGTCTTACTAAAAACGAAGCAATAATGATAACAACAAACACCGACCCAGTTAAATAACGACATTAAATGGCGCTGTATTGCGTCTTTAAGAGTGTGTTGATGTCTCTATCGTGTGATTAACTAATTAAAAATTATTTCGCCTACATATTTCGATAATTATCAGGTCCGCAGTTCGATTATGAAACGTTAAGATTATTGCTTGGTATTTGTTTCAAATCAGATAGCTGCATCTCGGTTATCTGGATCAGATATATTTATAGCGTCGAAGCGAAGAAATGTTGTCAAATTCCACGTCTGAATACGCGTCTTATTCTCACTTATACCGTGTTTATATCAGTTTTATTCTATGTGTTGTTGTGTATTGTATTACTTTGATCAAGGTTGCGCTTTTGTTATTCTCACAAAAGGTAAATTTGATGCGTGTTTGATGCGTGTTTACATTTCAAAATTGCGTCTGCCATGTACAGTAACACTAACAGTGCGACG